>CM051259.1:61761855-62231855 GCA_027921565.1 Artemia sinica
CTATTTTATGGAACTATTTCGACGAAACAGTTAGAGACATTATAAAATATGATTTTTGAAGAGATTTTAGAAGAGAATTTAATGGTGAAACTCTGTGGTCGTTATAATACACAAGTTCCATTTGAACAGTGTTGTGAGATCCCACTACCCCAACCCCAAAGGGCTCCAACCCCCCTACCCCAACCCCAAAGGGTTCCAATCCCCCTACCTCAACCCCGAAGGAAGCCCCCGGTCCTCAAGGGTCCCCCCCCAAGCTCCCAAAGGGTCCCCACACCCCCAAAGGCTCTCCCCGGGCCCCCAAAGGCCCTCCCCGGCCCCCAAAGGTCCACCGGGCTCCCAAAGGACCATTCGACCCTCAAGGGTCCCCCAGATCCCCAAAGGCCCTCCCCCAGTCCCCAAAGGTCCCCCGGACCCCCAAAGGCCCTCCCCGATCCTCAAAGGCCCCCAGGCACCCAAAAGGCCTCCCGAACCCCCAAAAACCCTCCCCCAGTCCCCAAAGGTCCACCGGGCTCCCAAAGGGCCCCCCCGGACCCCCAAAGACTCCTGAGCCCCACATTATAATACTTTTTTAAGGCTTTATTATATCTTTTCAGAACAAATTATTATTTTAGGGAATTATTTCGGCGAAACAGTTAGAGACATTTTAAAATATGATTTATGAAGAGATTTTAGAAGAGGATTTAATGGTGAAACTCTGTGGTCGTTATAATACACAAGTTCTATTTGAACAGTGTTGTGAGATCCCACTACCCCAACCCCAAAGGGTTCCAATCCTCCTACCCCAACCCCGAAGGAAGCCCCCGGTCCTCAAAGGTCCCCCAAGCTCCCAAAGGGCCACCGGCGCCCCCAAAGGCCCACACAGACCTCCAAAGGCCATCCCGGGGCCCCCCAAAGGCCCATTGAGCTCCCAAAGGACCAACGGGGTCCCAAAGGCCCTCCACGGGTCCCCAACTGCCCCCCCCCGGACCCCCAAAGGCCCTACCTGTGCCCCAAAGGCCCTCGCTGTGCCCCAAAGGCCTTCCCCCGGCCCCCAAAGGTCCCCCGGACCAGAGAAGCGCTGCCGGGATACGCCGTGAGCCAGGAAAGCGCCGCAGGATGTGCCGCAGGGATGCGCCGCGGGTCAGGAAAGTGCCACAGGGGATGCGCCGCAGGGAGGCAACGCAGGAAAGCACCGCAGGATGCGCCGCAGGGGTGCGCCGCAAAAAAAGTAAACTAAAAAGTAAAAATTTCGAAATGTTATCCCCCAAACGCCCTCCTCAGACCCCCAAAGGTCCTCCCCTGGTCCTCAAAGGTCCCCCGGGCACCCAAAGGACCACCCGGCCCTCAAGGGCCCCCGGATCCCCAAAGGCCCTCCCACGGGCCCCAAAGAGTCCCCTTCTCCATTTTTTTTAATACTTTTTTATGGCTTTATTATATCCTTTCAGAACAAGTTCCATTCATAATGTCATTCCTAAACCCATTTTCTAACCTCAAAGAGTCCCCTCCCCATTTCGTAAATACTTTTCTTGAATTTTTTAACATGGTATTTTTTTAAGTTTTTTACGCATCTTAAAATGACATGAAATATGCTTACGGCTCTACCAATCGTACTCTGTGCTTGTTCATGGACACGACGCGGCTTTCCCACTGGTACTCTATGGCAGGTTATCGACACTACCTAGTTTATTGCATGCATTAAATCAGTATTTTTTACGCAGTGGAAGGATAAACACACAATTCATATCTGTAAAAAAGTGAGGATGAATTATTCGACGAACGAATGTGCACATGATAAAATCATTGTCGTATTGAATGCTGACAAGGAGAAATACCTGAACTATGAAAGGAGTGCAAGCGGTAACACTATTGGAAATGTATGCATGCGTTGTCATGACAGCGAGAAGTTAGATTTCTTTGGAGTACCCAAGAATTTCAATCGTGTAAACGGTGGATATGCAAGAGTATCATCACCAGAGAAATTAGTGCTCAAAGAGAATGCAAACTTAAAAATAATTGTCGATGATGGGGGACAGCTCCTTGCTAGGGTTTCTGGTAACACATTACCTGTTGATAAATCCTATCATCATCTTTCCGGTATTAGCATTTTAAAGAGAACAAGAAGGAGAAGACAGGCATACTCCTGCAATAATGTCATTAATCATATCTTGTCAATATGCCAAAACTGCCATCTATGTAAAAATAATGTGACAGTAGACAGTGAAATCACAGGCAGAATAAAAAGGACATTGGCAGACAATATCATCAATGAATATAAAGATGAATTGACTGAAAGTGAAGCGCAAGTGTACTAATAATGTGTAATAATGTATTTAACGTATTTTTATATTAATATTCTACATCTCATTATTTCATTAAAAATATTTTATGCATTATTTTGTTAAGTGTTCATTATTTTAGGGTATGCTAGAACGTCAAACGCTCAGAATATCTATTAAAAAGGTCAGAGATGAAAGAAAAAGAATTTTTAGAGATAAAGATACTACTATCAGGCTCAATGTTTCATAGAAGATAGAAAAGTTCAAGATCTCTTCTGAATTTTACCAAAGAACACAATTCAATTCTAATTTCACCAGAGAAAACAAAAATCTTCCACTTAAGTTCTTTATTTCACAAAGACATAAAGAAATTTAAAGTTCAATTCTAAATTTTTCTGTAGAAGATAGGAAAAGTAATACCATACTTGTGAATATTTTCCCGGAAGATAAAAAGTTCTAGTTCAATTTTAAATTTTCTCAACGAAGCGAAGAAAAATTCAAGTTCTCTTCTGAATTTTACCAAAGAACGCACTTCAATTCTAATTTCTCCAGAGAAAGCAAAAATCTTCCACTTCAGTTCTTTATTTCACAAAGACATAGAAAATTTAAAGTTCAATTCTAAATTTTTCGGTGGAAGATAGAAAAAGTAATACCATACTTTTGAATATTTTCCCGGAAGATAAAAAGTTCTAGTTCAATTTACAGTTTCCTCAACGAAGTGAAGAAAAGTTCAAGTTCTCTTCTGAATTTTACCAAAGAATACAATTCAATTCTAATTTCTCCAGAGAAAACAAAAATCTTCCACTTCAGTTCATTATTTCACCAAGACATAAAAAATTTTAAGTTCAATTCTAAATTTTTCCGTGAAAGATAGGAAAAGTTATCCTATGATTGTGATTGTTTTCCATGAAGATAAAAATTTTCACTTTAATTCTAAATTATCTTCAATTCAGTTCCGTTCTTTCTCGAAGAGTCAAATTTAAAGTTCTGTTCTAAATATTTTCCTGGGAGAAGAAAAGTTCAACTTCGATTCTGAATTTTCTCAATGAAAATGAAATAAGTTATTGATCATTTCTATTTTCCCAAAATAAATATAAAAATTTTTCCACTTCAGTTCAGATTTTTCTCGAACAGATGAAAAAATTTAAAATACTGTTCCAAATTTTTCATAGAAGTTAAAAAAGTTCAAGTTCTCTTCTGAATTTTACCAAAGAACACAATTCAATTCTAATTTCTCCAGAGAAAACAAAATCTTCCACGTCAGTTCTTTATTTCACAAAGACATAAAGAAATTTAAAGTTCAATTCTAAATTTTTCGGTGGAAGATAGGAAAAGTTATACTATGATTTGTAATTATTTTCCATGAAGATGAAAAGTTTCACTTTAATTCTAATTTTCTTAAATCCTGAAATGACATGAAATATGCTTACGGCTCTACCAATCGTACTCTGTGCTTGTTCATGGACACGACGCGGCTTTCCCACTGGTACTCTATGGCGGGTTATCGACACTACCTAGTTTATTGCATGCATTAAATCAGTATTTTTTACGCAGTGGAAGGATAAACACACAATTCATATCTGTAAAAAAAGTGAGGATGAATTATTCGACGAACGAATGTGCACATGATAAAATCATTGTCGTATTGAATGCTGACAAGGAGAAATACCTGAACTATGAAACGAGTGCAAGCGGTAACACTATTGGAAATGTATGCATGCGTTGTCATGACAGCGAGAAGTTAGATTTCATTGGACTATCGAAATCATTCAAAATTGCTCAAGGTGGATATGCGAGAGTGAGAGCACCAGAGATGATAGTGTTAAGGGAGAATGCAAACTTAAAAATAATTGTCGATGATCGGGGACAACTCCTTGCTTACATTTCTGGTAGCACGATACCTATTGATAGATCCTATTCCCATCGTTCTGGTATTACTATTCAAATGAAAGCAAAGAAGAAAAGAAAGGCCTACTGCTGCACTAGTGTAATAAATCATATCATGTCTACCTGCCAGAACTGCTATCTATGTAAAAATAATGTGAGAATAGACAGTGAAATCACAGGCAGAATAAAAAGGACATTAGCAGACAATATCATCAATGAATATAAAGATGAATTGACGGAAAGTGAAGCGCAAGTGTACTAATAATGTGTAATAATGTATTTAACGTATTTTTATATTAATATTCTACATCTCATTATTTCATTAAAAATATTTTATGCATTATTTTGTTAAGTGTTCATTATTTTAGGGTATGCTAGAACGTCAAACGCTCAGAATATCTATTAAAAAGGTCAGAGATGAAAGAAAAAGAATTTTTAGAGATAAAGATACTACTATCAGGCTCAATGTTTCATAGAAGATAGAAAAGTTCAAGATCTCTTCTGAATTTTACCAAAGAACACAATTCAATTCTAAATTCACCAGAGAAAACAAAAATCTTCCACTTAAGTTCTTTATTTCACAAAGACATAAAGAAATTTAAAGTTCAATTCTAAATTTTTCTGTAGAAGATAGGAAAAGTAATACCATACTTGTGAATATTTTCCCGGAAGATAAAAGTTCTAGTTCAATTTTAAATTTTCTCAACGAAGCGAAGAAAAATTCAAGTTCTCTTCTGAATTTTACCAAAGAACACACTTCAATTCTAATTTCTCCAGAGAAAGCAAAAATCTTCCACTTCAGTTCTTTATTTCACAAAGACATAGAAAATTTAAAGTTCAATTCTAAATTTTTTGGTGGAAGATAGAAAAAAGTAATACCATACTTTTGAATATTTTCCCGGAAGATAAAAAGTTCTAGTTCAATTTACAGTTTCCTCAACGAAGTGAAGAAAAGTTCAAGTTCTCTTCTGAATTTTACCAAAGAATACAATTTCAATTCTAATTTCTCCAGAGAAAACAAAAATCTTCCACTTCAGTTCATTATTTCACAAAGCCATAAAGAAATTTAAAGTTCAATTCTAAATTTTTTCCGTGAAAGATAGAAAAAGTAATACCATACTTGTGAATATTTTCACGGAAGATAAAAAGTTCCAGTTCAATTTAAAATTTTCTCAACGAAGTGAAGAGAAGTTCAAGTTCTCTACTGAATTTTACCAAAGAACACATATTCAATTCTAATTTACCTAGAGTAAAATAAAAATCTTCCACATAAGTTCTTATTTCACAAAGACATAAAGAAATTTAAAGTTCAATTCTAAATTTTTCGGTGGAAGATAGAAAAAGTAATACCACACTTGTGAATATTTTCCCAGAAGATAAAAAGTTCTAGTTCAATTTAAAATTTTTCTCAACGAAGTGAAGAAAAATTCAAGTTCTCTTCTGAATTTTCCCAAAGAACACAATTCAATTCTAATTTCACCAGAGAAAATAAAAATCTTCCACATAAGTTCTTATTTCACAAAGACATAAAGAAATTTAAAGTTCAATTCTAAATTTTTCATTGGAAGACAGAAAAAGTAATACCATACTCGTGAATATTTTCCCGGAAGATAAAAAGTTCTAGTTCAATTTAAAATTTTCTCAACGAAGTGAAGAAAAGTTCAAGTTCTCCTCTGAACTCTACCAAAGAACACACTTCAATTCTAATTTCTCCAGAGAAAACAAAATCTTCCACTTCAGTTCTTTATTTCGCAAAGACATAAAGAATTTAAAGTTCAATTCTAAATTTTTCGGTGAGAGATAGAAAAATTAATACCATACTTGTGAATATTTCACAGACGATAAATACCATACATGTAAATATTTTCCCGGAAGATAAAAAGTTCTAGTTCAATTTAAAATTTTCACAACGAAGTGAAGAATAGTTCAAGTTCTCTTCTGAATTTTCTTAAAGAAGTGAAAAAAGTTAGCTCAATTCTGAATTTTACCAATGAAAATGAAAAAGCTCCCACTTCAGTTTTTAATTTCTAAAAAAGACATAAAACAATCAAAGTTCTCTTCTAATTTTTCCAAGAAAATAAAAAGGTTCCATTTCAGTTCAGGTTTTTTCTCAAAGAGATGAAAAATTTAATGTTCTATTCTAATTTTAAATTAAATTTTAGCTCCTTTGTCTTATGGATTTACCCCTCAAATTTCTAAATTAGAAAATGAGGGACTCGTTCTATTATTAAAGACAATCGTTCAAACTCGTTCATCTAACCTCCATAACAATAGGTTAGGTTAGGTATAAATAAATATTACTAAATAAATAGAAACATTTCTAAATGTTTAAGTTAGGTTAGGTTAACTTGTCATGAGCGCTCATGATAAGTTAACCTAACCTTTCCCGGCGAGTATGGTTAGGTTAGGTTAGGCTAGATTAAGTTAGGTTAGATTAGGTTAGGTTAAGTTAGGTTAGGTTAGCCCACGTACGCGTCACTTAGGTTAGCTTAGGTTAGGTGAGAGACAGGCAAAAAGTTAGGTGTATGATTAGGTTAGGTTAGGTTAGATTAAGTTAGGTTAAGTTAGGTTAGGCTAGGTTAGCCTACGTACGCGCGCGTACGTAGGCTAACCTAGCCTAACCTAACTTAACCTAACTTAATCTAACCTAACCTAACCTAATCATACACCTAACTTTTTGCCTGTCTCTCACCTAACCTAAGCTAACCTAAGTGACGCGTACGTGGGCTATCCTAACCTAACTTAACCTAACCTAATCTAACCTAACTTAATCTAGCCTAACCTAACCTAACCATACTCACCGGGAAAGGTTAGGTTAACTTATCATGAGCGCTCATGACAAGTTAACCTAACCTAACTTAAACATGTAGAAATGTTTCTATTTATTTATTAATATTTATTTATACCTAACCTAACCTATTGTTATGGAGGTTAGATGAACGAGTTTGAACGATTGTCTTTAATAATAGAACGAGTCCCTCATTTTCTAATTTAGAAATGGGAGGGGTAAATCCATAAGACAAAGGAGCTAAAATTTAATTTAAAATTAGAATAGAACTTTAAATTTTTCATCTCTTTGAGAAAAAACCTGAACTGAAATGGAACCTTTTTATTTTCTTGGAAAAATTAGAAGAGAACTTTGATTGTTTTATGTCTTTTTTAGAAATTAAGAACTGAAGTGGGAGCTTTTTCATTTTCATTGGTAAAATTCAGAATTGAGCTAACTTTTTTCACTTCTTTAAGAAAATTCAGAAGAGAACTTGAACTTTTCTTCAGTTCGTTGTGAAAATTTTAAATTGAACTAGAACTTTTTATCTTCCGGGAAAATATTTACATGTATGGTATTTATCGTCTGTGAAAATATTCACAAGTATGGTATTAATTTTTCTATCTCTCACCGAAAAATTTAGAATTGAACTTTAAATTTCTTTATGTCTTTGCGAAATAAAGAACTGAAGTGGAAGATTTTGTTTTCTCTGGAGAAATTAGAATTGAAGTGTGTTCTTTGGTAGAGTTCAGAGGAGAACTTGAACTTTTCTTCACTTCGTTGAGAAAATTTTAAATTGAACTAGAACTTTTTATCTTCCGGGAAAATATTCACGAGTATGGTATTACTTTTTCTATCTTCCAATGAAAAACTTAGAATTGAACTTTAAATTTCTTTATGTCTTTGTGAAATAAGAACTTATGTGGAAGATTTTTATTTTCTCTGGTGAAATTAGAATTGAATTGTGTTCTTTGGTAAAATTCAGAAGAGAACTTGAATTTTTCTTCACTTCGTTGAGAAAAATTTTAAATTGAACTAGAACTTTTTATCTTCTGGGAAAATATTCACAAGTGTGGTATTACTTTTTCTATCTTCCACCGAAAAATTTAGAATTGAACTTTAAATTTCTTTATGTCTTTGTGAAATAAGAACTTATGTGGAGATTTTTATTTTACTCTAGGTAAATTAGAATTGAATATGTGTTCTTTGGTAAAATTCAGTAGAGAACTTGAACTTCTCTTCACTTCGTTGAGAAAATTTTAAATTGAACTGGAACTTTTTATCTTCCGTGAAAATATTCACAAGTATGGTATTACTTTTTCTATCTTTCACGGAAAAATTTAGAATTGAACTTTAAATTTCTTTATGGCTTTGTGAAATAATGAACTGAAGTGGAAGATTTTTGTTTTCTCTGGAGAAATTAGAATTTAATTGTATTCTTTGGTAAAATTCAGAAGAGAACTTGAACTTTTCTTCACTTCGTTGAGGAAACTGTAAATTGAACTAGAACTTTTTATCTTCCGGGAAAATATTCAAAAGTATGGTATTACTTTTTCTATCTTCCACCGAAAAATTTAGAATTGAACTTTAAATTTTCTATGTCTTTGTGAAATAAAGAACTGAAGTGGAAGATTTTTGCTTTCTCTGGAGAAATTAGAATTGAAGTGTGTTCTTTGGTAAAATTCAGAAGAGAACTTGAATTTTTCTTCGCTTCGTTGAGAAAATTTGAAATTGAACTAGAACTTTTTATCTTCCGGGAAAACATTCACAAGTATGGTATTACTTTTCCTATCTTCTACAGAAAAATTTAGAATTGAACTTTAAATTTCTGTATGTCTTTGTGAAATAAAGAACTTAAGTGGAAGAGTTTTGTTTTCTCTGGTGAAATTAGAATTGAATTGTGTTCTTTGGTAAAATTCAGAAGAGATCTTGAACTTTTCTATCTTCTATGAAACATTGAGCCTGATAGTAGTATCTTTATCTCTAAAAATTCTTTTTCTTTCATCTCTGACCTTTTTAATAGATATTCTGAGCGTTTGACGTTCTAGCATACCCTAAAATAATGAACACTTAACAAAATAATGCATAAAATATTTTTAATGAAATAATGAGATATAGAATATTAATATAAAAATACGTTAAATACATTATTACACATTATTAGTATACTTGCGCTTCACTTTCCGTCAATTCATCTTTATATTCATTGATGATATTGTCTGCTAATGTCCTTTTTATTCTGCCTGTGATTTCACTGTCTATTCTCACATTATTTTTACATAGATAGCAGTTCTGGCAGGTAGACATGATATGATTTATTACACTAGTGCAGCAGTAGGCCTTTCTTTTCTTCTTTGCTTTCATTTGAATAGTAATACCAGAACAATGGGAATAGGATCTATCAATAGGTATCGTGCTACCAGAACTGTAAGCAAGGAGTTGTCCCCGATCATCGACAATTATTTTTAAGTTGGCATTCTCCTTTAACACTATCATCTCTGGTGCTCTCACTCTCGCATATCCACCTTGAGCAATTTTGAATGATTTCGATAGTCCAATGAAATCTAACTTCTCGCTGTCATGACAACGCATGCATACATTTCCAATAGTGTTACCGCTTGCACTCGTTTCATAGTTCAGGTATTTCTCCTTGTCAGCATTCAATACGACAATGATTTTATCATGTGCACATTCGTTCGTCGAATAATTCATCCTCACTTTTTTACAGATATGAATTGTGTGTTTATCCTTCCACTGCGTAAAAAATACTGATTTAATGCATGCAATAAACTAGGTAGTGTCGATAACCCGCCATAGAGTACCAGTGGGAAAGCCGCGTCGTGTCCATGAACAAGCACAGAGTACGATTGGTAGAGCCGTAAGCATATTTCATGTCATTTCAGGATTTAAGAAAATTAGAATTAAAGTGAAACTTTTCATCTTCATGGAAAATAATTACAAATCATAGTATAACTTTTCCTATCTTCCACCGAAAAATTTAGAATTGAACTTTAAATTTCTTTATGTCTTTGTGAAATAAAGAACTGACGTGGAAGATTTTTGTTTTCTCTGGAGAAATTAGAATTGAATTGTGTTCTTTGGTAAAATTCAGAAGAGAACTTGAACTTTTTTAACTTCTATGAAAAATTTGGAACAGTATTTTAAATTTTTTCATCTGTTCGAGAAAATCTGAACTGAAGTGGAAAATTTTTATATTTATTTTGGGAAAATAGAAATGATCAATAACTTATTTCATTTTCATTGAGAAAATTCAGAATCGAAGTTGAACTTTTCTTCTCCCAGGAAAATATTTAGAACAGAACTTTAAATTTGACTCTTCGAGAAAGAACGGAACTGAATTGAAGATAATTTAGAATTAAAGTGAAAATTTTTATCTTCATGGAAAATAATCACAATCATAGGATAACTTTTCCTATCTTTCACGGAAAAATTTAGAATTGAACTTAAAATTTTTTATGTCTTGGTGAAATAATGAACTGAAGTGGAAGATTTTTGTTTTCTCTGGAGAAATTAGAATTGAATTGTATTCTTTGGTAAAATTCAGAAGAGAACTTGAACTTTTCTTCACTTCGTTGAGGAAACTGTAAATTGAACTAGAACTTTTTATCTTCCGGGAAAATATTCAAAAGTATGGTATTACTTTTTCTATCTTCCACCGAAAAATTTAGAATTGAACTTTAAATTTTCTATGTCTTTGTGAAATAAAGAACTGAAGTGGAAGATTTTTGCTTTCTCTGGAGAAATTAGAATTGAAGTGTGTTCTTTGGTAAAATTCAGAAGAGAACTTGAATTTTTCTTCGCTTCGTTGAGAAAATTTAAAATTGAACTAGAACTTTTTATCTTCCGGGAAAATATTCACAAGTATGGTATTACTTTTCCTATTTTCTACAGAAAAATTTAGAATTGAACTTTAAATTTCTTTATGTCTTTGTGAAATAAAGAACTTAAGTGGAAGATTTTTGTTTTCTCTGGTGAAATTAGAATTGAATTGTGTTCTTTGGTAAAATTCAGAAGAGATCTTGAACTTTTCTATCTTCTATGAAACATTGAGCCTGATAGTAGTATCTTTATCTCTAAAAATTCTTTTTCTTTCATCTCTGACCTTTTTAATAGATATTCTGAGCGTTTGACGTTCTAGCATACCCTAAAATAATGAACACTTAACAAAATAATGCATAAAATATTTTTAATGAAATAATGAGATGTAGAATATTAATATAAAAATACGTTAAATACATTATTACACATTATTAGTACACTTGCGCTTCACTTTCCGTCAATTCATCTTTATATTCATTGATGATATTGTCTGCCAATGTCCTTTTTATTCTGCCTGTGATTTCACTGTCTACTGTCACATTATTTTTACATAGATGGCAGTTTTGGCATATTGACAAGATATGATTAATGACATTATTGCAGGAGTATGCCTGTCTTCTCCTTCTTGTTCTCTTTAAAATGCTAATACCGGAAAGATGATGATGATAGGATTTATCAACAGGTAATGTGTTACCAGAAACCCTAGCAAGGAGTTGTCCCCGATCATCGACAATTATTTTTAAGTTTGCATTCTCTTTGAGCACTAATTTCTCTGGTAATGATACTCTTGCATATCCACCGTTTACACGATTGAAATTCTTGGGTACTCCAAAGAAATCTAACTTCTCGCTGTCATGACAACGCATGCATACATTTCCAATAGTGTTACCGCTTGCACTCGTTTCATAGTTCAGGTATTTCTCCTTGTCAGCATTCAATACGACAATGATTTTATCATGTGCACATTCGTTCGTCGAATAATTCATCCTCACTTTTTTACAGATATGAATTGTGTGTTTATCCTTCCACTGCGTAAAAAATACTGATTTAATGCATGCAATAAACTAGGTAGTGTCGATAACCTGCCATAGAGTACCAGTGGGAAAGCCGCGTCGTGTCCATGAACAAGCACAGAGTACGATTGGTAGAGCGCGTAAGCATATTTCATGTCATTTTAAGATGCGTAAAAAAGTTAAAAAAATACCATGTTAAAAAATTCAAGAAAGTATTTACGAAATGGGGAGGGGACTCTTTGAGGTTAGAAAATGGGTTTAGGAATGACATTATGAATGAAACTTGTTCTGAAAGGATATAATAAAGCCATAAAAAAGTATTAAAAAAATGGAGAAGGGGACTCTTTGGGGCCCGTGGGAGGGCCTTTGGGGATCCGGGGGCCCTGGAGGGCCGGGTGGTCCTTTGGGTGCCAGGGGGACCTTTGAGGACCAGGGGAGGACCTTTGGGGGTCTGAGGAGGGCGTTTGGGGGATAACATTTCGAAATTTTTACTTTTTAGTTTACTTTTTTTTTGCGGCGCACCCCTGCGGCGCATCCTGCGGTGCTTTCCTGCGGTGCCTCCCTGCGGCGCATCCCCTGCGGCACTTTCCTGACCCGCGGCGCATCCCTGCGGCATATCCTGCGGCGCTTTCCTGGCTCACGGCGTATCCCGGCAGCGCTTCTCTGGTCCGGGGGACCTTTGGGGGCGGGGGGAAGGCCTTTGGGGCACAGTGAGGGCCTTTGGGGCACAGGTAGGGCCTTTGGGGGTCCGGGGGGGGGCAGTTGGGGACCTTTGGAGGGCCTTTGGGACCCCGTTGGTCCTTTGGGAGCTCGATGGGCCTTTGGGGGGCCCGGGGATGGCCTTTGGAGGTCTGTGTGGGCCTTTGGGGGCGCCGGTGGCCCTTTGGGAGCTTGGGGGACCTTTGAGGACCGGGGGCTTCCTTCGGGGTTGGGGTAGGAGGATTGGAACCCTTTGGGGTTGGGGTAGTGGGATCTCACAACACTGTTCAAATAGAACTTGTGTATTATAACGACCACAGAGTTTCACCATTAAATCCTCTTCTAAAATCTCTTCATAAATCATATTTTAAAATGTCTCTAACTGTTTCGCCGAAATAATTCCCTAAAATAATAATTTGTTCTGAAAAGATATAATAAAGCCTTAAAAAAGTATTATAATGTGGAACTCCTATGTGGAACCTGTGTATTATAATTATAAATCCTGTGGGGCTCAGGAGTCTTTGGGGGTCCGGGGGGGCCCTTTGGGAGCCCGGTGGACCTTTGGGGACTGGGGGAGGGTTTTTGGGGGTTCGGGAGGCCTTTTGGGTGCCTGGGGGCCTTTGAGGATCGGGGAGGGCCTTTGGGGGTCCGGGGGACCTTTTGGGACTGGGGGAGGGCCTTTGGGGGTCTGGGGGACCCTTGAGGGTCGAATGGTCCTTTGGGAGCCCGGTGGACCTTTGGGGGCCGGGGGAGGGCCTTTGGGGGCCCGGGGAGAGCCTTTGGGGGTGTGGGGACCCTTTGGGAGCTTGGGGGGACCCTTGAGGACCGGGGGCTTCCTTCGGGGTTGAGGTAGGGGGATTGGAACCCTTTGGGGTTGGGGTAGGGGGTTGGAGCCCTTTGGGGTTGGGGTAGTGGGATCTCACAACACTGTTCAAATGGAACTTGTGTATTATAACGACCACAGAGTTTCACCATTAAATTCTCTTCTAAAATCTCTTCAAAAATCATATTTTATAATGTCTCTAACTGTTTCGTCGAAATAGTTCCATAAAATAGCTACAACGGTTTCGCCAAAATTATCCCCAAACGGAATTTCAGCATGTTCCTTTTGTTTGGCATCCCTGCGCTGGCTTATTTCAATTATTTTGGAAACCTTTTCGCGCGCTAAGATCAAAACATTTGCTCGGAAACGATTCTTCTGGAAGAACTCCAGACATTAATAAACTTCGCGCCGGAGACAATTCAAACAATCATGACATCATGTGTGATCTAACTGTTTCTCGGAAACATTTCTGTTCGAAATCCAAAGACATTAATTAACTTTACGTTATCTGTCAGACATTAATTAACTGTTTCCCGGGAACTCATAACATTTGACTCGAACAACAAATATTGGAAACACGCGATCTCTCGGAAACTCATATCATTTGCATTGAACAACAAATATTGGAAACACGCGATCTGACTGTTTCCCGGGAACTCGTAACATTTGGCTCGAACAACAAATATAGGAAACATGCGATCTCCCGGAAACTCATAACATCTGCATTGAACAACAACAACAACATTGACCCCATTTACCGCGTGTTCTCCCTAATGACTCTATCGCGTGCTCAAAACAACAACAATAACATTGACCCCATTAACCACGTGTTCTCCCTAATGACTCTATCGCGTGCCCAAAACAACAACAATAACATTGACCCCATTAAACACGTGTTCCCCCTTATGACTCTATCGCGTGCCCAAAACAACAATAACAACATTGACCCCATTAACCACGTGTTCTCCCTAATGACTCTATCGCGTGCCCAAAACAACAACAATAACATTGACCCCATTAACCACGTGTTCTCCCTAATGGCTCTATAGTCCATGAAAGTGACAAAGTTCCTGTTTTTCCATTCTCACTGACAACAAACAGACATGAATTATGTAAAAAAAGTTATAGGTGGCAGCAGGGTGAATCGTGGGGCTGGTACCCCCATCTCTACTAATAGGTATGTTGTGGCTGTTTTTAAACAAAGTAACGAAAAGATTTTCAACCCATAGGATAGGAGAACCCAAAAGGGTTCTCCAAGCCTGAAAAGGGTTCTTACCACCTGATTAATTAAAAAAAACTTTTTCCACAAAATAAGTTTTTCAAACAAAAGTAAAGAGCTCCATTAAACAAAAAATGAGCAAAAATAAAATCAAATAATCTACCAAGCGTGAAAGTACCACAAATCAGCATCAATAAATAAATGAAACCCAAAACAAACAGAAATTACAATAAATAACCGAGTCAAACTCAAAACGAGCAGAAATTAACACAAGTTGGGTGCAAAACCCCTATGCCTTCCCATGGCCAGAACAAAATTTGCACTTTACTGAAAAAATACAGTTCTTAACTTTTTCTTTGAAAAACTTATTTTGTTGAAAAAGTTTTTTTTAATTAATTTCTGTTCGTTTTATATTGACATAGTCTTTTCAGAGAAAAAGAAAATAATACTTTAAATCTTTTCGTTTTTTAAGACTTTATAGTCTGGCCTCCTATTTGTATTCTGGAGAAAAATTTTCAGCAATTTTTAACAACATACACCCTTTTAAAAATCTGGACACAAATAGAACTGTTTAATTTAGTTTCATACCTCCTCTAGTTGACCTGAAATGGAAAACTTGATACCATTCGCAAAAAAATCTGTTTACTTTCTTTGATAGCTTGGATATACTTACGCTATTTTGATTTGGTTAAATTTTGAGAGCAGAAGTAGCACCGAAAGTTTGAACATAATACCCTCAGTCGTTCTTGGGATACTGCTGAGATGTCTTATTGGGAATTAGTATTATCACAGTGCATTTTGATTTCATCTTAAGGCAACATTTAGTTTTTAAACATAATGGGCAAATGGAGGGTAGGCGTGGGAGGGTGGCAGTGGAAGGGGTATTAGTTGCCCTCCAATCACTTTCGACTATTAAAAAGTGCATCAGCCCTTTCTATTTAATTCGAATGAGCCCTTTTCGAAGTTCCCACGACAACTCCTTCGATACGAAGTGCCCTGGTCTAAACAACAACAACAACAAAAAATATCAGTAATCACTTTCGTCCATTAAAAAAGGCATTGGCCCTTTGAATTTCAAATCAAATGAGCCTTTTTTCAAGTTTTTACGACAAAGATTTCAATAAAAACCTTATATGCCCCCAGGGCATAACTTATAACCTTTGCCTTGAAGACATTGGGGGGAGTGTCCTGCTCAAAGGTATAATTTGAACCTCCTGAACTTTGAACCGCGTGGAAAAAGTGGTTATCTCAAAATCTTTGTTGGATGTCTTTGGGAAAATGATGGGCGTGAGAGGGGTGTTTAGTCGCTCTCCAATCACTTTCAACTATTAAAAAAGGCACTAGCCCTTTCAATTTCCAATTGAATAAGCCCTTTTGAAGTTTCTACGCTATCAATAAAAACCTTATACGCCCCAAGGGCATAATTTACAACCCTTGCCCTGAGGGTTGTGGCGGGGGGGGGGGGGGTTGTCGTCCTCAAAGACATAATTTCCAGAAATTAAAACTACGTTGAATAAAATGGCTATCTCAAAGTGTGGCTATTTGATTAGATGTGTTTGGAGAAAAGGTGGGCATGAGAGGCGGGTTAGTTGCCCTCTAAACACTTTCGACTATTAAAAAGGGCCCTAGCCCTTTGAATTTCCAATCGAATGAGCCTTTTTTATAGTTTCTACGACAACGCCTTCTATAAAAACCTTATATGCCCCCATGGCATAACTTACAACCCTTGCCCTAAGGGCTGTGGGGGACTGTCCTCAAGAATATAATTTCTATCTGGAAATCAACTACGCTGAACAAAATGACTATCTGAAAATTTTGATTGGATATGTTTCGGGAAATGATGGGCGTGGAAGGGATGTTAGTCGCCTTCCAATCACTTTCGAATATTAAAAAGGGCACAAGCCACTTTAATTTCCAATTGAATGAGCGCTTTTCGAAGTTTCTACGACAACTTTTTCGATACGAAGTGCCCTGCTCTAAAGGAAAAAATTAATAAATAATACATTGTGCCAACATCGTTCTTATATGCCCCCAGGGCATAACTTAAAACCCTTGCCCTGAGGGTTGTGGGGGAGTGTCCTCCTCTTTACTTAGTCCCCGTTTCTTGTCCCGTTCTCGAGTGTCTCCGTTCTTACTTAGGCAGCGTGATCGCGCTGCCTATGATTTATACAACAACTTTGTATATAAACCTTATATGCCCCCAGGGCATAACTTACAACCCTTGCACTGAGGGCTTTGAGGGGGTTACCTTTCTAAAATACCTAATTTCTAGAACGTTCAACTACGTTGAACAAAATGGATATCTAAAAATTTTGATTAGATTTGTTTTGGAAATAATGGGCGTGAGAGGGGCGTTAGTTGCTATCCAATCACTTTCAACTATTAAAAAAGGCACTAGCCCTTTCAATTTCCAACTAAATGAGCCCTTTTGAAGTTTCTACAACAGCGCTTTCAATAAAAACTTTATATACCCCAGGGCAAAACTTACAACCCTTGCACTTAGGGCTCTGAGGGGGTTATCATCCTAAAAGGCAAAATTTCCAGAACTTTCAACTACGTTGAACAAAATGGATATCTCAAAATTTTAATTCGATATGTTTGGGAAAAGGGGCGTTAGTCGTTATCCAATCACTTTCAACTATTAATAAAGGCACTAGCCCTTTCAATTTCCAATTGAATAAGCCCTTTTGAAGTTTCTAGGACAACGCTTTCAATAAAAAATTTATGTGCCCCAAGGGCATAACTTACAACCCTTGCCCTGAGGGCTTGGGGCGGGGGGGGAGGAGTTGTCATCCTTAAAGACCTAATTTCCAAAACTTTCCACTACGCTGAATAAAATGGCTATCTAAAAATTGGATTAGATGTATTTGGGGGAATGATGGGCCTGGGAAGGGGGGAGGGGGGCTAGTTGTCCTCCAATCACATTTGACTATTAAAAAGGGCACTAGCCCTTTGAATTTCCAATCCAATGAGTCCCCTTTGGAGTTTCTACGACAACGCCTTCTATAAAAACCTTATATGCGCCCAGGGCATAACTTAAAACCCTTGCCCTGAGGGTTGTGGGAGAGTTTCCTCCTCAAAAATATATTTTCTATCTGGAAATCGACTATGCTGAACAAAATAGCTATCTTAAAATGTTTATTGGATGTGTTTGGGGAATGATGGGCGGGGAGGGGGGGCTAGTTGCTCTCCAATCCCTGTCCACTATTAAAAAGGGTACTAGCCCTTTTAATTTCCAATCGAATGAGCCTGTTTCGAAGTTTCTACGACAACGCCTTCTATAAAAAACCTTATTTGCCCCCAGGGCATAACTTAAAACCCTTGCCCTGAGGGCTCTGGCAGAGTGTCCTCCTCAAAAAACATATTTTCTATCTTTAAATCAACTACGCTGAAAAAAATGGCTATCTCAAAATTTTGATTGGATGTGTTTGGAGGAATGATGGACGTGGGGGGGGGGCTAATTGCCTTCCAGTCACTTTCGACTATTGAAAAAAAGGGTACTAGCCCTTCAAATTTCCAATCGAATGAGCCTGTTTTGAAGTTTCTACCACAACGCCACCTACAAAAACCTTATATGCCCCCAGAGCATAACTTAAAACCCTTGCCCTGAGGGTTTTGGGGAGTGTCCTCCTCAAAAACATATTTTCTATCTGGAAATCAACTACGCTGAACAAAATAGCTATCTCAAAATTTTGATTGGATGTGTTTGGGGGAATGATGGGCGTAGGCAGGGGGGCTAGTTGCCCTCCAATCACTTTCGACTATTAAAAAGGGCACTAGAACTCTCAATTTCCAATCGAATGAGCCCCTTTTGAAGTTCCTATGACGACCCCTTCCATATGAAGTGCCCTGCTCTAAAGTAAAAAAATAATAAATAGTTACATTGTGCCAACATCGTTCTTATATGCCCTCGGGTGTAACTTAAAACCCTTGCCCCGAGGGTTGTGGGGAATTGTCCTCCTCAAAAACATATTTTCTATCTGGAAATCAACTACGCTGAATAAAATGGCAATCTCAAAATTTGATTGGATGTGTTTGGGGGAATTATGGGTGTGGGGGGGGGGGCTAGTTGGCCTCCAATCACTTTTGACTATTAAAAAGGGCACTAGCCACTCCAATTTCCAGTCGAATGAGCCCTTTTCGAAGTTTCTACGACAATTCCTTTGATACGAAGTGCCCGGGTAGTGAGAAAAAAAAACACACACGTTGTGCCCACATCTTTCTTTACTTAGGCAGTGCCTGACTCAGGTAGGAATTAAATAAAAAAAACAAGGTTTTTTTTTTAATTCCTACCTGGGTCAGGTCCTTTTGAATCTAAAGTCAGGGTGGCAGCCCGCGACCAAGATATTTGAATGTATCTAAAATTGGGATGCCGATTCCTAATTTTGGTGCTAAGGAAATCAGAAAAGTAGAAAATAATGTGATAGTACATCCTCACGGAAAAGTCACCCACAGGACTATTATAAATGAATGAATGAATGAATGAATGAATGAATTTATTGACTCAACTCGGTACAACGTAATACAAAATCATAACACACCTCAACGGAGAGCAGAGCTCGTAATTCTTGGGTGTGACAAACATAAAGCTCCTCCTCCCTCCCAATTTATTTAAAGCCTCCCTCTTTACACCCTCCCAGGAGGTTTCCGCTTCCCTTAACTATTTCTTTATAACATCTTTCCACCCAGCCATGCTTTCTGTTTAGCCAGAGACGGTTGGCCTAAAAGGACAATCTTTGACAATCTGTAAATTGATAAATAAAAATAGTCTACAAAAGTGGAAAATGAAGAGCTAGAAGAAGGAAAAAAAAGTAAGTAATACCAGACATTTAGTGCACAGGAGGTGACCCCGATATTGGCAAGTAAGTAAAATGCAACAAAAGAGACTAGCCTACAAAAAGAGTTTATGCTTCATCATCAAAGCTCAATAAATAACATCTTACATTTTATTTTTCAAATTATACCGGTTGTGTCAAAATGACTCAATTCGGAATAATAAAAAAAATTGTTTAAATAAAAAAACAAGTTTTTTTCAACTGAAAGTAAGGAGTGACAGTAAAACTTGAAACGAACAGAAATTATTACGTATATGAAAGGGGGCTGCCCCCTCCTCAACCCTTCGCTATTTACGCTAAAGATTTTTATTGTTTTAAAAAACAAGGTTGTGAGACAGAGTTGATCTTTCTTCTGGCAAAAAATACAAAATTCCACATTTTTGCAGATAGGAGCTTTAAACTTCTATAGTAGGGTTCTCTGACACGCTGAATCTGATGGTGTGATTTTTCATTAAAGTTCTATGACTTTTATGGGGTGTTTCCCCCTTTTCTCGAAAATAAGGCAAATTTTCTCAGGCGCGTAACTTTTGAAGGTAAGACTAAACTTGATGAAACTTATATATTTGAAATCAGCATAAAAATTTGATTCTTTTGATGTATCTATTGGTATCAAAATTCCGTTATTTAGAGTTTTGGTTACTATTGAGCTGGGTCGCTCCTTACTTACAGTTCGTTACCGCGAACTCTTTCAAAACCAAACTTAAGCTTCACTGTTATTTTTTGTTCTTCGCATGTGGTCAGTTTAGTTTTAATTTTGGTTATCATTCAATGTATATGACTTGGCACCTCTACTTCTTCTAAAATATCTAATTTGGCACAGAATATTCATCCTGACAGCTTTTCCTAATGGAATAAGGAAATTAGATATTATTTATTCATTTACCGATAAACAAATTCATTAATCTTTGCCTTTATTAAAGCGTTATTTTCCCGACTTTTTCCATCTTCCAGAGATGGTTTGATGCGGGCAAGCGCGGAAAGGTCGATGAGGGCTCTATCCTCATAAGAACAGTAGTTTCCATCATCATAACAGGTGACACTTGGATGAGAGATTTTCCTCAGTGGTAAGCCTAGAATTGATTTTTATAGGCTACTATATCACTGTGATCAGGGTAAGATAAAGACAATCTGGGGCCTGTAGGCTAATGAAATTATAGATCCCCTTTATAAAGAATATATTTGTTGAAATATCTAAGTAAACGTATAAGGGACCCTAAATGGAAACCCCTTATCTTAAATGAAGAAGAGAGTGAGGATCGTTCAAATTGAGCCATAATTATAGGCTTTAGTTTGAAAACCCTTGGATTTTGTAGTAATTGAGAAAGGGGTTCAATAGGGCTATTTTTTTAGGTGGGGTAGATCATAAGCCTGAACTGAATCTAGAATTAGGCGTTTTTATTTCAAGTTCAATATTTGGTAGCACAAATAAAAAAAATAACATTAGTTCTAATTAAAAGACCTTTCCTAAGGATAATTTAAATCTGATGAATTTTATATATTTCGCATCGGCATAAAAATGACATTTGTTTTATGTATAATATATGTCATTCAGGTTCTACTTCCAAGTTTTTTTTCTATTGCAAAGGGTGTTCCATTGGCACCGTTTCATTACCATACACGTTTTCCAAGATATGTTTCCACACAAAATATAAGCAAAAAACTGAAAATCAATTTGCCACTTCAATTTTTTCCTAAGGTAATTATTATAGAGAAAGTAGAAATATCTTACCTATATTTCGACTATCATTTTACAAATTAAATATATCCATGTTTTCGTGATCTGCAATGATAATCAATATTATTATTAATTTTATTAAAATTCTGTAATATCTACATCACATACATTTATCTTTCCATGATCTGCATATCTTTTCCCTCAAAATCCATCCTAAGATAGTTATTGCAGAATAATTAACAAAAATAGGGTTATTCCAATTCTACTTTTTGTTTCATTTTGTACTCCGTGTTCTTTGTTTTTGTCTTTTTATTTTATCTGGTCTATGATGTTCACATTCTGTAAAACTTTATGTAATACTGCAGAAGAAAGGAAGCAGTTGTCCTTCTGAAATATCCGGTTTGTTTCATCCAGTATTTTTTGGCCTTAGAAAATCCTATTCTCGCTTTTCTGCTCTTTTGTTTTTATTCTTTGTATATAGTAATTAACATTCTGTATATTTAACTTAATAGTTTGTAAATGTTACGTCGAATATACCTATGCTTTTATGATTTGCGATCATTGTTACTTCAAATCAACCCTAAGCTATATATTAAAGAATAATTTAACAATGTTCAATAGATTAAAAAAAAATAATTTATAACTATAAAATAATCAATAGTATATAATAATAAAATTATTTATATTTAATTCAATATTTTGTAATTGTTTGAACGAATATATCTGTTTTGATCATTTGTAAGCAACGTCAGTCAAAGTCTTGACCAAGATTTACACTTTCGTTTGGATCATCCTTAACAACCTTCTGCAGTGTGACCTTCTGCATAGTTCTAAAGAACTATGATTTATATTGAATTATTTATCCTTATAGTTTTTACTTGACTTACTTACTTATTTGACTGAAAGCTCTTGCTTCGCAGCCTAACGAGCGTAGAGGGAAACAGACATCAGTGCAGCGTTGCCAACGCTTTGAAATAAATTGAACCAGTTTTCTAACTAAAATTGTAACACAAGAAATAAAGTTATACCATCTGAGCCGCAGGTTAAAAATTTGCTGTAACAAGACGAAAATCTTCGATAAACTATACTTTGAACAGATATCCTAGTCAGAAAGGAGCAAGTAAAACCAAAATGTACCAGACAATTGATTGTACCAAAACTTTCTAAATGTACCGCATTGTGCCAGAGCCTCTAAATTGTACAAAAAATAGTGCAGTTATACCGTATTGGCAACACTACGCCAATACCGTGAGTCATCCCCATTAAGGTAATGCTCCGAGTAGCAAGTCGCCCGCGGATAAACCTTACCGTCCGAAGTTTTTATTTATGTGTTTTATGTGTCATCAAATAGGTTTAATCTTGGGTATAAATTGGATATTAAATACTTCTGCCTTTAGATGTCTTTGACAGATTTTTGGATTATGTAGATTCATTCCAAAACCGAGATTATGCCCAAACAACATTTTATATTCAAACTTGTCTTTGAAAAAGATTTTACAACCTTAGATTGTCCCACTGCTTGAGAACTCATTGCGTAAAAAACGCAACCAAGGATTTCGAACACTCCTTTTCGGATGCTCCATAGTCTAGTTAACAACACTGTTTTATCTGAATTTTCTTCCACCATTAATGATAGTGATAAAAAAATAAACGGTAATGATAATATCACTCTCAGGAAGATCACTAACATGTTGATTATGATAAAACTAAACGTTTTGTTGCCGAGCAACCACAGCATAAGTATATACGAACAGTAGTGAAAAGTTTCTTCAAAATGACATACATCATAGCACGCTGATTGGGAAGTTCCCAGTACGTCAGAGCAATAGTTTCAGCTACTACTTGGTTTTCCATCAGATAAAAGCGCTAAACATTTGTCATTACGCGTGAGCGAAGAGGCAGCAGCGTCATGAAGAGAGGTCTAGATTGATGTGTTTAAAAAATCTTTAATGGAGAGTATAGGGCTTTGCTACTGTTCGTATATATACTTATGCTGTGAGAACGACAGAGGGTCATACTGACTTATCACAGAGACCATCCGAAAGAACATAAAAGATTATAATAAATGGTGGAAGATCTCAAAAGTCTGTTTTTTTTAGCACAATAATACTCTCAGGTCACCAAATAAGCACATCTACAATCCTTATTGTTCGTAAATTGTTGAGTAGGGCTATTTTCAGCTTCCAATTGTAATTTTCATGATTAGTCAACTTGTTTGAGGATCGAAAATACATTTTTAGAATTTAGAAAAAATAGAACTAGTTTTCTTAGCTAAAAGCTGGAAATGATAAGAGATATGATCTTACCGGAATTAGGGAAAATACATGGGGGAAAATTAGTTATGACACATGCTTGAGCTAGATTATGGTCAAACTTTGGGTACATTAAAAAAAAGTACGACTTCTTTGATGAGATTGCCATCAAAGTTATCTTTTCAGTGTTGAAGTTGGCTTTGAGCTGTAGGATCTTAGCACTTTGATAAAGAAAAAAAACAATAATCTGAGCAGAAAGAAGTAGTATCTTAGGCGTAAGATCTCAGCACTATGATAAGTAAAAAAACAGGCTTATAGTGGCATCACTTGGCAAAAAAAGAATTAAAGTTGATATAATTTTTCGAACCAATTTTATTCCGTATTGAAGTTCTACTTCTTCTTCTTGCAGCAAAAGCGTGTTGTTAATGTCAGAGAAAAATTTATATCATTCATGTATCTTGAATTTTTTTTTACCATCAGGTGCCACTGTGGCACGGATCAGGCAATGGGATTTAAAACCACATTTTAACTATTTTGGGTAGTGTCAAAACTACTACTACTACTACTAACAACTCACCGCAGCACCAAGCCGCCTGAGGCCAACACAGCTGCGCACGCTCCTCCTCCACCCCAATCTATTCAAAGCCTCCCTTTTTACAACCCGCCCACGAAGTTCCCATTTCCTTTAAATCTTTCTTTATGACGTCCTCCCACCCCAGACGGGGACGACCTGCTTTCCGTTTAGCCCTAGATTGGCTGGCCGAAAAAAACAATCTTCGGCAATTTTTAATCCTTCATCTGCACAACGTGCCCTTACAATTTTTTGAATTCCTTTCTATATTTTACGTCAAATTCATGAATCTCTTATGCAAATAAACAGGGTATCTACAGTCACTGCAGAGGCACGTTTGCGTCTGTAGGAACTTCTATAGACAGAATCATGCCAAAATATAATGCCCGAGCCACATCAGAGTCACATGTGTTGATAAAAAAAGTCAAATCTTATGAATAAAATATCACTTATCTTGATTTGAGTGTCACACTTGCATTTAAAATGCGGAAATTTAAAATTGTAAGAAATTAATTTTAAGACTTTGCACTAACACTAATTTGTGCCCCACTGTTCTACGCTAATACTATCTCTTCTTAAACTTTTGTCAGATTTCTCTCAGAGGTAGAAGAACCACTGCTCCAAGTTTCCATCTTTTTTAGTTTTAAAAAGTATGCCTTAAACCTCGACTCAGTTACCATCTTTTCTTGTTTTAAAAATTATGCCTTAAACCTCGACTCAGTTTCCATCTTTTCTAGTTTTAAAAAGAATGACTTAAACCTCCACTCAGTTTCCATCTTTTCTAGTTTTAAAAAGGATGCCTTAAACCTCGACTCAGTTACCATCTTTTCTTGTTTTAAAAATTATGCCTTAAACCTCGACTCAGTTACCATCTTTTCTTGTTTTAAAAATTATGCCTTAAACCTCGACTCAGTTTTTCATCTTTTCTAGTTTCAAAAAGTATGACTTAAACCTCCATTCAGTTTCCATCTTTTCTAGTTTTAAAAATTATGCCTTAAACCTCCACTCAGTTTCCATCTTTTCTAGTTTTAAAAAGGATGCCTTAAACCTCGACTCAGTTACCACCTTTTCTTGTTTTAAAAATTATGCCTTAAACCTCGACTCAGTTACCATCTTTTCTTGTTTTAAAAATTATGCCTTAAACCTCGACTCAGTTTCCATCTTTTCTAGTTTTAAAAAGTATGACTTAAACCTCCACTCAGTTTCCATCTTTTCTAGTTTTAAAAATTATGACTTAAACCTCCACTCAGTTTCCATCTTTTCTAGTTTTAAAAATTATGCCTTAAACCTCGACTCAGTTTCCATCTTTTCTAGTTTTAAAAAGTATTACTTAAACCTCCACTCAGTTTCCATCTTTTCTAGTTTTAAAAATTATGCCTTAAACCTCGACTCAGTTTCCATCTTTTCTAGTTTTAAAAAGTATGACTTAAACCTCCACTCAGTTTCCATCTTTTCTAGTTTTAAAAAGTATGACTTAAACCTCCACTCAGTTTCCATCTTTTCTAGTTTTAAAATTTATGCCTTAAACCTCGACTCAGTTCCATCTTTTCTAGTTTTAAAAGTATGACTTAAACCTCCACTCAGTTTCCATCTTTTCTAGTTTTAAAAATTATGCCTTAAACCTCGACTCAGTTTCCATCTTTTCTAGTTTTAAAAAGTATGACTTAAACCTCCACTCAGTTTCCATCTTTTCTAGTTTTAAAAATTATGCCTTAAACCTCGACTCAGTTTCCATCTTTTTCTAGTTTTAAAAATTATGCCTTAAACCTCGACTCAGTTTCCATCTTTTCTAGTTTTAAAAAGTATGACTTAAACCTCCACTCAGTTTACATTATTTCTAGTTTTAAAAAGTATGCCTTAAACTTCGACTCAGTTTCCATCTATTCTAGTTTTAAAAAGGATGCCTTAAATCTCGACTCTGATTAGTGAGTCAAGAAATTTTTGCTTGAAAATTGAACAATGTTCAACTTGAGAAATTACGAACGGTGAACATAATTGGCGGTGTAGGTGTGCGTAATTTTGATTTATCGACAGATGTGACTATGACGTGGCTCAGGCACAAACCTCACCACCTTATTTCTTTTGACAGAAAGATGTGTCAAAAAACACCCCTTACCATAGATAACGAGATCTTACCTTAAGACTCAGTCGAGATTGAGAAGTCATAGACTGATTTAAGTTTTCCGTTTCAGCTCCTCAATTTTGACATTAAATTCAGTGACGAGCATGAAGTAAACCTTGGCTTTCTTGTGAACAGCTGAACTATTTGTGGTTTAGGTATTAGTTTAAAATTGGGGGGTGTTAACGTTCCTTGAACTTGTAAGCTCTCTTAAATACTTTGCAATTTAACAAATAACCAATTAAACGATATCTAAAATCTTAGAGCGAGTATTTATTACGTTTATATTGCTTGTTTTTTTGTTTAGGATACGAAAAAATATTTGGACTGACATTTTAATAACTGATCACTGTATATGCTATTGGGCCTTTTTAGTTAATATTAACTAAAAATTTTTCTTTCATGAATTAGGCAAAATTAGTTACCATTTTTGTTATATTCCTGTGTAGAACTTCTTTATTTTCGTTTTTGTCTTTTTTAGTATGTTTAGCTGGTGATATTCAGATAGCAAGAAGATATAAACTAAAAACATCAGAAATGTTTAGAAGCAATAGTGATTCAAAAAGGGACAGGAGAGGCTTTAGTCTAAGAAGCAAAAAGCGAGGATGGGATGAGGTAAGAGAGAATATTTTGCATTTTTTTAAATTTAAAGATATTGCCGAAATGTTCGAAAAAGTGCTGATAGCTTGCAAAAACTTTCTCGAATTTTCCACGTCGAGGTTCTTTCTTATTTCACATGCCCGAATTTTTTCAAGCCACGTTCTTCACCACGCCAAGTTCGTCCTCACAGGGAAAGTTGACCCAATTAGGCCACATAAATCTAAACTTAATGCGCAATTTGAGGAGATTCCACCCCTCCTGCGTAATTGCATCTTGGTGGTCCATATTGACGTAAATTTTTGAAAGTGGCCCAACGTTTGCCAATGCTCAAACCCAAGGTGGGCCTTGTGGCCTAGGTTTTTTAGGAGTAGGGAAAAATTTAAACCTTTTTTGACTTTTATGTAACCTTAAATTAAATATTTTGCATATCAAAGTTCTACTTAGCCGTTTTATTGATAATTTTCTGACAGAATTAGCAGAATTGCGTTACATCCACAACTTTTGAAATTTCACTAATTAAAATTTAATATTTGGAAGCGGTATTGGTTGCAACATTCAGTTTTTGCCCCTTTTAATAAACAATGTAAAAAACAAAGAATCTAATCTGTCATTTTAGCTGCACCTCTAAAATGTCATCTAAGTCTTTTGAAGGCAATTTTTATCCAAAATATGTTTTATTGCTGTTTTCCGCACTTAGAAAAAGCTGAGAAAACTTTTTGTAATGATTTCTCTTGGGAGTCCAAAAACTTTGCAGAAAATATATCTATTAATAGAGAAACAAAGCAGGCTCTTAGCAATAAGCATTTCTAACATATTGCCTGGGGAAAATCTCTATGGTAGAAAATATATAATTTAAATTATCAAAGTTACAAAAATAAGGATATAGGTGTAAAAAGATTCAAGGGCACAGATAGCTCAAACTAGTAAGAAAGTTGAATATCATTTCCCTATTGATTATGAACATTGTGGTGCCATCAAACAATCTTGAGGAGAAGCTTTATTTTTTCAAAAATTCCTAGCTGATTTATCATATAGGGTATTGTATATGATGTTACAGATCTGATAACCCTTAGGGTCTCAGCACAAATTTTCGGTATAAAAATTTACCATCTAATGTATTTTGTGAACATACCAACCATATTGTTATCAGAAATTTGTTACGAACAATTGTTGGAAATTTTCTAGAAAAAAACAAATATTTTGAGATTTTTTTTTTTTTGCAAATCCTGAACGAGATATTGTAAAAAAATAATTTTAACTGTGAAAATGGAAAATGTAGTCTTTTCATTTAAAGGGTATTATGTGTTTAACAGCTATGTACTCTGATTTTTTAATTCAGATGCTTCTTTCTAAATCTAAGATTTGAGCCTAAAACATTTTAGAACAAATTTGGAAGTTTCATAAATTTTAGCGAACAGATTTTTGTGACTCCTTTCCAACTATAAAAAGACTAATGCCACTGTAAAAAAATGTTGTAGGGTTTGAGTGAAAAAAAAGAAAAAAACAAAAGTACGACTAGCGAGTTTTTTTTTCATTTGTGAATATGTCATACACTTCTCTGATTTTTTGCAGCTTGTTTTTTGGACCTTTAAATACTATCAAACATCTCTTTTTTATATGTTAGGGCTCCATTTTTAAACTTTGCGCTTTATTTACACTTTACTGAAAAAAAATATAAATGTATTTACTTTTATAACTTTAATAAATCAAATAATATTAAGATTTTGATTACTAAATATCAGTAAATGTATATTAAACTGACAATGCAAATTCATTTGTACTTTTTCAGTAAAGTGCAAATTATGTTCTGGCCTTGGGAAGGCATAGGGGTTTTGAGCCCAACTTATGTTAATTTCTGCTCGTTTTGAGTTTGACTCGGTTACTTATTGTAATTTCTGCTAGTTTTGGGTTTCATTTACTTATCGATGCTGATTTGTGGTAGTTTCATGCTTGGTAGATTATTTGATTTTATTTTTGCTCATTTTTTTTAATGGAGTTCTTTACTTTTCTTTGAAAAACTTATTTTGTGGACAAAGTTTTTTTAATTAATTTCTGTTTGTTTTATATTGACATAGTCTTTTCAGAGAGAAAAAGAAAATAATACTTTAAATCTTTTTGTTTTTTTAAGAATTTATAGTTTGGCCTGCTATTTGTATGCTGGAGAAAAATTTTCAGCAATGTTAACAACATACACCCTCTAAAAAATCTGGACACTAATTGTAGTGTTTAATTTAGTTTCATACCTCCTCTAGTTGACCTGAAATGGAAAACTTGATACCAATCGCAAAAAAAATCTGTTTACTTTCTTTGATAGCTTGGATACACTTACGCTATTTTGATTTGGTTAAATTTTAAGAGCAGAAGCAGCCCCAAAACTTTGAACATAATACCCTCAGTCGTTCTTGGGATACTAATGAGATGCCTTATTTGGGAATTAGCATTAACACAGGGCATTTTGATTTAATCTTATGGCAACATTTAGTTTTTAAACATAAAGTCAAATGGGAGGGTGGGTGTGGGAGGGGGATTAGTTTCCCTCCAATCACTTTCGAATATTAAAAAGGGCATCAGGCCTTTCTATTTTCAATCGAATGAGCCCTTTTCGAAGTTCCTACGACAACTCCTTTGATACAAAGTGCCCTGGTCTAAACAACAACAACAACAGAAAAATAATACATTATATCCGCATCGATCTTTCATAGGCAGCGCGCTAGCGCTGCCTAAGTAAAGAACGATGTGGGCACAATGTATTTTTTTTTTTTTTTTTTTCTCCATACCCAGGCACTTTGTATCG
The DNA here is from genome assembly GCA_027921565.1 of Artemia sinica. Classification (NCBI taxonomy): domain Eukaryota; kingdom Metazoa; phylum Arthropoda; class Branchiopoda; order Anostraca; family Artemiidae; genus Artemia; species Artemia sinica. The sequence continues at coordinate 61,791,205 of CM051259.1, forward strand.
AAGGAGTCGTCGCAAAAACTCCGAAAAGGACTCATTCGATTTGAAATTGGAGTGGCTAGTGCCCTTTTTAATAGTCGAAAGGGATTGGAGGGAAACTAGCCCCCCCCGACCCATCATTACCACAAACTCATCCAATCAAAATTTTGAGATAGCCATTTTGTTCAGCGTAGTTGATTTCCAGATAGAAAATATGTTTTTGAGGAGGACACTCCCCCACAACCCTTGGGGCGAGGTGTTGTAAGATATGCCCTGGGGGCATATAAGGTTTTTTATAGAAGGCATCGGCATAAAAAACTTTAAAAAAAGGCTCATTTGATTGGAAATTCAAAGGGCTAGTGCCCTTTTCAATAGTTGAATGATTTGACGGTAACTAATCCCCCTCTCACGCCCACCTTTTCCCCAAACACATCCAATCAAAATTTTGAGACAGGCATTTTGTTCAACGTAGTTTAAAATTCTGGAAATTAGGTCTTTGACGATGACAACCCTCTCACAGCCCTCAGGACAAGGATTGTAAGTTATGCCCTGGGGGCATATAAAGTTTTTATAGAAAGTGTTGTCGTAGAAACTTCAAAAAGGGCTCATTTGATTAGAAATTGAAATGGCTTGTGCCCTTTTAATAGTCTAATTGGAAGCCAACTAACACCCCTTCCATGCCCACCATTTCCCCAAATACATCCAATCAAAATTTTTGAATAGCCATTTTGTTCCACGCAGTTAAAGTTCAGGAAATTATATCTTTAAGCAGGACACTTCCCTCACAGTCTTCAGAGCAAGGGTTACAAGTTATGCTCTAGGGGCATATAAGTTTTTATTGAAATCTTTGTCGTAAAAACTTGAAAAAGGGTTCATTCGATTGGAAATTCAAAGGTCTAGTGCCCTTTTTAATAGTCGAAAGTGATTTGAGGGCAACTAGCCCCCCTCTTGCCCACCTTTTCCTCAAACACATCCAATCAAATTTCTTAGATAGCCATTTTGTTCAGTGTTGTGGATTTCCAGATATAAATTGTGTTTTTGAGGAGGACACTCCCCTACAGCCCTCAGGGTAAGGGTTGTAAGTTATGTCCTGGGGGCATATAAGGTTTTCATTGAAATGTTTGTCGTAAAAAAACTTGAAAGAGGGCTCATTCGATTGGAAATTCAAAGGGCTAGTGCCCTTTTTAATAGTCGAAAGTGATTTGAGGGCAACTAACCCCCCTCTCACGCCCACCTTTTCCCCAAACATATCCAATCAAAACTTTAAGATAGTCATTTTGTTCCACACCATTTAAAAATCAGAAAATTATACCTTTGAGCAGGACGATCCCCCACAGTCTTCAGGGAAAGGGTTATAAGTTTTGCCCTGGGGGCATATGAGGTTTTCATTGAAATATTTGTCGTAAAAACTTGAAAGAGGGCTCATTCGATTGGAAATTCAAAGGGCTAGTTCCCTCTTTTAATAGTCGAAAGTGACTTGAGGGCAACTAACCCCCTCTCACGCCCACCTTTTCCCCAAACACATCCAATCAAAAATTTTAGATAGCCATTTTATTCAACGCTATTGAAAGTTTTGGAAATTAGGTCTTTAAGGATGACAACCCATCCCCCCACAACCCTCAGGGCAAGGGTTTTAAGTTAGGCCCTGGGAGCATGTAAGTTTTTTATGAAATTGATGTTGTAAAAACATCCAAAAGGGCTCATTCAATTGAAAATTGAAAGGGCTATTGCCCTTTTAATAGTCAAAAGTGATTGAAGGGCAACTAGACCCCCTCACACGCCCACCATTTCCCCAAACACATCCAATCAAAATTTTTAGATATCCATTTTGTTAAACGTATTCGAAAGTTCTGGAAATTAGGTCTTTTAGGATGATAACCCCATCAGAGCCTTAAGTGCAAGGGTTGTAAGTTATGCCCTGGGGGCATATGAGGTTTATATGGAAAGTTGTTGTAGAAATTTCAAAAGGGGCTCATTTGATTGAAAATTGAAATTGCCCTTTTTAATAGTCGAAAGAGACTGGAGAGTTATTAACCCCCCCTCTTACGCCCTCTATTTCCCCAAACGCATTCAATCAAAGTTTAGAGATAGCCATTTTGTTCAACGTAGTTGAAAGCTCTGGAAATTATGTATTTAAGGATGAAAAACCCCCCAGACTCCCAGGGCGAAGGTTGTAAGGTATGCCTTGGGGGCATATAAGGTTTTTAATGATAGAGTTGTCGTAAAAACTTCAAAAGGAGCCCATTCAATTGGAAATTGAGAAGGCTAGTGCCCTTTTTAATAGTTGAAAGTGATTGGACGGTAACTAACCCCTCTCTCACGCCCACCATTCCCCCAAACACATCCAATCAAAATTTTCAGATAGCCATTTTGTTCAACGTAGTAGGAAGTTCTGGAAATTAGGTCTTTGAGGATGACAACCCCCCCCCCCAGCCCTCAGGGCGAGGGTTGTAAGTTATCCCTTGGTGCCATATAAGGTTTTTATTGAAAGTGTTGTCGTAGAAACTTCAAAAGGGCTTATTTGATTGGAAATTGAAAGGGCTAGTGCCTTTTTTAATAGTTGAAAGTGATTGGAGAAAGACTAACTTCCCTCTCACGCCCATCATTTTCCCAGACACATCCAATCAAAATTTTGAGATAGCCATTTTGTTTAACGTAGCTGAAAGTTCTGGAAATTAGGTCTTAGAGGATGACAACCACCCTCACAGCCCTTAGGGTAAGAGTTGTAATTTATGCCCTGGGGGCATATAAGGTGTTTATAGGAAGTTATTGTCGTAGAAACTCAAAAAGGGCTCATTTGATTCATAACTGAAAGGCCTAGTCCCGTTTTAATAGTTGAAAGTGATTGAAAGGCTTGACATTTTTATAGTAAAGATCGAAGTGGGTATAATGTATTATTTTTTTTGTTGTTGTTGTTGTTTTTTACCAGGGCACTTTGTATCGAAGGAGTTGTCGTAGGAACTTCGATAAGGGCTCATTCAATCGAAAATAGAAAGGCCTGATGACCTTTTTAATAGTCGAAAGTGATTGGAGGGAAACTAATCCCCCTCCCACACCCACCCTCCCATTTGACTTTATGTTTAAAAACTAAATGTTGCCATAAGATTAAATCTAAATGCACTGTGTTAATGCTAATTCCCAATAAGGCATCTCAGCAGTATCCCAAGAACGACCGAGGGCTTATGTTCAAACTTTTGGGGCTGCTTCTGCTCTTAAAATTTAACCAAATCAAAATAGCGTAAGTGTGGTCCAAGCTATCAAAGAAAGTAAACAGATTTTTTTGCGAATGGTATCAAGTTTTCCATTTCAGGTCAACTAGACGAGGTATGAAACTAAGTTAAACACTTCTATTTATGTCCAGATTTTTAAGAGGGTGTATGTTGTTAAAAATTGCGGAAAATTCTTCTCCAGCATACAAATAGCAGGCCAAACTATAAATCTTTAAAAAAACGAAAAGATTTAAAGTATTATTTTATTTTTCTCTGAAAAGACTATGTCAATATAAAACGAACAGAAATTAATTAAAAAAACTTTTTCCGCAAAATAAGTTTTTCAAAGAAAAGTAATGAACTCCATTAGACAAAAAATGAGCAAAAATAAAATCAAATAATCTACCAAGCATGAAACTACCACAAATCAGCATCGATAAATAAATGAAACTCAAAACGAGCAGAAATTAACATAAGTTGGTGTCAAAACCCCTATGATTTCCCAAGACCAGAACTTAATTTGCACTTTACTGAAAAAAATTCAAATGAATGTGCATTGTCAGTATAATATACATATACTGATATTTAAAAATAAAAATCTTAATATTATTTGATTTATTAAAGCTATAAAAGTAAAAACATTTATATTTTTTTCAGTAAAGTGCAAATTATGTTCTGGCCTTGGGAAGGCATAGGGGTTTTGAGCCCAACTTATGTTAATTTCTGCTCGTTTTGAGTTTGACTCGGGTATTTATTGTAATTTCTGTTCCTTTTGAGTTTCATTTATTTATCGATGCTGATTTGTGGTACTTTCACGCTTGGTAGATTATTTGATTTTATTTTTGCTCGTTTTTTGTTTAATGGAGTACTTTACATTTCTTTGAAAAACTTATTTTGTGGAAAAACTTTTTTTCCACAAAATCAAGCCTTCCAATTACTTTCGACTATTATAAAGGGCACTTGGCCTTTCGAATTCCAATCGAATGAGCCTTTTTCCAGTTTCTAGGACAACACTTCCTATAAACACCTTATATGGCCCCAGGGCATAAATTACAACTCTTACCCTAAGGGCTTTGAGGGTGTTTGTCATCCTCTAAGACCTAATTTCCAGAACTTTCACTACGTTACACAAAATGGCTATCTCAAAATTTTGATTGGATGTGTCTAGGAAAATGGTGGGCGTGAGAGGGGCGTTAGTCTTTCTCCTATCACTTTCAACTATTAAAAAAGGCACTAGCCCTTTCAATTTCCGACACGCTTTCAATAAAACCTTATATGCCCCCAGGGGATAACTTACAAACCTCACCCTGTGGGCTGGGTGGGGGGGGGGGTTGTCACCCTTACAGACCTAATTTCCGGGACTTTCTACTACGTTGAACAAAAAGGCTATATAAACCTTATATGCCCCCAGGGCACAAATTACAACCCTTGCACTGAATGTTTTGATGGGGTTTTATCCTAAAAGACCTAATTTCCAGAACTTTCGACTACGTTGAATAAAATGGATATCTCAAACTTTGGATTGGATTTGTTTGGGGAAATGGTGGGCGTGAGAGGAGGGTTAGTTGCCCATTTCAATAAAAACCCTCATATGCCCCCAGGGCATAACTTATAACCCTTGCCCTGAAGACTATAGGGAGAGTGTCCTGCTAAAAGGTATAATTTCCTGAACTTTAAACTTCGTGGAACAAAATGGCTATCAAGAAATTTTGATCGGATATGTTTGGGGAAATGGTGGGCGTGTTGCCTTCCAATCACTTTCGACTATTAAAAAGGGCACTAGCCATTTCAATTTCCAATTCAATGAGTCATTTTTGAAGTTTCTATGACGACGCGTTCAGTAAAAGCCTTATATGCCCCCAGGGCATAACTTACAATCCTTGCCCTGAGGGCTGTGGGGAGTGTCCTCCTCAAAAACATAATTTCTATCTGGAAATCCAAAACACTGAATAAAATGGCTATCTAAAAATTTTGATTGGATGTGTTTGGAGAAAAGGTGGGCGAGAGAGGGAGGGGGGCTATTTGCCCTCAAATCACTTTCGACTATTAAAAAGGGCACTAGACCTTTTAATTTCCAACCGAATGAGCCCTTTTTCAAGTTTCTACGACAAAGATCTCAATAAAAACTTATATGCCCCCAGGGCATAACTTATAACCCTTGCCCTGAAGACTGTGAGGGGAGTGTCCTGCTCAAAGGTATAATTTCCTGAACTTTAAATGCGTGGAACAAAATGGCTATCTCAAAATTTTGATCGGATGTGTTTGGAGAAATGGTGGGCGTGGAAGGGGTGTTAGTTGCCTTCCAAATACTTTCGACTATTAAAAAGGGCACAAGCCATTTCAATTTCTAATCAAATGAGCCCTTTTTGAAGTTTCTACGACAACGCGTTCAATAAAAACTTTATATGCCCCCAGGGCATAACTTACAACCCTTGTCCTGAGGGATGTGAGGAGGTTGTCATCCTCAAAGACCTAATTTTCAGAACTTAAAATTATGTTGAACAAAAAGGCTATCTCAAAATTTTGATTGGATGTGTTCGGGGGAATAACGGGCGTGGGGGGATAGTTGCCCTCCATTCACTTTTGACAATTAAAAAGGGTCATAGCCCTTTGAATTTCCAATCGAATGAGCCTGTTTTGAAGTTTCTACGACACCGCCTTCTATAAAAACCTTATATGCTCCCAGGGCATAACTTAAAAACCCTTGCCCTGAGGGTTGTGGGGGAGTGTCCTCCTCAAAAACATATTTTCTATCGGGAAATCAACTACGCTGAACAAAATGACTATCTAAAAATTTTGTTTGAATGTATTTGGGGGAATGATGGGCGTGAGGGGGGGGGACTAGTTGCCCTCCAATCACTTTCGACTATTAAAAAGGGTACTAGCCCTTTGAATTCCCAATCGAAGGAGCCTGTTTTGAAGTTTCTATGACATCGCATTCTATAAAAAACCTTATATGCCCCCAGGGCATAACCTAAAACCCTTACCCTGAGGGTTGTGGGGAATGTCTTCCTCAAAAACATATTTTCTATCTGGAAATCAACTACGCTGAACAAAATGGCTATCTCAAAATTTTGATTGTATGTATTTGGGGGAATGATGGGCGTGGGGGGGGGGGTAGTTGCCCTCCAATCACTTTCGACTATTAAAAAGGGTACTAGCCGTTTTTTGAATTTCCAGTCGAACGAGCCTGTTTTGAAGTTTCTACGACAACGCCTTCTATAAAAACCTTATATGCCCCCAGGGCATAAATTAAAACCCTTGCCCTGAGGTTTGTGGGGGAGTGTCCTCCTCAAAAACATATTTTCTATCTGGAAATAAACTACGCTGAAAAAATGGCTATCTCAAAATTTTGATTAGATGTGTTTGGGGGAATGATGGAAGTGGGGGCTAGTTGCCCTCCAATCACTTTCGACTATTAAAAAGGGCACTAGCCACTCCCATTTCCAATCGAATGAGCCCTTTTTGAAGTTTCTACGACAACTCCTTCGATACGAAGTGCCCGGGTATTGAGAAACCAAAAACACACTGTGCCCGTATCGTTCTTTACTTAGACAGCGCTAGCGCGCTGCCTATGAAACAGGAGTAGGGCTGTTACACCTTCGGCCCCACACACATTCTAAAGGCTGCAGTTTGATTTGTGGTGAGCTGAAAACCAATTTAACATTTTATTTTTTTAACTTTGAGATTGAAAAATAAAAAAAAAAAATTCTAGGATTGATTTTATTATAAATAAAAAATCTAGCTATTTTCATTAGTTGTTTCTAGTCGTCTTAACTATTATAGTGCATTAGTTTTATTCTTTGTCAATGTTTCAACAAATTAAACCATACTGTAAAAAATACATATAGTATTCAATAAAACGAAAATGACACTCAAGTCATTTGGATGGTTTGAGAGTGATGTTGTGATGAGTGATGTAGCACCACTCTTGTTCTTCAGCCTTGAATAACCTTCTGATATTATAATTATGTTGCCCCCTTTTTGATATTATAACAAATAAAAAACAAGCGGCATTAGACTTACTCCGTAATCTATAATTTGTTGTGTGACTCGATTATTCATTTGAATTGATATTCGTTTCAGGATTTGTGTTTATTTATCTTAGGAGGGCCGGTTATGTTTATATTTGACTTGATTAGAGATTATAATTTCTGTTTGTTTTAGGTTTCATTTACTCATTTTATTGTCATTTCTGTTCGTTTTAAGTTTAAACCTGTGTTGGTCTTAAATTTAAATACGGCTCCTCACCTTCTTTTGCCATAAAATATATGGCGAAAATTGTTTTTTTTTTATATTTAATTCTGATAAAAGCTTTGCCTAAGCCATTAGTTACTCCAAAGTTTATCCAAACAAAGGAATAAGGTCATGTTTTATCGAATTTCCTCGGTGTCTAACAGAGTAAATATCCGTTTTTATTTTTGCCAATATATTTTTTTTTTTGTCATTAAACTTGGACTTTTCTTACATTGCTACAAGTAAATTTTGACCACACCCTTACAAAAAAGATTTGGCTTTATACCTAAATAGGATCATAAAATCCATAGCTTGAAGAATAGAAATTTATACATTTAGATTATAATGTTCCAAAAAAAATTGGATGAAAAAAATATTATCATAATGGAAATGACTGTTTATGGACTTCGTATATAAAAGAAAACAAAAAAATTGATTTTCTCTGAGACGGATTGGAATTGGCGGAGGCTAAAAACTAATCCCGGAAGCGTAAATATATTTTGAAGTATATTTAGGATATATATATTTTAATCTAGGCATTACAAGCTTTCCTGACTCAAACCTCACTTCACAGCTCTAAATTTGTAAACTATTAAATAATATTAATTATCATTGTAATTTTTTTACTGCTATAATTTGCGCCAATATTAAGCCAACTGAAGCCAACTGACTGGCACTGCCTCAGTTGGTACTCAGGTGGGGAATTTCATACCCGGTTTGAAGTTTTTAGTTTAGTCACCTCCTATATGAATTCATTTATCACTTGTCATTTTTTTTTCAAATATCATCTCAGCCTAAGCTAGATTGTTAGATTTTGTGATCGAGTAAACCCACATCCAACTTTTTACGATAACGTATCTTATTGCCTTGACGCTGAAAAATTACTTTGAAGGCTTATCACTCCTTTGGAAAAATAGAAATGAATGAATAAGTCTTGGAAAAAAAAAAATATGATAGACACTCCTCTGCTCTAAGATCTAATCCTCCTAACCAACTTAGATTGTTCAGTGTGGTATGTCCTCACCTATTTCTGGCATTTTCACGACACGTCAAAGCCACTTGGGCTGGACGTTCATGTTTTTTTTTTTACATCTTTTACCATGTTACGTAATTTACGTTCAGTAAACGTGATTAGAAGAGATAAGAAATAAGCGTATATTGTTTTGTGCTATCAGCAAAACAAATAATTGTCTGAGAAGAAATAAAATGTAAAGCTGCACTGGAAAAATATCTTAATGTAGTGAATGTCCTGGAATTTCGAAAGTAGTAATTTTAGCTTTACAGTTAATTCCCACTTCTACCAAGTTTTGGGAGATTAAAAAAAAGTTATTCTAACGGAATTAAAGAGCGAAGATGAAGCTAAAACAAGTGAAAATGTTGCTTCTCTTATAACGCAAGATACGTCAACGAAACTAGCTAAAATATATTGACTCGTGGTATTTTCCAATATTTGTAAAATTAAAAACTGGCGCTTTCCTGAAAACCCAAAGCCGACCTAAAAAACGGCATGTTCTCTTCGGATCAGAAAATCTCATGAGTAGCCTGGAGAATATAAGAGGGTAATTCATAAGTCTTTCAATAGTCGTTCACCAGCCATGACAGATCGGTAGTTAATGATCATGATAGTTCACGTCAGTATGTAATTATAACCCCCTGAGAAACTCAAATTGCATTATTTCGGTAGCTCTAATAGACTTTAAGTGTATGGAAAATGTTCTAGTATATACATATGCACATTAAAAAATATAAGGATAGATCATAGGCAGCGCAATAGCGCTGCCTAAGTAAAGAACGATGTTTGCACAATGTATTATTTATTTTATTTTTTTTCCTTTAGACCAGGGCACTTCATATCAAAGGAGTTGTCGTAGAAACTTCAAAAAGGGCTCATTCGATTGGAAATTGGAGTGGCTCGTGCCCTTTGTAATAGTCAAAAGTGATTGGAAGGCAACTAACACCCCTTCTACGCCCACCAGTTCCCCAAACACATCCAATCAAAATTTTGAGATAGCTATTTTGTTCAGCGTAGTTGATTTCCAGATGGAAATTATGTTTTTGAGGAGGACACCCCCCCACAACCCTCAGGGCAAGGGTTGTAAGTTATGCCCTGGGGGCATATAAGATTTTTATAGAAAGCGTTGTCGTATACACTTCAAAAAGAGCTGATTTGATTGGAAATTCAAAGGGCTAATGCCCTTTTCAGTAGTGGAAAGTGATTGGAGGGCAACTAACCCCCCTCTCACGCCCACCTTTTCCCCAAAAACATCCAATCAAAATTTTTAGATAACCATTTTCTTCAACGTAGTTGAAAGTCCTGAAAATTAGGTCTTTTAGGATGACAACCCCCAACAACCCTCAGGGCAAGGGTTATAAGTTATGCCCAGGGGACATATAAGGTTTTCATAGAAAACGTTGTCGTAGAAACTTCAAAATGGGCTCATCCGATTGGAAATTGAAATGGCTAGTGCCCTTTTTAATAGTCGAAAGTGATTAGAAGGCAACTAACGCCCCTTCCACGCCCACCATTTCCCCAAACACATACAATCAAAATTTTGAGATAGCAATTTTGCTTAATGTAGTTGAAAGTTTGGGAAATTATATCTTTGAGCAGGAAACTCCCCTAAGAGTTTTCAGGGCAAGGGTTATAAGTTATGCCCTAGCGGCATATAAGGTTTTTATTGAAAGCTTTGTCGTAGAAACTTAAAAAGGGCTCATTCGATTGGAAATTTAAAGGACTAGTGCTCTTTTTAATAGTCGAAAGTGATTGGAGGGGAACTAACCCCCCTGTCACTCCCACCTTTTCCCCAAACACATCCAATCAAATTTTGAGATAGCCATTTTGTTCAACGTAATGAAAGTTTTGGAAATTAGGTCTTTAAGGATAACCCCCCCCCCCACAGCTCTCAAGGCAGGGGTTGTAAGTTATGCCCTGAGGGCATATAAGGTTTTTATAGAAAGCGTTGTCGTAGAAACTTCAAAAAAGGAATTATTCGATTGGAAATTGAAAGGGCTGGTGCCCTTTTAATAGTCGAAAGTGAATGCATAGCAACTAACCCCCTCTCAAGCCCACCATTTCTCCAAACACATTCAATCAAAGTTTTCAGATAGCCATTTTGTTCAACGTAGTTGAAAGTTCGGGATATTATGTATCTGAGGATGACAAAACCCCGAGAGCCCCGAGCGCAAAGGTTGTAAGTTATACCCTGGGGGCATATAAGGTTTTGTATAGATAGCGTTGTCGTAGAAGGCTCATTCAATTAGAAATTGAGAGAACTGGTGCCCTTTTTAATAGTCGAAAGTGATTGGAGGGCAACTAACCCACCTCTCACGCCCACCATTTCCCCAAAAAATCCAATCTAAATTTTCAGATAGCCATTTTGTGCAACGTAGTTGAAAGGTCTGGAAATTATGTCTTTAAGGATGACAACCCTCCTCCCATAACCCTCAAGACAAGGGTCGCAAGTTATGCCTTTGGGATATTTAACGTTTTTATAGAAATTTTTGTCGTAGAAGCTTCAAAAAGGGCTCATTTGATTGGAAATTTAGAGGACTAGTGCCTTTTTTATTAGTCGAAAGTGATCAGATGGCAAATGTCTCCCTCCACGCCTACCATTTCCTCAAACAGTTCCAATCACACTTTCTATATAGCCATTTTGTTAAGCTTATCAGAAAGGTCTGGAAATTATGTCTTTGAGGATAACAAATCCCCCCAGCCCTCAGGGCAAGGGTTGTAAGTTTTTCCCTGGGGACATACAGGGTTTTTATAGAAAGTGAGGTCATATCAATTTCAAAAGGGGCTCATTGGGTTGGTAATCAGACACTCTTGCGCCCTTTTTAAGAGTCAAAGTGATCAGAAGGCAGCTACCCTCCCCCCCCCCCCCTATACACACGTCATATTGTCCCGAAGTGCGTCTAATAGAAATTTTGTGATAACCATTCTATTCAAAATAGTGTAAATATCATATAACAAGGCTTTGGGGTTGAAACAAACCCCAAAGACTAGGAGCCTGGGTTGTAAGTTATGCCAGGGGGTATTCAAGGTTTTATGGAAGGGATTGTTGTTTAACTTCAGAAGAGGCTCGCTCTTTCTCCTAAAAAAGACTATGTCAATATAAAAGGAACCGAAATTAATCAAAAAAAATTTTTGCACAAAATAAATTTTTCAAAAAAAAGTAAAGAACTCCATTAAAACAAAAATAGAATAAAATAATCTGCCAATCATACTATACCACAAATCAGTATTAGTAAATAAATGAAACTTAAAAACAAACAGAAATTAAAATAAGTCAAACTCAAAACGAGTAGAAATTAATCTGAGTAGGGTTCTAAACCCTATGATTTCTAAGAGCCAGAATATAAGTTGTACTTTACTGAAAAAATTCTTTTAAATGTTTTCACTTTTATAACTTTAAGAAACCAAAAGTTAATTAAGATTTTAAGGAATAAATATCCGCATATGTATATTAAACTGACAACGCATTTTTTTTCAATAAATTCATTTGAATTTTTTTCCGTAAAGTACAAATTATATTCTGGCTCTTAGAAATCATAGGGTTTAGAACCTACTCAGATTAATTTCTGCTCTTTTTGACTTTGACTTATTTTAATTTCTGTTTGTTTTGTGTTTCATTTATCTATTAATACCGATTTGTGGTAGTTGTATGCTTGGTAGATTATTTGATTTTTTTTTTGTTCATTTTTGGTTTAATGGAGTTCTTTACTCTTTTTTTTGAAAAAAAAAACTATTTTGTGCAAAAAGTTTTTTTGATTAATAATAGAAAAATACAGTTAACTAAGCATAAAAAAGGAGGAAAATGTTTCAATTGACGCAGTATATCTAAATTTCGATGCATAATTCTTGGTACTGATTCATTATGATTATATAATGCTGATGTTTCATCCAACACTACGCCTAAGTACCCAAATGGCTTCTGGCCTTTAATTAGTTCGCCACTAGAACAAATTTTCTGTATTCATTGGTAATAGAAAATGCTAAAAAATTGATTTCTTTGGATTTTGCCTAAATCAGTTCACCCTAAGTCAAATAGAAATAAGTTAAATAACCGCACTGCAAGCTTTATCAGTGCTCTTTCGCTGCTCAAATTAGGTAAGTGTCAGCAGAGCAATAGTACAAATAATTATTCATTCCCAGGACCTAAATACCCAAAATATATTTTAATGTGAATAAAATATTTTTAGAAAATCATTTACAAGAATTAAGAATAGTCTAGGTCCATGGACTGAACCTTGGGTGTGCCAGATTCAGTACACAGCTTTGAAAAAGATTATTATCAATACGGATGCACTAAAACTTAACGGTGTCAATATTGAATTTGGCCTCCTCCATATATTCCCCCCTTAGATTTTTAAAAATACCTCTTCTTAGTATTTTTTTTGAATAATTCCTCCATTACAAATGAAACTCAGAGAGGAAAGAAACTAACAAAATGAAAAATAAAATCAAAAAGGGTGAAAAAAACGAGGATTTTATCAGCCAGTGGCGAACCATGAAGAAGACAAAATATAAGCAAATATTTCGACAAGGACCTCTGCCAAGTCGTCCTCAGTGCTAAACAAAAAAAAGAAGACAAAAAAAAAAAAAAAAAAACAAACGAAAATCTAACCTTTCGAAGTTTACCCTATGTTCGTAGTGCTAGCTACGGCTGGCACCAATGTTCGTGGTGTTTTGCCACCAGTGTTATACCGGTAGGCCACAACGCCACTGGCGTGGTAATATACGGGTGTCACCACTTATTGGAGGGGAAAGCCCCGGCCCCAAATTATAATGCTATGCCCGTGTCTACCACACCGGTTCTGCAAATATCGGGTTTGGTACTACCCTATTTACAGTATACCCTGTCCTAGGGTATGATAACGCGATCGAGTGGTCAAATGGCCACTTTCTAAAGCCAAATATACCCGCCTTGGGTTACGGCTAGAAAATCTCTTAACCCTCTCCTTGGAGGTAACAAACCTCCCTGTCAATATAATAATGACGGTACCTCGTAGCTCTATTCCTACCCTGCCTGGGTTACGGAAAATAGTACACAGTTTGTAGAAAATACCTTACTTGTATTCTTCCAAAAGGGTCACATATAACAACAGAAATATCCTTCCCCAACCGGGGTCAAAACGCAGACTAAAAAATAATAATAATCTTTACAGCGCTGTCCGTAGGGGTGGACCGTCACTTGGCCCAGCCAATCAGCTACCTCCCCATTCAAACCCAATTCATCCTCTTAGATTTATCTTTTTGGATTTATCCTCCCAAACCAGGAGGTAAAAAAATAAACTTGGTTCACAGCTTACCTATTGCAAAACCACTATCACTTAGTAACGGAATTTAACCTGTCTTTTGAAATTATACTATAAGCAAATGTAATTAAGAAAACCAAAACAGGTCATTTATCTGAAAGGAAAAGAAACAGGGGTTGGAACCCCAACACCTCCCCCCGTAAGATAAATAACCGCCCACGCGCTACCTTGGTCCACCCTTACAAAAATTAACACCTAACTTCAACTTTACAAAATCCATTTGCCTTCTCTCTTCCACCGCTTGGGTCTGGATCGGTCGTCCTCGACACGTCCCTACTGTAGGACCACCATGGTCCAAATCGCATAGCATCCGCACTAAACTTTGAAAGTTGAAATCTTCAAGATTCGTAGATAATAATTGTGCGCAGCACAATTCAAAACAACAAATTTTCTCGCTCTCACGAATTTACATTCGAGAGGAGCAGAGAATCAGTTTCTGGCACATGTGATGATGCCAGCCATCGTGAAAAATTGGCTGCACTAGCCTCTTAATTTCCATCTGTGGAAACAACCCCACATCTCAATCAAAAAGTAAATTGCCCCATGGCATAATTCAAATAATATAAGGCCGAAAATACAAAGGCCTGTGAAAACGATAAGGGTACTGGAAATGAAGTAAAATTTTTCGCGAACCATGAATCGCCTTTTTTTCTGGGTTCCATCCTCTGGGATAATTAACTGAAGAATATACGTTGATGCTAATTGAAGATGAAACTTAAATACATCTCCCACTGAATACAATTTGCCGGAAATAATTGTCGGTTCCCATGAAGAATAACAACTATGATTAGGGTTACTGGACAAAGGTTTGGGTGAATTATGAAGTGACTGGGAGAGAGTATCCCCCAAGGACTCCAGATCAGAGAGGCAAAATCTCGGTAAAGGGATCACAACTTGTCCGCCAGTTGTGCATTGAGGAAAAGGGCTATCGTTCGCGACTTCCCGCAGGGGATCTTCCCCAAGGGATTCCTCCCCCTCATAAAGGAACAAACCCTCTTTTGAGTTGATCAGACCAATATCGGATTCCTTCCCAAATTTTTTCAATCCAACTCGACATTCCATATCTCCCAACTTTCCCCCAACCCGTTGTAGGTCATTCATCTCTACTTTGTAACCATCTTGTTTTATTCCCCATGAGTCTTTGACCTCTTTTTCCCCCTTATTATCTATGTTTTCAAGGCACAGCCCATCCAAATTTTTTTTCTCTCTATTATTTATGTTTTCAAGGCACAGCCCATCCAACATTTTTTATTTTTCGCCACTGCAGGCTGAATCTCCAAATGTTGTCTCTTTTCAACACTTTTATTTTCATCTCTACTTTTCTCAATTCTGTCATTCTCGCAAAATACTAAATCATCATGAAATCTGAATTGGACTTCAGTGTCCACCTTCTTTGACTGCATTTCTTCATTGTATCTCCGTTTAATATCTTTTTTCTCTCTTTTAGTCTTCTTTATTCTTACCGCAGAAACAAATATTTTCGTCATCAAATGGGAACTGAATTCCGACATTTGGTTTTTCATATTGTACTAAAATTTCCCGAACTTTGCGAGGAAAAGCGCGTACAATAAATTTCGTCTCATTTTTCTCTGGTACAATCAGTGTTTCATTTTGGCAAATTTTTTTCGGCATCTCGCACTCGTTAAAAGTGTTCTCAATTTTTTCTTTTTCTGGAAATTTGGATTTCCGATATCTCCAAAGTCTCCTCCTACTAAAACATCCACTGCTAGCATAGGTACTAAGCCTACTTTTATCGTTTTTCTCTGGACCGTACCGTTCTTCTTTGCAATTTCTATTCTTACCCAAGCAGACGGGCATTGGTGCTTATCTCCATAATAACATAATGTTGTAATATTATTTTTATGGTCTATTTCCGTCTTTTTAATTAGGTCCATTCGCACAAAAGTTTGCTCACTCCCTGAGTCAATTACCATTTCGGTCAATTTTCCGTTTAATTTTCCTTCTATTTTATGTGATTTCACAAACTCGTCAATATTTCCTTGATTATGTGCTATAGCCTAATTTGATCTTTTATAGGTTACTCTCCTCTTTATTATGGCAATTTTTAGAAAAAGGCTCCGAGAAATCAATTTTTACCAGATTATCATCATTTTGACTATCAAGCATTTCTTTTTTCCGATAGGGCGGCACAGCCTCCCAATTGTGTTTTATGGGCTGGTTCACCTCCCCCCGTAGTCAACGGAGTTGTATATTTTCTCGTAAAAGTGTTTAATGTTTGGTAATTTTCGTTTTCTCGCAATTGATACTTAGACAAATTATTATGGCTATCTGACGGCCTATAAGTAACTTGTGATAAAACGTCACTTTGCGAATTTCCCCAACGAGTTTTCATTAGTCTGTCAATTGTTTTTGCGACATCCTGGTAATATTTTTTATCGGCCTCCCTACGGGCCTGTCTTTCTTCCTCTTTTTCTCTTTTATCTTTCTTTCTTTGTTTCCTATCTTCCTCCTCTTTTTGCTCTCTGGCTTTTCTTTCAGCCTCTTCCTTTCGTTCTCTGGCTATTCTATCAGCCTCTTCCTTTCGTTCTCTATCTACCCTCTCTTTCTCTCTTTCTTGTCTATCTTTCTCTCTTTCTTGTCTATATTTCTCTCTTTGTTCCCTTTCTTTTCAATCTCTTTCGTCTTTTCGTTCTCTGGCTATTCTCACTTCCTTCATGAAATTTAATATTTGTTGTCTCATATCTTTCTGCCTTTCTTTTCTATTTCTCTCTCTTTTTTTTTCCATGGGCTTCACTCGCCCTTTTCGGTCTTGAGTTAATCTCATCTCTGTCCGACATAATTTCAGAATTTCGTTAACTGAAATTACCTCTTCAGTCTAAATGAAAATTCTCTTATCCATGTAACTTCCGGTCTCTCGCGAAAAATTGTTTCCTTTAAATTTGCCGATTCTACATGGGTCCTACGTGGGCGAAGCAGCCTCCCTTGTCTTACAAATTAATTATTCGCGTGATCTATTGATTCTTAAATTTTTTTACTTATTATTATCTGACTAGGCACAGCTCAGATAAAAAATTTCTCTTTCCGATTTTTTATATATAGCCTCTGTAAAACACAATAGGCTACTTTTGTAGGCTAAATTTCTTGTCTCTTCGAAAAACGCGGAATTCTTTTACTATCAATCCTGTTAATAGTTCCTGTTCTTGCTGCCACCAATATTCATAGTGCTAGCTACCGCTGGCACCAATGTTCGTGGTGTTTTGCCATCAGTGTTATACCGGTAGGCCACAACGCCACTGGCGTGGTAATATACGGGTGTCACCACTTATTGGAGGGGAAAGCCCCGGCCCCAAATTATAATGCTATGCCCGTGTCTACCACACCGGCTCTGCAAACATCGGGTTTGGTACTACCCTATTTACAGTATACCCTGTCCCAGGGTATGATAACACGATCAAGTGGTCAAATGGCCACTTTCTAAAGCCAAATGTACCCGCCTTGGGTTACGGCTAGAAAATCTCTTAACTCTCTCCTTGGAGTTAACAAACCTCCCTGTCAATATAATAATGACGGTACCTCGTAGCTCTATTCCTACCCTGCCTGGGTTACGGAAAATAGTACACAGTTTGTAGAAAATACCTTACTTGTATTCTTCCAAAAGGGTCACATATAACAACAGAAATATCCTTCCCCAACCGGGGTCAAAAAACGCAGACTAAAAAAATAATAATAATCTTTACAGCACTGTCCGTAGGGGTGGACCGTCACTTGGCCCAGCCAATCAGCTACCTCCCATTCAAACCCAATTCATCCTCTTAGATTTATCTTTCAATGCCTCCCAAACCAGGAAGTAAAAAAATAAACTTGGTTCACAGCTTACCTATTGCAAAACCACTATCACTTAGTAACGGAATTTAACCTGTCTTTTGAAATTTATACTATAAGCAAATGTAATTAAGAAAACGAAAACAGGTCATTTATCTGAAAGGAAAAGAAACAGGGGTTGGAACTCCAACACCCTACAAAGACAGAACAAACACTGAATAAAAACCAGGCAAGAATCAGTGAAAAAGAATTTACCAAGATGATTGAGCAAGAATATTTTGCTTTGCAATAGTTTAGCTGGTCTACATTTTCGTTCTTCATTAGATATGCAAATAGGTTCTTTTAAGTTATACCGGTGTGAAAATATTGATTGAGTCCTTCAAAATTAAACTGTCGTAAATTGGGCTTAATGAAATATCTCCGGTATCTCTATTTATTGCTAAATTTTGGTTCATATATTTTTTTTATCTCAATTACCTCTTTAAAAGTTTTTGGTACGCCATTTACAGTTGATATTAAGGTTGACTCGTCAAAAAGAACTAGATGGGTCGGATTTACGAAAATATGCGAAGCCAATGCCGAATCAAAGTTGTCATTGTTATTCTTTAATCTCAGGGACTAATCTATTGAAGTTTTGTGCTCATGCAAACGTTCACCTAGTTGTTGATGGGTCCTACCAATGTAAAAATTCCCACAAGAACACGGGATTCTACAGAATCCCGTGTTTCTACAAAACTGTAGAAATCCCGGTATTCTAAAAAATGTGGGGAATTAAGTCATCCTCAAAGAAATACTTATTAGATTTTTGACTATTCTGAACAATTTGGCTATCTCAAAATTTTGATTAGGTGACTTTGGGAAAAATGAGCGTGGGAGGGGGCCAAGTTGCCCTCCATTTTTTTTGGTCACTTAAAAAGGGCACTAGAACTTTTAATTTCCGTTAAGATGAGCCCTCTCATGATATTCCAGGGCTACTGGATCGATACGATCACCCCTGGGAATAAAAAACAATAAACACGCATCCGTGATCTTTCTTAGGGCAAAAATACAAAATTCCACATTTTTGCAGATAGGAGCTTGAAACTTCTATTTAGGGTTTTTTAATACACTGAATCTCATGGTGTGATTTTCATTAAAGTTTTATGACTTTTAGGGGTTGTTTCCCCCTTTTTTTTCACAAATAAGGCAAATTTCCTCAAGCGCGTAACTTTTGATTGGTAAAACCAAACTTAATGAAACTTATATATTTGAAATCAGCATGAAAATCTAATTCTATTGATGTATCTTTTGGTATCAAAATTTCGGTTTTTAGAGTTTTGGTTACTATTTAGCCGGTCACTCCTTACTTACAGTTCGTTACCACGAACTGTTTGATTATTATCATTATAGATGCACTAAAATTGAGCAGTGCTAAGATTGAATTTTCCCTCCTCCCTAGACCCCCCCCTTTGATTTTTAAAAATTCCTTTTTTTAGTATTTTGATTGAAATAATTTTATTTTTTCCGAAAATCGAGATAACGACAAAATCTCCAGCTAGATTTTAAAAAATACGTTTCTCCTTAAGTTTCATGAATTAACCACGCGGTGCAAATACATGACTCAAATAGGATGTCAAGAAGCATCAGAATGTCTTGCATTTTGATCAAATGATCAGCAAGATAAATTTAACCGGTACTTAGAGTGGCTGATGAATTGATGGTAATTCTTCTGTTTTTGCTTATTTTGAAAGGCTTTTTTGATCTGAATAACCTTGTCCTTCCTAAGTTATTTATTACGGGCTGCGCTTCCATTGTAGCATAGTATATAGGCGTGAATATAAAATGCTTAGGAGGTAATAGGCTCAATATCGCTTGTGTTCGATGCTGACTCTTCTTGATAAAAGATCATCATCTAGTGTAGAAAACCATATAGTGACCAAGATGGGCCCAGAATTGCAAAAAGCCTCCATTCAACTGGACGCCCCAGGGCCTTCTTGCTGTCGAGTTCTAGCTGGTTTAAGTTGTTTGTGCAGATTCGAAATTTATCAATCCCTGACCTGCAATTTCGGGACTCGTTGCTCTTCCTGTGGTCGTAAAAATTTCAATGATTTAAGGAATAAGAAAATTGTGACTTGCAAGGTAACACTGTAAAAAGAACTATCATATTGCAACTTTGACTACCAAATTCATTTTGAACTGGACTTATTAGGAGTTTCTGTAACTCATCTCTTAGGGGTAGGAAACATCAAATTAGGTGCTGCAGAATTGATTTATTCCAGTAGAACAAATATGGTGCATAGGCAGGGGCGTCCCGAGGGGGGGGGGGATAGGGGCGCACTGCCCCCATCTTCAACGTATTGGAAATTTGGTAAAATTTTCGGTGAAGGCGGAAATTTTGGCAGAAATTTTGCAAAATCGGTCAAAATATAGTAAAATTCTTGATTTCTGCAGAAAATTTGGCATAAATCAGGTAGCAATTCGGTAAAATTTTGCAAAATCATCCGAAATTTAGCAAAATTCTTAATTTTTGCAGAAAATTCGGCATAAATCAGGTAGCAATTTGGTAAAATTTACGAAGATCGCCCCCCACCCCCAATAAAATGAGCCTCGGGACGCCTCTGTGCATAGGCAGGGAGTAGGGCTCATCACAATTAAGAAAGCTTCTAAGCCCTGCTTTGATTAGGAAGGCAATAATAACAGGATTCTAGCTACTCATTTTACGACCAAGAAGTGTAATGTATCAGTCATAGTAGCCCTTTTATGCCCCATAGTAGCCCTTCGGTCATAGTAGCGTATGCCCCTTTAGAACCAACCCGCGTTGATAGTAGTGACACAGATGAATTTTACTTACAGTTACAGGAGCAAATAGGCCAGATCACAAGTAGAAATATGTTGTTTCCATTGTGGAATTTTATTGCCCTGGTTGAAAGAAATAGGGAAAGATGGTATGCTTGCCTAGGTAAATTTGATGTATAGGAAATGACAGCTTTTATAATAGCGGCATTAGTTAAAGAGAAGGAATGAAAAGAGAAGGAAGGAAAGAAAGGGAATTAAGAAAAAGACAGTTAAGGTTTTTTTAATCTCAAAGAACAAGTGATTTATTTACGCATCTGTACTAAGGAATTTATTTTGAATTCCATTAGTCATAGTTAATTTTGGAGACTTTACGTTTTTAATTGAATATCTTGATTCGGATAATATCATACTTCCGATAATATGTCTTTCCGAGTAGGAGATTTAGCCCTGCCGAAATTTGCTCGATATCCTCTATGGTTTGTGCGTATTATTAGTATCAGCAAATAAGCTGGGAGGAATAAGTTGGATCAGTTCAGAGTATTTTGTTACGGAACACATGATCTACGAAATGATTGTGAGTGAGGTGTATGATGTTATTAGCGTTAAATACAATCCCAAATTTGCAAGAATTGAAAAGCTACTAAAAGGTCTGAAAAGTCAGTTGGAGTCTATTGAATCCCGTATTTCGAATGTTGAAGCGGATGTTGATGACTTAAAGAAGGATTCTTTGCAAGAAAATCTGGTTTTCCTGGGTTTAAAACAAAAACCTGGTTTTCCTGGGTTTAAAACAAAAACCTGGTGTTGATCTGAACTCTTCTATACTAAGTATTGTAAACAAACAGATGGGTTTGGTGGAATTTTCTGTGAACCAGAGTGTCAATCTTTTCAAGAGTATCAATCGGTTCAAGCTTGCTATATTTTCTAGTTTGAGCACCTCAGTTGTAGTGCCAGTGATTGTACAGTTCGCAAGCAGAGAAATAGCATTTCAGATTTATAAACATAAGTCGAGGCTTGCTGGCTCAGGTCTCTTTGTTAGTGAATTTCTTACAAAGCGAAAAAAGTCGATTTTGGAAGCTGCGAGAGATATATTCAGGGTTAAGAATGTGTGGATAGATAAGGGCTGAATTTTTGCTCGCTTCCCTGGTGAAACTGTTACGCAAAAAATCCGTTCTTTGTCAGATACGTTCTGATAGATATTCGGCTGTTTGTGTGTGGTGCATTTCGGCTTTTCCTATTTCAATGAATCACCCTATTTCGGAAATAATACACATTTCTCCTTTGCTATTTATTGCGTTGTTCTGTATTGTTGTTCCCTTGTTGCGCTGTTTCTTCATTAATAACATTTCGTGTTCTTTTGAGAATTGTTGATTTTGATGTATGAAAATTGCTCGCATGTGTCTGAAGACACATATAAATAATTGTTTCCGGATTGAGGATATTTTAGATGCCCAAATTGGTCAAGATGCGAATATACCATTTGTTAGTTTAAAGTCGCTGCAGAAAAGATCTTATATTGTGCTCTCGAAGATTTTACGGCATGACTCTCTTTGTTTATGTTCATGGGAGCATTGCCATTTGACTACTGGGTATCTTGATGTTTTGCAATTTATTGAAGATTCTACATAGAATATTGATTTAATTGCTGTTTGTGAAACGTTTATTTGTTCAGACCAGTCTCTTTCGTCATTTGTTTTTTTTAGGCTATTCTTTGGAGGTAAAAATTTGAAAGTCTCTGAATCGTGGCGGCCTAGGATTTTTGGTAAAGATAAACTTTAATTATTCTATAAAAGATGATTTGATAGTTTAGATTGAAGGAAAGGTCGAGCGCTTTTGTGTTGAATTAGAAATTCAAAAGAATAAAATAATTATTTGTCTGGTGTATAAGCCGCCTAGCACTCACTTGGGACGAATTTATTGAAGGTTTTGGTCTGTTAATGTCTTGTATGTCACGTAGTGGTTTAGATTTTATCTTCATGGGTGATTTTAATTTTAACTTGCTTGATTTGAATGGTGATAATTTAGATTTTTTAAATTGCCTGGTTGCTAATGATCTTCACCCTTTAGTATGCGTACCTACAAGGATTTCTAGTCATTCAGCTACTTTGATAGATAATATTTTTGTCAGCTCTAAGTTCATAATTACAAGTTATGCCGATGTGGGTATTTATCATGGATCTGATCATCCCCCAGTTATCACGAGGATTACTTGTGTGCAAAAAAAACTAGAAGCAAAGAAAAGGAAAGTGGGGCAATTGAAAAAGGCTAGTTTAGATAAATTTGCAGAGGAGCTGAGTACACTTAGCTGGGATCCTGTTCTTGAAATAGCGGGTGATGTAAATGATGCGTATGACACATTCTGCTCGATTATACAACCCATTTACGACCAAACATGTCCTCTAAAAATCGTTAAAGATAGGAGGGATGTATTCTGGAAACCCCTGGATGAGAGGTGAAATTGTTTATGAAATAGAAAACAGGAATCATCTTTATGAACAGTACCTTAGGACAGTAAAAGTTGAAGATTCTGAAGAATTCAGGATTGCCCGTAACAAGGTAAACTTTCTTAGAAGAAGAGCAAATAGGGATTATTTTGAAATGAAATTTACTGAAACCAGTACTCGAAAAAAACCTGGAAGGTCATCGGGGAGAGGATATCAAACAAGAGCAGTGGCGTGTCTGTATAAATAGAGGCAGATGGGACTGCACTCCATGATCCTCTACAAGGGGCGGAACATTTTGCAAATTATTTCTTTAAAATGGTCAAACAGTGCAACAGGAAATAACCAGAGTCCTGAATCCTTCCGTGAGTGTGAGTTTCAAGATGATAGAGGGGACAGATTAGCCTTTGAGTTTAAGAGGTGTACCAGTGATAAACTACTTAAAATTGCTGGAAGCTTGAGCTCCAGTTCAGCGGGGATAGATGGAATAAACCTCTGAGCTTTCAAGTCTGTTTTGGTTTACCTTCTGCCTTTTATTGCTCATATAATAAATTTGTCGCTAGGAACTGGAATCTTTCCTGAATGTGTCAAGACAGCCAAGGTTATTCCCTTTACAAAGGTGGCTCAAGATCTGCTATTGGGAACTGGAGGCCAATCTCCATCCCTCCTCTTTCCTCGAAAATACTTGAAAAAGTTGTGCATCGACGACTCTACTAGTATTTGACACATTAATGTATCCTTAGTGATACTCAGTTTGGCTTCCGCAAAAGTCACTCAACTACATATGCGGTGGAACACCTATATTATTTTACGAATCAATGTCTTGATAGTGGAAAAATACCTTTCACTGTTTTTATAGATTTTAAAAAGGCATTTGATACGGTTGACTTTAGTATTTTATTAAATAGATTAAACTTTTAATGCTTAAAAGGGGCCAGTTTGAATTGGTTTGATTCTTTTTTAAAGGGCAGGTCAATAAAGTTTGTAATTGATAATGTAACTTCTAGTCCATATCTTGTGCATTGTGGTGTTCCACAGGGTTCTGTGCTGGGTCCGCTTTTATATTTGGTTTATGTAGATACTATGAGATTTTACCTTCGTGATTCATGTCTTACATCTTTCGCAAATGACACTGCTATTTCTTTTCGTGGTGTTTCTGTGGATGAGTTAATTAATAATGTAAATATGGTTTTAAATGGTTTATGTGTGTTTATGTCTTTAAGTATGTTGGCGGTTAATGTAAAAAGACAAGTTTTATGGTTTTTAGTCGAATTGGTAAGCCCATAGATCTCGGTGGGCGAACATTATTTTCAGGTAATTCTCTAGAACAGGTTAATTTAATGAGGTATCTAGGTTTTTACCCAGACTGCAATATGTCATGGAAACGTCACAGTGATCTTGTGGCATCAAAAAATACAAGAGGCCTTGGAATTATACGTCGACTGAAGCCCTTCGTACCAGGTCGGGTAATGTTGCTTCTTTATCATGCGATTATTAGCCTCTATATATCGTACGGCTGTGTGTTATGGGCTAGCAATTTTTTTGGTGATTTTTGGTGTGTACAGGTATTACAGAATAAGGCGGTCCGTTTGGTAGGGGGGTACATAAAATGAGTTTATTAATTTACATATGCTGATATTTATTCCTTAAAATCTATATTAATTTTGATCCCTTAAAGTTATAAAAGTGAAAACATTTAAAAGAATTTTTTTCGGTACAGTAAAAATTACATTCTGGCTCTTAGAAAGCATAGGGTTTAGAACCCTACTCAGATTAATTTCTGCTCGTTCTGAGTTTGACTTATTTTAATTTCTGTTTGTTTTGGGTTTCATTTATTTATTGATACTGATTTGTGGTAGTTCTTAGCTTGGTAGGTTATTTGATTCTATTTTTGTTCATTTTTGGTTAATTGAGTTCTTTACTTTTTTTTGAAAAAAATTATTTTGTGCAAAATTGTTTTTGATTAATTTCTGCTCGTTTAATATTGACATAGTCTTTTTCAGAGTAGAGACTGAGCCTCTTCTGAAGTTAAACAGCCATCCCTTCCATAAAAACATTAATACCCCCTGGGCATAACTTACAACTCTTGCTCCTAATCTCTGGGGTTTGTTTTAACCCCAAAAGCCTTGTTATATGATATTTAGACTATTTTGAATAGAATGGCAATCTCAAAATTTCTATCAGACGAATTTCGGGACAATATGACGTGTGTGTAGGGGGGAGAGGGTAGCTGCCCTCTGATCCCTTTGACTCTTAAAAAGGGCACTAGATTGTCTGATTACCAATCCAATGAGTCCCCTTTGAAGTTTATATGACCAAACTTTCTATAAAAATCCTATATGCCCCCAGGGCAAAACTTACAACCATTGCCCTGAGGGCTGGGGAGATTTGTTATCCTCAAAGATATAATTTCCACACCTTTTTGATAGGCTTAACAAAATGGCTATGCCAAAATTTTATTGGAAATGCTTGAGGAAACGATAGGCGTGGAGGGAGGTATTTGCCCTCTGATCACTTTCGACTAGTAAAAAGGGCACTAGCCCTCTCAATTTTCAATCGAATGAGCCCTTTTTGAAAATTCAACAACAAGAATTTCTATGAAAACGTTAAATGCCCCAAGGGCATAACTTGCAAACCTTGTCCTGAGGGCTATGGGGGGAGGCTTGTCATCCTCAAAGACAATATTTTCAGACCTTTTAACTACGTTGAACAAAATGACAATATGAAAATGTTGATGGGAAATGTTTGGGGAAATCATGGGCGTGGGGGGGGCGATTCTCCCTCTGATTGTTTTTGACTATTAAATAGGGCAATAACCCTCTCAATTTCCAATCGAAAGAGCCCATTTTTAAGTTTTTACGACAACACTTTCTATGTGACATTATATGCCCCCAGGGAATAACTTAAAACATTAGCCCTGAGGGTTGTGAGGGGCTGTCATACTCAAAAACATAATTTCCGGACCCTTGAACTACGTTCAACAAAATTTGCTATATCAAAATGTTGATCGGAAGTATTTGGGGAGATGATGGGTATGGGGGCATTTGCCCTCCGATCGCTTTTGATTATTAATAAGAGCACTAGCCCTCTCAATTCCCATTAATAAAAACCTTATATGTCCCCAGAGCATAACTTACAACCCTTGCCCTGAGGGTTGTGGGGGGGGGGGGTTCATCCTCGAACAACTAATTTTCAGAACTTGAAATTACGTTAAACTAATGGCCATCTCAAAATTTTAATTGGACGTGTTTAGGGGATGGGCGTGAGAGGAGGATAGTTGACCTCCAATCACTTTCGACTATTTTAAAGGGCTCTAGCCCTTTCAGTTTCCTATCGAATGATCTCTTTTTGAAATTTCAACGTAAACTCCTTCTATAAAAACCTGATATGCACCCAGGGCATAACTTACAACCCTTGCCCTGAGGGCTGTGAGGGGGGGGGGGGTTGTCATCGTCAAAAACCTCATTTCCAGAACTTTCAACTACGTTGAAAAAATGGCTATCTCAAAATTTTGATTGTAAGTATTTGGGGAAATGGTGGGCATGAGAGGGGGGTTAGTTGCCCCTCAATTACTTTCGAGTATTAAAAAGGGCACTAGCCATTTCAATTTCCAATCGAATAAGCCCTTTTTGAAGTTTCTACGACAACGCTTTCTATAAAAACCTTATATAACCCCAGGGCATAACTTACAACCCTTGCCCTGAGGGCTGTGGGGTGGGGGGGGGGGGGGTTTCAGCCTTAAAAATTTAATTTCCAAAACTTTAAACTACGTTGAACAAAATGGCTATCTAAAAATTTTGGTTGGATATGTTTGTAGAAATGGTGGACGTGAGAGGGGGGCTAGTTGCCCTCCAATCATTTTCGACTATCAAAGGGGGCACTAATCCTTTGAATTTCCAATCGAATGAGCCCTTTTTGAAGTTTCTATGACAAAGCTTTCAATAAAAACCTTGTATGCCCACAGGGCATAACTTATAACCCTTACCCTGAAGACTGTGGGGGGATCGTCCTGCTCAAAGACATAATTTCCAGAACTTTCAACTACGTTGAATAAAATGGCTATCTCAAAATTTTGATTGGGTGTGTTTGGGGAAATGGTGGGCGTGGAAGGGGTGTTAGTTGCCTTCCAATCACTTTTGACTCGTAAAAAGGGCACCAGACCTCTTGATTTCCAATTGAATGAGCCACCTTTAAAGTTTATACGACGACCCCTTCCATAGGAAGTGCCTCTGGGGAAAACAATAATAATAATCAGAGGCAACGCTGTAGCGTTGCCTATAGTAAAGGCCATACGGCTCCAATGTTTTATTATTATTTATTATTTTTTTCCCAGAGGCACTTTGTATGGAAGGGGTCGTCATAGAAGCTTCAAAGTGGGCTCATTCGACTGGAAATCGAGGGTTCTAGTGCCCTTTTTAATAGTCGAAAATGACTGGAGGGCAACTAGCCTCCCCACGCCCATCATTCGCCCAAACAAATCCAATCAAAATTTTGAGATAGCTATTTTGTTCAGCGTAGTTGATTTCCAGATAGAAAATATACTTTTGAGGAGGATACTCCCCCACAATCCTCAGGGCAAGGGTTTTAAGTTATGCCCTGGGGGCATATAAGGTTCTTATAGAAGGATTTGTCGTAGAAACTTCAAAACAGGCTCATTTGATTGGAAATTAAAGAGCTAGTGCCCTTTTTAATAGTCGAAAGTGATTGGAGTGTAACTAGCCCCCCCCCACCCCCTCACGCCCATCATTTCCCCAAACACATCCAATCAAAATTTTCAGATAGCCATTTTGTTCAGCGTAGTTGATTTCCAGATAGAAAATATATTTTGAGGAGGCCACTCCCCCACAACTCTCAGGGCAAGGGTTTTTAAGTTATGCCCTGGGGGCATATCAGGTTTTTATAGAAGGCGTTGTCGTAGAAACTTCAAAACAGGCTCATTCGATTGGAAATTAAAGGGCTAGTGCCCTTTTTAATAGTCGAAAATTATTGGAGGGCAACTAGTCCCCCCCACGCCCATCATTCCCCCAAACACACCCAATCAAACTTTTGAGATAGCCATTTTGTTCAGCGCAGTTGATTTCCAGATAGAAAATATATTTTTGAGGAGGATACTCCCCCGCAACCCTCAGGGCAAGGGTTTTAAGTTATGCCCTGGGGGCATATAAGGTTTTTATAGAAGGAATTATCGTAGAAACTTCAAAACAGGCACATTCAATTGGAAATTCAAAGGGCTAGTGCCCTTTTTAATAGTCGAAAATGATTGGGGGGCAACTAGCCCCCCCCCACGCCCGTCATTCCCCCGAACACATCCAATCAAAATTTTGAGATAGCCATTTTGTTCAGCGTAGTTGATTTCCAGATAGAAAATAGGTTGTTGAGGAGGACAATACCCAACAACCCTCAGGGCAAGGGTTTTAAGTTATGCCCTGGGGGTATATAAGTTTTTTTTATATAAGGCGGTGTCGTAGAAAATTCAAAAAAGGCTCATTCGATTGGAAATTTCGAGGTCTAGTGCCCTTTGTAATAGTCAAAAGTGATTTGAGGGCAACTAACCCCCCTCTCACGCCCACCTTTTCCCCAAACACATCCCATCAAAATTTTAAGACAGCCATTTTATTAAACGTAGTTTTAAGTTCTGGTAATTAGGTCTTTGAGGATTACAACTCCCCCAAAGCCCTCTGGGCAAGGGTTGTAATTTAAGGATTCTCCGAATCCTTCAAATTATTTCTTATGGAAGGGATGCTCGTGTAAAGTTTAGAGAGGGCTCATTTGATTGAAAATTGAAAGTTCGTGTTCACTTTTTAAGAGTCAAAAGAGATTGAAGGGCAACTAGCCCCTCTCCCTCCTCCACGCCCTAAATGCATCAGATAAAAAATTTTGAGATACACATTTTGTTAAAATAGTTTAAAGTTATGATAACAAAAAATTCCGGTGTAAACACAGCCCACTAGGGCCCAGGGGTAGGCGTTGTAATTTATGCCCTGGGGCATAACTTATTAAGGGGGGTTTATAACTTATGGGAGGGGTTTTGTATGGAAAGAAAACATAGGAAATCTATCATAATTATCCAATTATAAGGTTAAAATACATACTCTGTGATAGATGCAAAATTGCTTTAGCACACAAATTCCTATTAAGGTCAATTCCAAACAGTCGTGATCCCTTTGTGTCAGCAAGTGAAATGGTCTAAACCCCCTTATTGGAGCTATTTTCTCAATCCATTCATTGTTGTCAATTGCTGTCCACAAGTTTTGCAAGCTGTCTATTGTTCATATATAAGGTTTTTATCAAAGAGGTAATCGTATAGACTTTGAAAAAAGCCTCATTCGATTTAAATTGAAAGTTCTAGATCCGTTTTTTAAAGTCAAGAACAATCGGACAGTAAGCACCCCCTCTCCATGCCATAGAAACTTGAAACTTTTTGCAATCAAAAACGAACAAAAATTAATTTAAAAAAAAACTTTCCGAAAAATAAGTTTTTCAAAGAAAATTAAAGTCCATTTTAAACTTAAGCTCAGGAGATACAAATATCTGTTAAAATTCAAACTCAAAACGACCATAAATTACTATTAAAGAATAAATAAAAC
Source organism: Artemia sinica (assembly GCA_027921565.1). Lineage (NCBI taxonomy): Eukaryota > Metazoa > Arthropoda > Branchiopoda > Anostraca > Artemiidae > Artemia > Artemia sinica. The sequence goes on from CM051259.1 coordinate 61,820,524, forward strand.
CCAAAACGAACAGAAATTAAATAAACAATCATAGCAAAAAACATACAACAAGTAACAATATAAATGAATAAATAGATCTTAAAGCGAGTAATGCTTAGATTGAATATGAAAATCAAGCTTAAAACGAAAACAAATATTTTGCTATTAAAGTATAAATGAAATTTAAAACGAACAGAAATTAAATAAACAATCAATGCGAACAAACATACAATATATATATTAAAGTAAATGAATAAATAAATCTTAAAACGAGTGAAACTTAAATTGAATATGCAAATCAAGTTTGAATCGAATAAAATAACTACAAACAAGAGTTTGGGTATCGGCTCACTGCAGAAGCCTAAAACCTACTGCGTCCTTGGTACTTTACTGAAAACGAATTATATTACAAATGTTTTCTTTTGAAATTAATATTGAAAATAAATATTAAAATAACAGTAAAATTTTGAACTGATGAGCTTTTAGCAATTAAAATCATTATGCATCAAATATTCAGTTTAAGTCATTAGTTCTTTTCAAGATTGGTCAAGACAAATATAGTTTCACTACAAGCAAAATTTGGATACTGCCCCCTTCTTTAACTGTAAAAACCTAAAGCCTTCTGCGTCATTGGTGCTTCACTGAAAACGAATTACTCGTATATTACAAATTTATTATTTTCCAGTTCTTACAGCATTGAAAATGAAAATAAAAATTACAGTGAAAAAAAAATTTGAACTGGTAAATTTTGTTTATACTTTCTGAGACTGTTCAAGACTCATATAGTTTTGCCATTTTTTTTTAACTCTGCCGTTTTTGTAACTAATCGTGTTAGTTTGTTATGAAAACATTCTATGGCTTCTAGGCATTTCTATTTGAGCGGAAAACTGCACCTCAAACTTTGTGGAACATGCATTTTCTTGCATGAAACACCAAAATATAATAAAATGTCAAGTTTTGGAGAGTTCCACCACACGCAAGCAAGTGCCATTGGTATTTTTGAATCCGCATGGTCAATTTAGGGGGTGGAAGGTAGGCTAATTCTCGTAGCAGCCCCATTCCGTCGTGGTATGGTTCACATTTTCAACACCTAGCGTCCGGACTATCATATAATCTACCAAGCATACTACTACCCCAAATCAGTATCAATAAATAAATGAAACCCAAAACGAACAAAATTAAAATAAATATTAGAGTCAAACTCAAAACGAGCATAAATTAATGTGAGTAGGGTTCAAAACCCATATGCTTTCTAAAAGCCAGAATGTAATTTGTACTTTACTGAAAAAAAAATTCAAATGAGTTTACTGAAAAAAATGTGCTTTGTCAATTTGATATACATATGCTGATATTTATTCCCTAAAATCTTAATTAATTTTTGATTTCTTAAAGTTACAAAAGTGAAAAACATTTCAAAGAATTGTTTTCAGTAAAGTGCCAATGACGCAGTAGGTTTTAGGCTTCTGCAGTGAGACGATACCCAAACTCTTGTTTGTAGTTAAGTTTATTCGATTCAAACTTGATTTGCATATTCAATTTAAGTTTCACTCGTTTTAAGATTTATTTATTCATTTACATTGATATATATTGTATGTTTGTTCGCATTGATTGTTTATTTAATTTCTGTTCGCTTTAAGTTCATTTATACTTTAATAGCAAAATATTTGTTTTCGTTTTAAGCTTGGTTTTCATGTTCAATCTAAGCATTACTCGCTTTAAGATCTATTTATTCATTTATATTATTACTTGTTTGTATGTTTTTTGCTATGACTGTTTATTATTCAATTTATGTTCGTTTTGGGTTTCATTTATTCTTTAATAGTAATTTCTGGTCGTTTTGAGTTTGAATTTTAACAGGTATTTGTATCTCCTGAGCTTAAGTTTAAAATGGCCTTTACTTTTCTTTGAAAAACTTATTATTCGGAAAGTTTTTTCTAATTAATAATAATCAGTGGCAACGCTATAGCGTTATCTATAGTAAAGGCCATACGGCTCCAATGTTTTATTATTTATTATTTTTTTCACAGAGGAAAACTTCAAAGGGGGCTCATTGAATTGGAAATCGAGAGTTCTAGTGCCCTTTTTAAGGGTCAAAAGTGATTGGAAGGCAACTAACACCCCTTCCACGCCCACAGTTCTCTAAACATTAAAATTTTGAGGTAGCCTTTTTTTCAGCGTAGTTGATTTCCGGGTAGAAATTATATTTTTGAGGAGGACACTCCCCCGCAGCCCTCAGTTCAAGGGTTGTAAGTTATGCTCTGGGGGTATATAAGGTTTTTATAGAAAGCTTTATCGTAAAAACTTCAAAAAGGAATCATTCGATTGAAAATATAAAGGGCTAGTGCCCTTTCTAATAGTCGAAAGTGATTGGAGGGAAATTAACCCCCCTCTCACGCCCACCTTTTCTCCAAACACATCCAATCAAAATTTTGAGATAGCCATTTTGTTCACCGTAGTTGAAAATTCAGGAAATTAGGTCTTTGAGGATAACAACGCCCCCCCTACCCAGCGCCCTCAGGGCAAGGGTTGTAAGTTATGCCCTGGGGACATATAAGGTTTTGTATAGAAAGCCTTGTCGTAAAAACTTCAGAAAGGGGCTCATTCGATTTGAAATTTGAATGGCTAGTTCCCTTTTTAATAGTCGAAAGTGATTGGAAGGCAACTGACACCCCTTCCACGCCCACCATTTCCCCAAACACATCCAATCAAACTTTTGATATAGAAATTTTGTTCAACGTAGTTGAAAGTTCTGGAAATTATATGTTTGAGCAGGACTGTCCCCCCACAGTCTTCAGGAGAAAGGGTTATAAGTTATGCTCTGGGGGCATATATGGTTTTTATGGAAGGAATGCTCGTATAAATTTCAGGGACGGCTCATTTCATTGGAAATTGAAAGTTCTAGTTTCCTTTTTAAGCGTTGAAAGGTATTGGAGGGTCATAACCCCCCCCCCCCCAAATCCTTTTTTCCCAAATACAAAAATACAAATTTTAAGATAGCTATTATAACTTTATAGCTATAAAATTTTAAGAGATCGGAGGGCAACTCTCCCCGCCCTATTTTTCTCCAACCCATCCAATAAGAACTTTGAGAGAGCCATTTTTTCCAAAGTAGTTCAAAGGTCAGATAACAAAAACTCCGGTGTCGAAATATCCCCCCACGGCCCGGGGGCAGGCATTGTAAGCTATGTTCTGGGGCCATATGTGGTTCTTATGAAAGGGATGCTCGTATAAACTTCAGAGAGGGTTCGTTTGAATGGAAATCAAAAGTTGTAGTTCATTTTCTCAGAGTGAAAAAAGACCGTAGGGTAACTGGCCCTTCCCGCCCTCCACGCCTTTGGGTTTATCGGATGGATAAACCCATCCGATAAACATTTGAGGTGACCATTTTGTTAAAAATAGTTCAACTATCAGATATTAAACTCCCGAGTCGACACAACACCCCAGGGCCAGGGACAGGCGTTGTAAGTTACAATCTCAGGATATATATGGTTCTTATGGAAGAGATACTCGTATAAACTTCAGAGAAGGCTCATTTGATTGAAAATAGAAAGTTCTAGTTCACTTTTAAAGATTCAAAAGAGACCGAAGGTTAATTAGTCCCCCCCCTTCACGCCCATTTTCCCCAAACCTATCCAATAAAAATTTTGAGATAGCAATTTCGTTAAAAAAATAGTTCAAACATCAGATAATAAAAACTCCGAGGTTGACACAAACCCATTTTTTCGGTTTGATATTGTTACTTTGATACCAGTTTTGATACTTTGATGAATATTTGATTTTTTGTAAAGTTTGATTTTGAAATAAGGAATTTTTCAAAACTTGAAACTTTTTGCAATCAAACACGAACAAAAATTAGTTAAAAAAACTTTCCGAAAAATAAGTTTTTCCAAGAAAAGTAAAGGTCGTTTTAAACTTAAGCTCAGCAGATACAAATACCTTTTAAATTCAAACTCAAAACGACCAGAAATTACTAATAAAGAATAAATGAAACCCAAAACGAACAGAAACTAAATAAACAATCATAGCAAAAACATACAACAAGTAATAATATAAATGAATAAATAGATCTTATAGCGAGTAATGCTCAGATTGAATATGAAAATCAAGCTTAAAACGAAGAAAATATTTTCCTATTGAAGCATAAATGAAACTTAATACCAACAGAAATTAAATAAACAATCAATGCAAACAAACATACAATAGATATTAATGTAAATCAATAAATAAATCTTAAAATGAGTGAAACTTAAATTGAATATGCAAATCAAGCTTAAAAACGAACAAAAATCACTACAAACAAGAGTTTGAGTATGACCTGCTTCTCTCACTGTAAAAGTCTAAAACCTACTGCGTCATTGGCGCTTTACTGAGAAATTTATTCGTCTTGAACAGTCTTGGAAAGTATGAACAACATCAAGTTGAATATTTGATGTATATAATGATACCAATTGTTGAAAGATCCATCAGTTCAAGAATTTATTTCACTCTAATTTTATTTTTATTTTCAATTCCGTAAAAAATGAAAAAAAAAAATTGTAATATAATTCGTTTTCAGTTAAGCGCCAGTGACGCAGTAGGCTTTTGGCTTTTATTTACAGTTCTGAAAGGAGGCAGTTTTCCAAACACTTGTTTGTAGTGAAACTACATTCGTCTTGAACGGCTTTAAAAGAGCTAATAAATTAAAGTGAATATGTGATGTATAATGATATTAATTGCTGAAAGCTCATCATTTCAAAATGTTACTATAATTTTATGGATTATTTTCAATATTAAGAACAAAAGAAAATATTTGTCATAAAATTGGTTTTCAGTAAAGCGCCAATGACGCAGTAGGTTATAGACTTTTACATTGAGAGAAGGAGGTCATACCCAAACTCTTATTTGTAGTCATTTTTGTTCGTTTCAAGGTTGATTTGCAGATTCAATTTAAGTTTCACATGTTTTAATATTTATTTATAAATTTACATTAATATCTATTGTATGTTTGTTTGCATTGATTGTTTATTTAATTTCTGTTCGTCTTGGTTTCATTTATACTTCAATAGGAAAATATTTTTTTTCGTTTTAAGCTAGATTTTCATATTCAATCTAAGCATTACTCGCTTTAAGATCTATGTATTCATTTATATTATTACTTGTTGTATTTTTTTGCTATGATTGTTTATTTAATTTCTGTTCGTTCTGGGCTTCATTTATTCTTTAATAGTAATTTCTGGTCGTTTGAATTTTAAAAGGTATTTGTATCTGCTGAGCTTGAGTTTAAAATGGCCTTTACTTTTCTTCGAAAAACTTATTTTTTCGGAAAGTTTTTTTTTTTAATTAATAATAATAAAACATTGGAGCCGTATGGCCGCAACGCTATAACGTTGCCTCTGATTGCCCTAGCCTGTGGTATCCACTAAACAGGACTGCCAACTGATAATGTCAAAAAAGAGTGCAAATCAAGCCCAAAAAGAGTGATTTTTGCTCTAAAAGAGTGCAAATCAAAAAATTTTTAATGCAAACGGCTATCATGGCTTGCGCACCACCTCTGACGTATAAAAGAGTGCATTTCCAATGAAAAGTGTGCAAGCTGGTAACCTTGTTCCTTGGGTTAATTACACTTCTGACGAAGTTGCCAACTGCTGACGTTCAAAGTGAATGAAAAATTCCCAAAAAGAGTGATTTTCACTCTTCCGTATCCCCTCTGAGGCAAAACAGAGTGCATTTCACACGAAAAGTGTGCAAGTTGGCAACCCTGCCAATAAACGTCCTGACAGGTTGCAAGTGGAATCCATACTAAGGCGCGCGTCAAGCATATGTCAGCAGCATATGAAGCAATTACCTTGCAGTTGACGAATGCGTAGTTTACACCTTGTAAGTTTACAGTTTCGCAGGGTTTGGGCTGAATTGATGAATATATTCATCAAACTGATAATGTGGAACCAAGTATACTCTTCGGATTTCCGATTACAGAGATAATTGATAACATCCTGACAAATTATATCCCCCAGAAGGGAGTTGAAAAATCGGTCCGAACATTTTCATGTCAAGAGCTTGTATCTGCTGAAACGGTTTTCGGCTTGTTCTGAAAGCTTTTGCACCAAATTTAAAGATTTTGCACAAAATTTAAATTTAAGAGCTCAATATCAAGTAGTGATTCTTACGAATAAGAATCTGAGGATACCATGTTTAGTTCTGAAGCAAGATGTGTGGATTTGTGTTTGTTGTATAAGCATTTGGCTGTGTTAGATACTTACCTTGCTTTATTATTTGTACTTTTGCGTGAGAAGCGAAAGCTTTCTCATTGTGGTAATAACATATCAATAAATAAATTATTCACATTATTGCCCAAAAACAAGAGATGTTACCATTATTCTCTAATTCAGACAAGCTAAGCTACCAATTAAGACTGCTAAAACAATTAAGATTGGTCTTACTTCGGTCATCAATATGTTTTATTTTAATCAACACTGTTGCTAACATACTGTCAAAATAAAGAAAAAGTTTTAACAGAAACATATGACAACGCTTAAGGGAGAGACTGATTTTGTCAATTATTTATTTACCTTTGAACATTATGAGAAATAAAGTGTTGTATCTAGTATGTCACAATGGTTCCATCCAGTTCAATAACTTGGACTGTTTGCCATGTTGATGCCATTAATATCGCTAATGTTGATGCTGTCATGCTTCAAATGAGTTTGACCATTTTTGTTCTGTTTTTGCTTGAAATACTTTGCTCAATCTGTGCTTGAAATACATTGACCTATTTATAATTACTATATACCCTGGTAGATATAACATAATAGAAATAATAAGTAGCCGATTTGAAAATAAGTTTTCCGGACATAAAACTAACAGTTTCTTTCAAATGTTATTTGAGCTAGCTTACAATCAGAATAAAAGTTGTGGAACCAAAGATAAAACAAATCTTCTTTTAACAGCTAGAACTTCTAGAAATTTAAGTCATGTATCCATTTCCGAACGAGTATTAAGTGAGGTAAATTTATACAAGTTCGTGAGAACTACCTCACCTGAGCTTGCACAGAAAGTAAACTCAGTTCTTTCCAGAGGTTAATTAAAAAAAGCTCTTTCCCATAAGTGGTATTTCAAAGAGAAGTAGAAAACTATATCAAGCCACGAACAGAAAAAAAGTCAAATAAGAGTTCGACTTTAAAACAAACAAAAACCAATATCAATAAATAAATAAGGCCCAAAATGGACAAAAATTATAATGGATAATAAAGGCAAGCTCAAAACTAATAGAAATTATCACAATTGAAGCTGGACTAAAGATCCTTAGGGCTTCTAAAGGCCATAGTGTCATTTGCCCTTTACTGAAAACGCTTTCGAGCAGTGTTTTGTTTCTGTCATAACATAAGCAACATCAACAACAAAAAATAGTATTTCAAGGCTAAAAATAGAAAGATATCAAGGTTAAAAATAGGAATTGTGCCACCTGTCCCCTTCTCACTTTCTAGAAACCTCTAAACAGCTCGAATTTCGGTTACAATTTATTGAAAACGATATGTGCTTTGAACAACGTAGTTTTATTTGTCAAAACATCAACAATAGCAACAAAAACGGAAAGAGCATCACCAAAATAACCACTATTACTGAAAAGAAGTGATGAAAGTCCAAGTTTTCACACGGTTTGTAAACACTTTCTGAAACCACACTGGCTAAGCATGACAAAGTAATAAAAACTTGCAATAAAGGAAAAATTATACTAATTTCAGCCAGTGAAATAAAGAAGATTTATTCACTCTGTAATAAACCTGAAAATTGAAATAAGTATGAAAATATTTCGGTTCATGACCGTCTTCAGTGCAAAAACAGGGTCCACCCTTTTTTTTTAGATGTGAATAAAAACACAGATAAAACTCCCTAAAAGAAAATAAAAACAAGAAAAACTTTAAAAACCAACACTAAAATAAAAGGGGGCCTTTCCAATTAATGGCCAATCGAATAGCTGTTCAAACAAATAGCTATGGGATTTCTTTACGCCATCCTTTTAGGATTACTAAATACTGACCAAGTATGGTACTATTAAATATCAGTTGCGAAATATGTGCTTTTAAAAACAGAATTATACGGAGGATAGGAATTAATAAGTTCATTATGAATGGGCTTACATAGATACACCATTTTGATAACGTGGACACAAAGTATTTCTTTTGATCTTATTCAACATCCCCTTCAACATCCCCTTCAACATCCTTGAGAGTTTCAACTTGACACCCTTTGTTGTTTCTGAGATCTTGCAAACACGCCCAATTGACATGCACACAGTGTCTTTTGGTCTATTCAAAATCCTCATTTAATTGCTTGAAAGTTTCAATTTTTTAACCTTAGCCGTTTTGAAAGATATTTCACATACAGCCTTTTGACAATTTGAATCCACGTCATGCCTTTTGATTTAGCTCCACAGCTTCCTCAACATGTCTTGAAAGTTCCAATATACCTTGACAACCTGGTTAGGTATGGTGTCTTTTGGTTTATTTCAACATCCCCATTAACATACGCTAAAATTTTGACTTAATACATTAGCTCTTCTTGAAATGTTCAGAAACACCCTTTTGAAAACCTGGATGCACATGGTGTCTTTTGATTTAATTCGACGTTCCCCTCAACATACCCTAAAAGTTTCACCTTAATAGCTCTTGTCATTCCCGAGGTAGATCAAATAGGCCCTTTAGACAACCTGTTCGTGCATAGTGTCTTTAGATTTAGTTCAATATCCTCCTTAACAATCCCTGAGTTACACTGTAACACTTTTGGCCTTTTTGGATATCATCATTAAGCATTCCCCACCCCTTTCCCAGCAATAAAATCTTCATGCAAATACTTAGCAACTTGTGCAATTATAGCCCATACCCAAAGGGCTTTAGGGACAAATGTTGTCCAGGAAGAGTAATTATCGGACCTTTTGACAATTTCGAACAAATTTGTAGCTCTTTTGGAGAGCTAAGGGGGGCCTAGCAGCTGAAAAGTAGGTCTAAGAGGGATAATTTTGTTTTCCAATTACCTTTGACTCTTGAAAAGGGTACTAGAACCCTCTATTTACAATCAAATGAGCCTCCTTCAAAGCTTATGTGACCTCTACTTGCATACAAAGCGTCCTGGTCAAAAGAAAAAAAAAAATATAGTGTATTTAAGCCATATCGCTTTTTTCTCAGGAAACTCTATTGCAGTGCCTATGATTACTTTTCTCACATTGATCAGATCAGGAATGCCACCATGTCAAGAATTAAGTCACTAAAACCCTGAGGTAAGATCGCTATATCACCAAAAAAGTAACTTAACTTAAGATTTAACTGTTTTCGTTGTTAAGTCCTAGAAAAGGTGTGTTTTTCGATTATCTATGTCTTCCGAAATATTTTAGAGCAGTGTTTCCATAGGAAGTGTTCTACATAGAGACCAAGGAATGCAGGTATTGCGGATGATGGTGATGCCTTTATGGGTAAAATGCTGGGCGTCCCCCAACAAAATGTTTAGCGTGGGGCAGCAAATCTTGTTAAATTTTGGTTATTTTTACCGACCGGTTTTAATTAATAATTCACATAATGACCGTTTCTTTCATGTCTTATAACCTGAAAAAATTGCTTTTTATATTGTTTTACCATAAGAAGCAACTGTATAACTAACTAGTCACCTAAAAAGGCTGCTTTAATCAGTGTTGTTGTTGTTTTTTTTTTGTTTTTTTTTTTTTTTTTTTTTAATTCTTTAACATTGATATTGGTTAAGGAAACCCTGTGACTTTGTCGAATAACAGCTGAAATAACAGCTGAAATTAAAAAAAATAACAGCTGAATTTAACTAATTGCATTTGTTCATTTGTTCATTTTCTGAGATTTCTATGATTATGATCAAGATATCTGATCTCTAAAGGATTGAAGCTTTTTTCAAATAGCTTTGATACTCCCTAAAGATTTTCATAGCTTTCACTTATTTTTTACACGACATATACCGTCTAACAGTATACTGGTTCCAGCGAAAAGGAGATGTTGTGGATAACATCCCCCAGACAATGAATCAAAAGAACACCGTACAGTCCAATATCACAGAACGATTTTAAGTCCACCAACGATTTGCATTCAGTCGGATCACAATTTTGAGATAGCCATTTTGTTCAGCATTGTTTAAAAAATTCAATAACTATGCTTTTGGGAATAACATGCCCCTCCTCCCCTAAGGGCTGTAAGTTATGAAATTCACGGTTCTAGGTGTTTATACCCCCCCCCAGGCGATAACCCCCGGAAAATCTCCCCGTAGAAAATAACCCCTCCCCGCGAAAATACCCCCAGTGGAAAATACCCCACAGAAAATACCACCCCGGAAAATATCCTCCCGCGGAAATCCCCCCCCGGAAAAATACCCCCACGGATAATACCCACTGCTGAAAATACCCCTCCCCCCTGAAAATTCCCCCAGAAAATTCTCCTCCCCTGCGGAAAATACCCCCCGGTAAATACTCCTCCCCCCAAAAATACCCCCCCGTGGAAAATAAGGCTTTCCAAACTTGAGAATTTTATTTGAGTTTTAGTTTTTTAAATTCCATAGGGGGAAGGAGTTTTGGTACTTGTGTATTATGGGCAAATCACTCAAGTTCACGCTGAGTAGAACTCGAGAACAAAACCGGTTCTTCGCTAGTTTTTTTTCAGCTTAGCGCGAGATAAGACAAAGACAAGTGACATAATATATGGGAAATATATAATTTGGACTATATATTTGCACAAAAAGAGGGGGGAGGTAAAGTATTTGGATAGTTTGAAGTCAGAAAAACAATTCTTACTTCATAATATACAAAATAGTTTTACCTACTTTACCCCCCCCCCCCCCCATAATGTGCAAATATATAGTCCAAATTTGTTTCTAAAGTAACGAAGAAACCATTTTGTTCCCGAGTTTTACACATCGTAATCTTGAGTCAGTGGCGTAGGCCTATAACACACAACTATCGGATTCTTTCATTGAGAGACACAACTTTACGTAAAGAGCGAGGTCTTGAGGAGGAGGCAACCCCTTTCATATATGTAATAATTTCAGTTCGTTCTAAGGTTTGATGTTGCTCCTCATTTTCAGTTGAATTTTTTTTTTTATTTATTTATTACTTACAGATAATATTTGTTAATGGGAAACATAAGTTTTTAAAGAAAAGTAAAGATCCTCATTAAACTAAAAATGAGCAGAAATAAATTCAAATAATCTTTAAAGTAAAAACTATGGAGTATAATAGAAAAAAAACAACTTAAAAGATATAAAATATTTTTTTATATGAAAAAGACTATGTCAATAAGAAAGGAACGGAAATTAATATAAAAAACTTTTTCCACAAAACAAGTTTGTCAAAGAATAGTAAACAGCCTCGTTAAGCCAAAAATGAGTAGAAATAAATTCAAATGATTTTCCAAGCGTAAAACTACCACAAATCACCATAAATAAACAAATTGAACCCAAAACGAACAGAAATTACAATAAATAACCTATTCAAACTCAAAATAGCAACAATTAGCATGAGTATGACTGACAACCCCCACACTTCCTCAGGACCCGAACATAATTTGCACTTTACTGAAAATACAATATATTTTAAATGTTTTCACTTTTTTTACTTTAAAAAATAAAGAAGTATTAAGATTATAATGAATCGACATTAGAATATCTAAATCAAACTGACAATACACGGTTATTTTTTTGTTTAAGTAAAGTGCAAATTATTTTCTGCTCTGAAGAAGATCTGGGTGTTGTCAGCCATACTCCTTTTAATTTTTGCTCGTTTTGAGTTTGACTAGGCCATCTATTGTAATTTCTATTAGTTTTGGGTTTCAATTATTTGTTAATGATGATTTGTGGTAGTAGTTTTACACTTGAAGGTAAGAACAAACTCCTAGAATTTGACAACGCTTTCGTCCGTAATAACTTAAGCAATTTAGAATTTGTTGGTTCCCAAAGCCAACTATCCTTCCAAAGGATAGCCAAACCTCTTAAACTTTTTGATGCCATATGTTTTCAATTAATTTTGATGATTGTTTGCCTATATTTTTTTTTTCTTTTTCATTTTTTTTTATTTTGGCACCCGCTATACTGCCAAACATTGTAGAAGTTCATATGGAAGTCTTTTCAACACAAATGGATTTGTGTTTTTTTTTCTAAGTTTTTAAGATACTTTTGGCGTGTAAATTCCTCTTTTTCCCGTTCCATAGCACTTCTCAACGAAATTAAAAAAAAAAATTCACATAAAGTTTCAAATTTAGGAATCCCATTTTCCACAGGGGGGAGGGTATTTTCCGAGGAGGGTGTATTTTCCGCGGAGGTTACTTCCCGTGGGTGTGGGTATTTTTCATGGGGGACATTTCCCGGGGAGCTTGCCGTGTTTTGGGTGTGTTTTCTGGGGGGTTAAACAACCCCCCTCCATTCACTATATTCATTTATGTTATTTTACTGTGTTCATGGCCGTATATTTGGCTTTAAAATACACTTATTTATCTATCTATCTAATATGCAGAATAATTGTACCAAACACATTGTACATGCAGACCCGTTATACTTTACCCCCCCTCCCTAATGTGCAAATATATGGCCCAAATTTATTTCTAAAGTAACGAAGCATCTACCGAAAAAACCGGTGTGTTCTCGAATTTTACACAGCGTAAACTTCAGTGAGTGGTGCATAATACACAAGTACCAAAATTCCTTCCCCCTACGGAAATAAAAAAAAAAACTCAAATAAAATTCTCAAATTTGGAAAACCTTGTTTTCCATTGGGGGGGGGGGAGGGTATTTTCCATGGGGGGTATTTTCCGGGGGAGGGTATTTTCCGGAGGGGGAATTTTCCGCGGGGGGTATTTTTAGCGGGGGGGGGGGGGGGTATTTCCCACGGGGATATTTTCCGGTGAGGTATTTTACAGGGGGTATTTTCTGGGGGGTATTTTGCGTGGGGGGGGGGGTATTTTCCGAGGTCTGTTTTCCGAGGGGTATTTTCCCTGGGAGGGGTTATTTTCCGGAGGTATTTTCCAGGGTGGTAATCGCCATGGGGGGGGGGGGGGTAAAAGCCGGCCACCGAAATTCACAGTGTGTGTATTTTTTTTTCTGGGGAATTTTCCACGGGGAAAATTTTCTATGGGGAGGAAGTTTCCGAAGGTGAATTTCTCGGGGAAATCTTACAGTTTATTTCAACATTCCGATACGAAATTCTTTCGATTTGTCTTATGTTGTCTTTGCCGACTCAATTTTACATGCGAAGATGATCCGGGAATATTGGCCAGGAGAAATTTTTAGCGGGGTCTAAATTGTCTGGAGGATTTTTCCTTGGGGAATGAGAGATTTTCTGCACGAGAAATTCTCAATGGGGGAATTCTCCGCGGAAGCAGCTTTTGACTAGTGGGGAGGGGGGCAAGGGATCGGGAAAAAATTCCAAGGAAGGGTGATTTTTTAGCATGATTTGAAAACAAGACCGGAAATTAAAGCATTTTTTAAGTGAAAGTTAGCTAAGAAGAACTTTCCAGGCAGAATCGGCCGCAAGAATTTTTCGGGTAGAATCCTCAGGTAGGATGGACTTTTCCAAGCATTTTTTTTTCAAAGGGGGGGGGGCGTAGTTTTTGATGGAGGAATAGAATTTTTTTAGGTGCGGGGAGTAAATTTCCATAGAGGGGGAACTGAATTTCCCGGTATTATTTGAAAAAATTTCAGAAACTACATAAAAAAAGTTTTTCAACTAAAAGTAAGGAGCAACATTAAAACTTAAAGTGAACAGAAATCATTCCGTATATGAGGTGGGTTTCCCCTGCTCAATAGCTCAGTATTTACGATAAAGTTTTAAATTTTGTCCTAATTCCTTAGGAACGACTTCTGAAAGACAAGGGCTGTTTAATTAGAATACAAAGTTTTTTTTTTTCAAAGCACTAAAAATATTATCGTGAAGAGCGAGGGACTGAGGAGGGGAAACTCCGATCATATATGAAATGATTTCTGTTTGTTTTAAGTTTTAATGTTGCTCCTAACTTTCAGTTGAACAAACTTGTTTTTAATGATTTACTACAGAAAGAAACAACATGAATGTTTTATTGCCGGAAAAAGCTGTGGGCCGTTTGTGCATGAACGTATTTCGGGGGGAAGATTTTTTTCGGGTTGGGGATAATCAGGGAAATACATAAAAGATGTTTTACAGTTGACCGAAAAGACCTTGTATGGAAAGTACTAGAAATATAGCATAAATCTTGAGTTTTGAGACCATTCCCCAGCACTTGTTTGTAATCGATTGGTCTATTAACTTGACCAATCAAGTTAATCGATTGGTTCATTTTTGTTATTACTTTGCTCTTTGGCACTTAAAATAAATAAATAATAATTAAATAAATAAAATAAATAATCAAACTGACCCTCGATATTAGACCCGCTTTTTTCTCAGCCAGTTGCTGCTGAATGAGCTGCTACCAGGTAGTGGCTAACCATATTTCAATATTCTTCACGGAATCAATCATTGTTTTTGGCTGATATTAAGCGAAAAACAAGTTTTTTTCAACTGAAAGTAAGGAGCAACATTAAAACTAAAAAAAGAACAAAAATTATTCCACATGTGAAGGGGTTATCCTCCTCTTCAATATCTTGCTGTTCACGCTAAAGTTTTTAGTGCATTTAAAAAATTTCATATCCTATTTTAAGGGTCCTTGTGTTTCAGGAGCTGATATTAAGAAATTGGGACCAACATTCAAACTTTAGCGTAAAGAGCAAGGTATTGAGAAGGAGGGCAACCACTTCGTATCCCTAATAATTTCTGTTTCGTTTCAGTTTTAATATTGATCCTTACTTTACGTTGAAAAAACCTGTTTTTTATTTAATACCAGCCAAAAACAGCGGTTGATTCTGTAAAGAATTTTGGGATTTAGTAAAAGCAGTTAAGCTAAAAGCAGAAAATGCCTCAGTTTTTTTTTAGTACGAGTCAAAAACAATAAATTTTCTTAGTAGTTACCTCAAAAGATGTTAAAATTTCTATCTAATAAATGAATTTAAATGTTACGCTATAGAATTAATAGAGAGAGAAAAAAAAATACTAACAAAACTAACGCTTACATCATCTTTCAACAATCATCGGGGGGACCCGTGGGGTTTTTAAATGATGGTTGTATTCATCCTCATAAACCTACTTATTTATATTCACACTTCACCTATAAATCAAAATCATGAAGCAGAAAAAAAAATCTAAATAATTTACTGAAGGTGCAGTTTCAAGCTGCTCATGAACTGGCCAACATTATCTGCTACCTTATGCCCTCCAGGAGAGAATTCCACAGCTGTGGTCCTGTAAAATGCGGGAATTAAGATCTTCGTTGAGTACTTCGAGCCTGATGCATTACCCCCGAAGAATGCCAAGCTTCATAACAATGATAAAAACAGTTAGACTTCAAAATTTCTCAAAAGAACTCAGGTCAGGGTTCCCTCTGCCATGGATTTATCCAAGAAAACATGAACTTTTCAACTTCTGATATGGATTTTGGAAACACCATGGATTTCCAAGGATTTTTCAATAAAAAACATAGATTTTTCAAGAAACATGGATTTGAATTTTGACAAGTTATGATATGGATTTACAAGGTTCGTGTCAGCGTTTATGCTATACGAACTTGCGTCTTTATTGTTATTTGAAGTTTGCAAATAAACCATTTCTGACTGAGATTGGATTACTGCTTACAGAATGTAGATTGTATATATTATTTTTTTTTTTTATTTATTTTTTCCAAACGTCATGCATCGATTAAGTTCTGTTCAAGGTACAAGATCAGTCAGCTCTTGCGCACCACGGCACTTCTCTCATCAGAGAGGAAAATCACAACGGTTTTCGAGTCCCGTCACCTAGCGACATAACGCCATTTATCTCCATGTTGCAAAACAATCGATTCGGGGCACGAATCGGAATCCCGCTCTGTCAGAACCAAAAGTAAATAACTATAACAGAAGTAGGAAAGTCGAGCGCTTCTAATCAAACTAGACCCGCCACATTTCTTCATACAAACGTTTTCTTCCGGCTGAATTGCCTATCTTTTCGTACGAAGAAATCAGCCGGAAGAAAACGGACGCGAGAGTCTTGCCTGATTTGAGACCAGCATTGCGCTTACGGCAGTTTCCTACTTCTTTAACGGTTATTTATTTCTGGTCAGTACCTAGCTTTACTCTTGGTTCACACAGATGCGATCTCACGGTTTTTGCATTTGCTCGCGGTTTCTTCCTATTGACGGAATGTTCTATATTTTCTTGATTTGCGGGATACGCTGAAATGTTGCATACAGATGCAACGCTTTCGCGTTGCATCTGTATGAACGAAGAACTATGTCATCGAAAAGTCGTACTTGCGAGCGACGTGAAGTGTCGCCAGCGGCCAATTTTTTCGTACCTTTGGCAACAGTGCTTGACATGGATTTTTTTTCTTCGGCTGGTGGCAACCTGGGGGTGGGCTGCCATGGACAAGCCATGAATTTTTTGCTTACGCATGCCATGGATTTGTTTCTTGAGCTGGTGGCAACCCTGACTCAGGTGAATAACGATTCAAACGCTGATAAAAAAAAATTAGCTAGTTGATAGTCTCTTAATTTATAAATATTTATGTTCAGTTTAGTAAAACAACTCAAAGTACTATTTTAAAATCTCATATGAATATATTTATATTATTCCA
Organism: Artemia sinica; assembly: GCA_027921565.1. Taxonomy (NCBI): domain Eukaryota; kingdom Metazoa; phylum Arthropoda; class Branchiopoda; order Anostraca; family Artemiidae; genus Artemia; species Artemia sinica. The sequence continues at coordinate 61,837,154 of CM051259.1, forward strand.
ATTAATGTTTAGGTACCTCTACAACGTTACTGACTATGGCCAAATCGAATCCCGTCAAAAACTGTGACTTTTATATATGTTTGGCTATTTAAATTTTAAAGAGTAGTTTCACAAACAAACTCACTTATGCATGAAAGTCATGATTATAGTTAACAAATTTTCATACCCGTAGTAAGAGAAAGATGGAAACGGATAGGTGAATATCGCTTCCCCCATCCGAAGATTCGTCTTAAGGACCTTCTACCGGATAAACGGGCAAATTCTGACCTTAAAAGAACTTTAGCATTTGTATGTCGTACAAGCAGTCAGAAATCACTTTTTTATTGGAGGAGAAGCGGAGTCAAACAGTTTGGGGTAAGGCACTGTAAGTAAGGCGCGACCCGGCTCAATAGTAACCGAAACTCAAAAAATAGAATTTTGATACCAATAGATATATCAAAAGAATCAAATTTTTATGCTGATTTAAAATATGTAAGTTTCATCAAGTTTAATATTACCCATCAAAAGTTACGCGCCTGAGAAAATTTATCTTAATTTCAAAAAAGGGGAAAACGCCCCATAAAAGTCAAAGAAGTTTAATGAAAATCACACCATCAGATTCAGCGTATCAGAAAACCCTACTTTAAAGGTTTCAAGCTCTAATCTGAAAAAATGTGGAATTTTGTGTTTTTTTGCAAGAAGAAAGATCACGGATGCGTGTTTATTTCTTGTTTTTTTTTCCCAGGGGTGATCGTATCAACCCAGTGGTCCCAAAATATCGCGGGAGGGCTTATTCGAACGGAAATTAAAATTTCTAGTGCCCTTTTTGGGTGACCAAAAAAATTGAGGGCAACTAGACCCCCTCCCATGCTCATTTTTTCCCCAAAGTCACCCAATCAAAATTTTGGGATAGCCGTTTTGTTCAGCATGGTCGGAAAATACAATAACTATGTCTTCGAGGATGACTTAATCCCCCACAGTCCCCGGGGGAAGGTCTGCAAGTTATGAACTTTGCCCAATGTTTACATATAGTAGGCTAATGGTTACTGGGAAGTATACAGAAGTTTTCAGGAGGGATTTTTCCAGGTACTTGGGGGGTGGTGGGTCGGGGGTTACGTGGGAAGAATTTTCCATAAAGAAAGTTTTCGTGGGAGAAGGGACATTGCTATGAAGGGGGTGCGAGATTTCCCAATTTTATTAAAAAAAAACGATCAGAAATTAAATAAAAAAAACAAACAATTTTTTCGACTGAAAGTAAGGAGCAACATCAAGACTTAAAACGAACAGAAATTATTACGCATATGATTGGGGTCGCCCCTTAGTTATTACCTCGCTCTTTACGCTGAAGTTTCTTTTGTACTTTCATCAGAGCTATTTATTTTAATAAACTTCCTTTTTTTAAGGGGTCATTCTTAAAGAGATGGAACAAAATTCGAACTTTAGCGTGAAGAGCGAAGTATTGACTAGGGGATGAACCACCTAATGTACTTAATAAAAATATACGAATATAGAAATTCATTACGTGAGTTAATTCGTAAGTTACGTCAGATCAAAATTTCGAGAAAGCCATTTAGCCCCCCCCCCCAAAAAAAAATAAAAGTAAAATTAATATGCAAATTTTGTTTTAATTATTCATGTACGGTTAGCCAAAATTAAAGTTGTAATAATTCAATAACGTTCAGAAATTAAATAAAAAACAGTTTTTTTTAACTGAAAGTAAAGAGCGACATTAAAACTTAAAACGAACAGAAATTATTCCGTATATGAAAGGGGCTGTCCCCTCCTCAGCGCCTCGCTCATTACGCCAGAGTTTGACTGTCTCACAACTTTATTTTTTGAAAAAATAAAAAACTTTAGCGTAAAGAGCGAGGCGTTGAGGAGGGGACAGACCATTTCATATACGGAATAATTTCTGTTCATTTTAAGTTTTAAGGCCGCGCCTTACTTTCAGTTAAAAAAATAGGTTTTATTTTTATTTAATAATGAAAAAGATGAGGAATTCTTAATACAAAAAAATGAAACTTTTGAGAAAAATTAGTAAAATTAAAATCCTTTTAATTGGAAGGCTAAAAGCGACCTGGTGGTGACTATATTTTTGGCAACAATTTTATATTTGTAAGGAAGGAGGAGTGCCACCTGGACAGATGCTCCCCAGTTCTCATTTAATATATATAAATACATATATTAATTTGGCAAAGATCCCGTCATAAGCCTTTCCCTTCTTCAATTAGGAGCTTAGTGTCTAAATAAAGTATCCAATGCATTCTAGATAATTTAGCTACAAAAACCACATCGTATCAAGAGTATTAAATTACCTTAAAGTTGTGAAGATGCACATCTCATTTTAGTTTCTTAATGACTTGCCAATGCTATTTTCCAGACGAATAATCAGGCTGAATGAATTGCCTTTGTAATTGTATTCGTTAGTGGTCTTACAATTATTATTTTAACGACCATATCCTTGAATTTCGCTTGCGATCAAGGGCGCCCATAAAAGGGGGGGGGGGTCCATCCCCCCTGGCTGAATGATGGTGTAATATATTTGTATTAATTTAACAAAATTTTCCACAGAATAAGTTTTCAAAGAAAAGTAAAGAGCTCTATTAAGCCAAAAATGGGCAGAAATAAAGTCCAATAATCTTCCAAGCGTAAAAAACTACAACAAATAACTATCAACAACTAAATGAAACTCAAAACAAACAGAAATTATAATAAATAGCCGAGTCAAGCTCAAAACGAGCAAAATTAACATTACTAGGGCTGATAACCCCCATGCCCTCTCAAGACCAGAATATAACTTAGGCTTTACTGAAAAAAAAAAATTACTGTGGATTGTCAGTTTATTATACATATACTGATATTTATTCCTTAAAATAAGAAAAAGGGTAAGAAAATGAGTAAAAAAGCTTTTTACTTATTTAAGTAAAAAAACTGAAAACATTTAAATATATTTTGTTTTCAGTAAAGCGCGAATTATGTTTTAGTCTTGAGAAGGCATGGGGGTTATCAGCCCTACTAATGTTAGTTTTTGCTCGTTTTGAGTTTGACTCGGTAGTAGTGATTTTTGGTAGTATTACGCTTGGGTGATTACTTTAGTTCATTTTTTCCCATTTTTGGCTTACTAGAGCTCTTTACTTTTCTTTGAAAAACTTGTTTTGTGGAAAAGTTTTTTTAGATTAATTTCTGTTCGTTTTTTATTGACAAAGTCATTTTCATGAAAAAAATTATATTTTATATTTTTCGAGTTTTTTTTTTCTATAAGAATCCATAGTTTTTAGCTTGCTATTTGTATGTTGAAGAAACTTTTTCAACGATTTTTAATCCTGACACAAATAGTATTTTTTTTATTTTATTTTATACCTCCTCAAGTTGATCTGAAAAATAAAAAAACTTAATATCATTCCCAAAAGATTCTATCTATGCTCTTTGACAACCTAGATACACTTACATTTACTAGATACTAGATACACATACTTACAATCTATTCATTTATTTAAAATGTAAGAGCGGAAGCAGTAATAGTAGTTGCCCTAAAAGCTTCAACTTAATACCCACTGTCGTTATCGATATATTGCTAAAGTGTCTTATTGGCAACCGCAAACACAATGCCTTTTGATTTAGTTTTAAAGTAGCATTTAGTTATATAGAATAATGGGCCAATTGCATAATTTTCGGGGTTGGAAATTCCCAATATCCCTAAACATGGGCACCCATAAGGCGTGGGGGGGGGGGGCAAGGGCAAGTGGTTATCCTCAAAGACATAATTTCTGGACCTTTCAACTACACTGAACAAAATGGTTATCTCAAAAAATTATTATTGAATGTGTTCGGGAGAAATGATTGGTGTAAGGGGGGGGGGCTGGTTGACTTTCAATCACTTTTGACTGTTGAAAAGGGCAGTAGAAATTCTGATTACCAATCAAATGAGCCTCCTGTGAGTTTTATACTACCATCCCTTTCTATAAACACCTTATATCCCCCCCCAGGGCATAACTACAAGCTCTGTCGCGCTGCCGATAGTATTTTTGTATTGAGATTTCTATTATACAGCACTGACAGTGCCGATTAGACCAGGTAAGCCCCCCCCCCCTAAAATTCGGCCTATGGGCGCCCATGCTTGCGAGAGATGCATGCTCACAATAAAAGCTTGTGAAGATGTTGCAATGTGGTAATGTTATTCGCCCCCTTCAAATTTTGAGCCCCTTTATATAACCCTTCGAATTTTGTTTACAATGCCATTCTGCTTCAAAATGCAATGATGAAATAATATTCTAGTAATTTAAATAGTTTACAAAACAATTTTAAAGAAATAAGACTGGGCTGAGAAAAAAAAAAATTATTTGCTTCCTTGAATAGCACTTCATTCTCATCTACCATCCAAAATAAAATTAGTGGAACAAAAAGGAAGAGATCTATTAAAGCTTATATTATACTCAAATGAAAAGTGTATGTATTTTTTTTATCCAGGGGGAGAGGTAAAGAATTTACCCCCCCCCCCCCCCCCCCCAAAAAAAAAAATAAGATGTCCGACCCGTAAAAAAGTAGCAAAATGTTTTTCAACAAAGTTTTAACACGTTTTTAAAACCCACCACGAAATCCACAATTATCAAGTTTTGCTAGCAGAATACCATGATCAACCGAATCAAAGGCTTCACAATATCGAGGAAAACTGAAGCCGCTTTCCAACCAGCAACCAGGGCATTATTTACAAACGTCTAGAAAAACAGAACGGCCTGATCCGTCGACATTCCTCTTCGGAATCCAAACCGGGAAGGACTTAGAAGTCTCAGCATTCTAGAAACTCGTCCATTCTAACATTTATCATATTTTCAAACACTCTACTTAACACTGGGAGAAGAGATATAGGTCTATAATCATGGAAAGAATTCTTATCACCACCTTTAAATAACGGAATAACTTTAGCCGACTTAAAGCAATCAGGAAAAATACCACATTTCATACACTGATCAAATAGGTACACCAAATGCTCTGATACAACTGGAAATACATGCTCCAAAACTTTCAGGGAAAAATAATCACTACCTGCGGCATTACTCTTCATGCTCCAAACTGTCTTTCGGAGCTCCTCAACATTAATCGGACGCAAAAGAGCAGAAACATCACTAGCCACAGGTAAAAACTGAACAAAAGACTCTTCTACAGAGGGGGAGGATCCTGTACCTGCCATATTTTTTCCATGTTTGCAAAGTGGTAACACATCTGATCAGCTGCTTCCTGCGGTGATGAGGTACAAACTGAGGTAACAGAACTCTGGGTTGGGCGGATTACCGAGTTGATTGTTTTCCAGGTCTTCGCAGGATTTCCTTCGACTTTTAAATTCTTTTTTAAAATATTCTATTTTAGCTTTTCGAAGTAGCTTATTCAATTCATTATTATATTTTCTGTACCTCTTCTCGGCATATATGTACCTCTTCTATACTTAAATAACCACCTCCTTTTCATTATCGCAGCCATCAGTGCTTTAGAAATCCAAGGTTTAACTGGTGTCTCGGTTTGAACTCACTGCCTTGACATTTTACAACATGACTTCAATATTTCCTTCACTTTACCATACCATAAACAAAACTTCATATTTACATCAAGTTCACTATCCCTCAAGAAACTGAAACTTAGATTTTTCTAATTCATTTTTAAACCGAACCAAAACACCTCCATCAATTCTCAGTCGGTCATTATGTGTTTTTTAATTCTTACTCTTCGGTGTGAAAAAATTATTCACATACAGCAGAACACCAAAGTGATCAGAAACATCATTAATCACAACTGAAACTGAATCATACTTAATACCACAAAAAATATTATCAAGGAGGGACTCAGAATTAGCAGTTACCCGAGTACAAATATTCACCACAGGAAACACACCATAACAAGACATCAGATTCAAGAATTCACGAATCTTAGGATTACCACTCACTCTATTTAGGTCCAGATTGAAATCACCACACACGAACAAAGGTTTATTCTCATCAGCAAGCTCATCCAATTGCTTTTCTAGCTCCAAGAATTCCTCAGCAGAACCTGACGGCGGGCGGTACACTACAGCCACAAAAAATTTTCTGTCCCGATTTACATAATTCTAATACCACACTTTCAAATACCATTTCCTTATTTACATGCTTTTCATTGCTCACCTTAATATCAAGACCATTCCTAACATAAACTGCCAGTCCACCATGTTGCCTTTCCTCTTTATTCTGAACATGAGGTCTATACTCAACTATATCTAATAAACTTGTCGTATGATCTCTCAACCACGTTTCTGTCAGAGCAATCACATCTAATTTCGAAAAACAGACACAATTCCTTTAAATAATCCAATGAGCTATCCAAACCTTGACAAATCCACGATAACAAATTCAGTCCCCTGGGTCCTGACAAAACATTATTAATTTCAATAGGGCCTCTTTGTTCGACAATTGGGGGAATAAAGTAGCCCAACAGAAAAGTTTCCCTGTTTAGTTCTCACTCTGTCTTTAACAGTAACTACTATAATTTAGATTAACATTAGAGCCATTGTATTATAAATAAGCAAAAGTAATAATATAAATTCAACAAAGGTGTTTCCAGGAGGGGGGGGATTTTTACTAAGTGTGATCAGGAACACAGTTAGAGTTTTATTTTGGAAAGTGATAATGTCACTTGTAAAGAAGTCTATACAAGTAATAGATCTTTGTGAAATGCCATCTAGCGCTGTCTAAGTAAAGAACGACTTTGGTATAATGTATTATTATTATTTTTTTTTTTTTTTGGGTTGGTCTTAGACCAGGGCACTTCGTATTGAAGAACTTGTCGTAGAAACTAGGAAAAGCGCTCATTCGATTGGAAAATTGGAAGGGCTTGTACCCTTTTCAATAGTCGAAAGTGATTGGAAGGCAGCTAACACCCCTTCCACGCCCACCATTTCACCAAACACATCCAATCAAAAATTTGAGATAGCCACTTTGTTCAACGTAGTTGAAAAAATCTAGAAATTATGTCTTTGAAGAGCACACTCCCCCCACAGTCCTCAGGGCAAGGGTTGTAATTTTTGCCGTCAGGGCATATAAGTTTCTTATTGAAAGCTTTGTCGTAGAAACTTCAAAAAGGGCTCATTCAATTGGAAATTCAAAGGTCTAGGGTCCTTTTTAATAGTCGAGAGTAATTGGAGGGCAACTAACCCCGCTCTCGTGCTCACCATTTCCCAAAAGACATCCAATCTAAATTTTGAGATAGCCATTTTGTTCAACGTAGTTGGAAGTTCTGGAAATTAGATCATTGAGGATGACAAGCCCCTACAGCCCTCAGGGCGAGGGTTGTAAGTTGTGCCCTGGGAGCATATAAGGTTTTATAGAAAGCGTTGTCGTAAAAACTTCAAAAAGGGCCAATTCAATTGGAAATTGAAATAGATAGTGTCCAAAGGGCTAGTGCCTTTTTTAAGAGTCGAAAGTGATTGGAGGGCAACAAACCCCCTCTCACGCTCACCATTTCTCAAAACAATTCAATCTAAATTTTGAGATAGCCATTTTGTTCAACGTTTTTGAAAGTTCTGGAAATTAGGTCATTGAGGATGACAAACCCCTTACAGCCCTAAGGGCAAGGTTTGTAAGTTATGCCCTTGGGCATGTAAGCTTTTTATTGAAAGCGTTGTCGTAAAAATCAAAAAGGGCTCATTCCATTGGAAATTGAAATGGATAGTGCCCTTTTCAACAGTTGAAAGTGATTGGAGGGCAACTAGCCCCACTTTCACGTCCACTATTTCCCCAAACACATGCAATCAAAATTTTGATACATCCATTTTGTTCGGCGCAGTTGAGCGTCTTAGAAATTAGGTCTTTGAGGATGATAACCCCCTCAGAACCCTCAGGGCAAGGGTTGTAAGTTATTCCCTTGGGAATATAAGTTTGTTTTTATAGAAAGCGTTGTCGTAGAAACTTCAAAAAGAGATTATATGATTGGAAAGTGAAAGGGCTAGTGTCCTTTTTAATATTCGAAAGTGATTGGAGGGCAGCCTACCCCCCTCTCACACCCAACATTTCTCCAGACACATCCAATCATAATGTTGTGATAGCAATTTTGTTCAACGTAGTTGAAAGTTCTGAAAATTATGTCTTGACCTCCCACACCTCTCGGGCAAGGGTTGTAAGTTATGCCCTTGGGGCATATAAGGTTTTTATAAAAAGCGTTGTCCTAGAAGCCTCAAAAAGGGATTACTCAATTTTAAATTGAAAGGGCTTTTGCCCTTTTGAATAGAGGATGATAGCCCCCCTCCCCAACACCCTCAGGGCAAGGGTCGTAAGTTAAGCTCTTGGGGCGTACAAGGTTTTTTACAGAAAGCATTGTCGTACAAACTGCAAAAAGGGCTCATTCGATTGAAAACTGAAAGGGCTAGTGCCCTTTTTAATAGTAGAAAGTGACTGGAGGGCAACTAACCCTTCTCTCATGCCCATCATTTCCCCAAACACATCCAATCAAAATTTGAGATAGCCATTTTTTTCAACGTAGTTGCGAGTTAAAGAAATTAATTCCTTAAGGATGATACCCCCCACACACAGCCCTCCGGGTAAAGGTTATAAATTATGCCCTGTGGGTATATAAGGTTTTTACAGAAAGCTGGGCTGTAGAAACTTAAAAAAGAGCTAATTCGATTGGAAATTGAGAGGGCAATGGTTGTAGTTTATGCCCTAAGGGATATAAGGTTTTTATTGAAAGCGTTGTCGTAGAAACTTCAAAAAGGGTTCATTCAATGGAAATTCAAAGGACTAGTACTTTTTTTTTAATAGTCGAAAGTGATTAGAGGGCAACTAACACCCCTCTCATGCCATCCATTTCCCAAAACAAATCCAATTAGAATTCTGATATAGCAATTTTGTTCAACGTAGTTGAAAGTTCTGGAAATTAGGTCATTAAGGATGACAAGTCTCCCACAGCCCTCAGGGAGAGGGTTGTAAGTTATCCCTGGGGGCATATAAGGTTCTTATAGAAAGGGTTATAGTAAAAACTTCAAAAGGGCTCATTTTATTGGAAATAGAAATGGCTGGTGCCCTTTTTAATAGTCAAAAGTGATTGGAGGGCAACTACCCCCTCTCATAGATAATTTTGGAGACCACACTGCCTTTTCATGACAGTAAATAAAAGTTCAAATAGGGATAAAATCCTTTTAATAGACAGTGTTTTTTTATAACAGTGATAGAAATTCACAAAAATACCAGATATTTCGGTCACATATACAGTGACCGTCATCAGTAGTAAAACTAAAATAAAACAATTAAAACAGAAGTTTATGAAGAAGAAGTTTGAACGAAGCTTACATTTCAAGGCTTTAAATCACATTATTAAGGATAAAAGTCGAAAAAGAGCTTTATTAGTGAGAGATAAACTTTCCCTGGAAAATCTTATATAAAAAAGGTTAGTGTAAGTGACTTTTGTTTTATTCAACAAACAGGAAAAAATCACTTCAATCATGACTTTCGCCTTTCCAGAGAAAGATTGCAAAAAAAAAAGTTTTCGAAATTATCAACAAATAATGCGGTAATACCTTCGTCAATTCTAGGACCAGGTGTGGTTAATTTTTCATCAAGCACTTTAACGATACAAGAACAATCAGTGCTTGAAAAGGGTCCGAAATTTTGGTTTTAAACCGGATAAAGTCCCCGTGGAAGACATTATCTCTTCAATAGAAACATCTTTGCATAAAAACGCAAATCTAATAAAAGATGTTAGCTTAGTAAGAGCTTCTACCGTAAAAACCTGTCTAATTTTGTATTGAAACCGAAATTTCCTAGTACGACCATCAAAGACATAAGAATTCTTAAAAACTTGAAAAAGGATGGTTCAATTACCATTACAAAAGCAGATAAGAGTAACACTTTAGTTGTGATGAATACTGAGGACTACGAATCAAAATTAAGAAGTTTACTAAAGGATGAAAAAACATACAAGAAGCTATCGTATAATCCAACAGACTCTTTTACAAATAAGTTTAAGAAAGAATTGAAGTGCTTAAAGGATGAAGGAAAAATTACACCTCAACTCTATTACAAATGCCTGCCACGCAGTTCCTTGTGCCCTAAATTATATGGACTTCCCAAAATTCATAAGCCTAACCTACCATTACGACCAATTGTGTCAAGTACAAGGTCACCAACAAGTGTTTTGAGCAAATGGTTAGTGTCAATCTGTAAACCACTTTTGTCTACACAAATTTCGTATATTAAGAATTCTTCGAATTTGGTTGAAAAACTGAAAAAAAAAAGTAGAAATTTCTTCGAATTCTTTGCTTTCAAGCTTCGACATTGTATCAATGTACACAAATATTGATGTAGAAGCAGCCGAAACTCTTCTAGAAGGAAAGCTCTCAAGAAATTTGGATTTGATTAGTGGCAAAACAGATTTGGAAGTTTCTGTAATTATGTATTTAGTAAGGTTGTGCAATAAGTTCTCTTATTTTTTTCAATTTAGAGGGGAGTATTTCGAACAAATAAATGGTTTACCTATGGGGGTCCCTTATCCCCTTATTAGCTAATATTTTTGTGGAGAATATTGAAACAATTGCGTTAGATTCATATTTTTTAAAACATATTTTCTGGGGCCGGTATATGGATGACATTATTTCAGTATGGGATTATGGGGAGGAGGAATTAAAAGGATTTTTGGAACATCTTAATTGTTTGGGAGGGGATTTAAAGTTTACCGTTGAATTGGAAGAGAATGGGAAACTTCCTTTCCTTGATGTTCTTCTTTTGAAAAATCAAAATAGTCTGGATTTTAAAATTTACAGAAAACCGACAAATAACAATAGATTTTTGTCTTATAGTTCCGGTCACGCTCGCCAAGTAAAAATTGGTTTGATCACTTCTTTAACTGATCGGATCTTTAGTATTTGCTCTCCAAAATTTGTTGAGGAGGAGTTGTCTTTTCTAAGGAAAATACTAATAAGTAACATGTATCCAGAATGGTTAATTAACCTGACTTTTTCAAAAAGAAGAAAAAGGTTTCTAGAGATTTCTAAGGAAGTCTTGGAGACAACTCGGGAGAAGGATGTTTTTTGTTCCTTACCATATGTACCCGGGCTAAGTGAAAAACTTAAAAGAATTTTACAAAGCAATGGTCTAAGGGTAGCTTTAAAGAGTAATAATACTTTGGGTAGTTTTCTAAATTCTGGGAAGGATCTAACTTCATTGGGGCAACAAAGTGGGGTTTATCAGATCCCATGTACTTGTGGAAGCTCATATGTGGGACGTACTAACCAGAGTTTGGAAATGAGATTATTACAACACAAAGATTCTATTTCTTCGGCTTTAAAGCAAGATTCTAAGTCTGAAGATTTCACTTCAGCCCTTTCAGAACATATTTTTAATTTTCCAGACCATTTTATTTTTGTTCGAGAATGTCTCTTTGATTTCTAGGGATCGGGGTTTAAAGCAAAATTTTCGTGAAACTCTTGAAATAAAGAAAATCTTATTCAAGAATATTGCTTTGAATCGGGATACAGGTGAATATGGGCTGGACTCTATCTATGATAATTTATTAAAATCTGACAGAGTAAAGTTCAATTCACCCAATGTAGTTGACCTTTGTCCAAATGTTATATCATTGAACGCTAATGAACCGAATCCAAGAAGGTCAAAGAGAATAGCTTCCGCCTTTGCTTTAAAAAGAATTAGAGATTCAAACAATATGTAGTGTTATTTGATTTAGTATATAAACTTCTGTTTTAAATTGTTTTATTTTAGTTTTACTACTGATGACGGTCACTGTATATGTGACCCAAATATCTGGTATTTTTGTGAATTTCTATCACTGTTATAAAAAACACTGTCTATTAAAAGGATTTTATCCCTATTTGAACTTTTATCTACCCCCTCTCACGCCCACCATTTTCCCGAACACATGCAATCAAAATTTTTAGACTTCCATTTTGTTGAACGCAGTTGAAACTTTTGAAAATTAGGTCTTTGAGGATGATAACCCCCTCAGAGCCCTCAGGGCAAGGGTTGTAAGTTATACCCTTGGGGCATATATGGCTTTTATAGAAAGCGTTGTCATAGAAACTTCAAAAAGGGCTCATTTGATTGGAAATTGAAAGTCTAGTGCCCTTTTTAATAATCGAAAGTGATTGAAGGGCAGCTAGCCCCCCTGTCACGCCCACAATTTTCCCAAACGCATCCAATAATAATTTTGAGATAGCCATTTTGTTCAACGTAGTTTAAAGTTATGAAAATTATGTCTTTGAGGATGACAAACCCCTCACAACACTCAGGGTAAGGGTTTCAAGTTTTGCCCTTGGGGCATATAAGGTTTTTCTAGAAAGCGTGGTCTTAGAAACTTCAAAAAGGGCTCATTCAATTGGAAATTGAAAGGGCTAGTGGCCTTTTTAATAGTCGAAAGTGATTGGAGGGAAACTAACCCCCCTCTCACGCCCACCCTTTCCCCAAAACATGCAATCAATCTTTTGAGATATCCATTTAGTTGAACGCAGTTGAAAGTTTTAGAAATTAGGTCTTTGAGGATAACCCCACCCCCCACACACACACACACCACTCAGGGCAAGGGTTGTAAGTTATTTCCTTGGAGCATATAAGGTTTTTTTATAAAGCATTGTCGTAGAAACTTCAAAAAAGGGCTCATTCGATTCGAATTTGAAAGGGCTAGTGCCCTCTTTAATAGTAGAAAGTGATTGGAGGGCTACTAACCCTCCTCTCATGCCCACCATTTTCCCGGCCCCATTTTTTTCAACGTAGTTGACAGTTGAAGAAATTAGGTCTTTAAGGATGACCCCCCCCACAGCCCTCAGGGCAGGGTTGTAATTATGCCTTGGGGGCATATGAGTTGTTTTTTTTTACAGAAAGCGGTGTTGAAGAAACTTAAAAAAGGGATCATTCCATTGAAATTGAGAGATCTAGTGCTCTTTTTGATAGTCGAATGTGATTTAAGGGCAAAAAACCCCCTCCCATACCCACCATTTCCCCAAACACATCCAATCAAAATTTTGAGACACCTATTTTGTTAACCTAGTCTAAAGTTCTGGAAATTAGGTCTTTGAGGATGACAACCCCTCCCCCCCCACAACCCTCAGGGCAAGGGTTGCAAGTTATGCCCTGAGGGCACATAAGGTTTTTATAGAAACTATTGTCTTAAAAATTTCAAAAACGGCTCATTCGATTGGAAATTGGAAGGGCCAGTGCCCTTTTTAATAGTCGAAAGTGATTGGAAGGCAACTATTCCCCTCTCACGCCCACTATTCTCTCGAACACATTCAATCAAAATTTTGAGATAGCTATTTTGTTCAACGTAGTTCAAAGGTCAATAAATTAACCCTTTGAGGATGACAACCCCCCCCACCAGCTCCCTGGGCAAATGTTGTGAGTTATGCTCTTGGGGTAAGTTTCTATAGAAAGCAGCATCGTAGACACTTCAAAAGGGCTCATTCAATTGGGAATTGAGAGGGTGAGTGACCTTATTAATAGCCAAAAGTGATTAGAGGGTGAATCCCCCCCCCCACGCCTATCATTTTCCCAAACACTTCCGATCAAAATTTTGATATTGCCATTTTTTTGAACATAGTTGAAGGGTCTGGAAGTTATGTTTTTGAGTACTACAACCCCCCTCTCCCCCCCCCAGAGACACCTCAGGGCTAGGGTTGTAAGTTATGCCCTGGGGGCATATAAGGTTTTTTATAGGATGCGTTGTCGTAGAAACTTCAAAAAGGGCTCATTCAATTGGGAATTGAGATGGCTATTATCCTTATTAATAACCGAAAGCGATTGGAGGGCAAATGCCCCCCCCCGAACGCCCATAATTTCCCAAAACATTTCAGATCAACATTTTGATATAGCCATTTTGTTGAACTTAGTTGAAGGGTCTGGAAGTTACGTTTTTGAGCATGACAACCCCCTTACAGCCTTTAGGGCTAAGATTGCATGTTATGCCCTGGGGCATATAATGTTTTTATAGAAAGCGTTTTCCTAAAACTTCAAAAAGGGGTCATTGGACTGGAAATTGAGAAGGTTATTGTACCTTTTTAATAGTCGAAAGTAGTCGGAGGAGAATCACTATTGGAGGGAGAATCACCCCCGCCCAATGCCCATAATTTCCCCAAACATTTCCGATCGACATTTTATTATGACCAATTTGTTCAACGTAGTTGAAAGGTCTGGAAATTATGTCTTTGATTATGACAGCCCTCCCTCCATAGCCCTCAGGACAAGGGTCCTAAGTTATGCCCTTGGGCCATGTAAGGTTTTTATAGAAAATTTTGTCGTAGAAGCTTCAGAAAGGGATCATTTGATTAGAAACTGAGAGGACTAGTGGCTTTTTTATTAGTCTAAAGTGATCAGAGGGCAAATGCCCCCATCCCCATCATTTCCCCAAACACTTACAATCAAAATTTTGCAATAGCCATTTTATTCAGCGTATCAGAAAGGTCTTGAAATTATGTTTTTTGAGGATAAAAATCCCCCCAGCCCTCAGGGCAACGATTGTAAGTTGTGCCCTGGGGACATATACTGTATTTATAGAAAGCGTAGTCATATAAAATTCGGATTAGGATCATTGGATTGGTAATCAGATGCTCTAGTGCCCTCTTTAAGAGTCAAAGCGATCTGAGGGCAGCTACCCCCCTTCCCGCCCACACACATCGTGTTGTCCCGAAAAGTATCTAATAGAAATTTTGAGATAGCCGTTCTATTCAAAATAGTCTAAATATATCATATAACAAGGTTTTGGGATTGAACCAAACACAAGAGATTAGGGGAAAGGGTTTTAAGTTATGCCCAGGGGGTATTTAAGGTTTTATGAAAGGGATGGTTTAACTTTTTAACTTTAGAAGAAGCTCAGTCTTTCTTCCTGAAAAAGACTATGTAAATATAAAACGAATAGAAATTAATTAAAAAAAACTTTTTCCACAAAAAACGTTTTTCAAAAAAAAGTAAAGAACTCCATTAAACCAAAAATGAACAAAAATAGAATAAATAAATAACAGAGTCAAACTCAAAACGAGCAGAAATTAATATGAGCAGAGTTCTAAACCCCATGCTTTCTAAAAGTCAGAATATAATTTGTACTTTACTGAAAAATTCTTTTAAATGTTTTCACTTTTATAACTTTAAGAAATCAAAAATTAATTAAAATTTAAAGGAATAAATATCAGTGTATGTAGATTAAACTGACAATGCATTTTTTTTCAATAAATTCATTTGAATTTTTTTCAGTAAAGTACAAATTATATTCTGGCTTTTAGAAAGCATGGGGTTTAGAATCCTACTCGTATTAATTTCTGCTTGTTTTGAGTTTGACTCAAAATGTCTTGGGCCCGAAACAAATCTAGGCCAATTTAACATAAAAAATATAATTTAGGCCAATTTAAAATAAATAAATAAAATGATTTTTAATCCAATTTATGTGCCCTAAACTATGTTAGGAAAATTTCAACCTATTTGTTTTCAGAATAGCTTCTAGTTTTACTGCCCCCCCCCATGCAACAAATGTGCATGTAGCACATTCATACGAATATATAAGGGCCATACAATATATTTTTTTTTTGGGGGGGGGGGGGAAATTTGTCGCTTTTTCGATTATTTTCAATGAAATTACAAAAAGGATTACGATCTATCTATAATATATTAAACGGATCTATTGGATTAATATGGTACACTGTGATCGATCAGACATATTATGATCTATTGATGTGGCGACGGTAGAATGTTTACCACCCAGTGTGCTCGCGCTAGGGTTGCAACGGCAAGAAAAAATACCTGGCAAAAAAAAACCTCGGTAAAAGAAATGTTCGGTAAGAAACACAAAGTGTGCCTCGTGCCTTACGGTAAGACGCACCATTTCAGGTTTCCACGCAAATTATGCAAGGTTATGAAGTTTGCCTGTTTTAATGGTTTACTCGCAAAATTGTATTGTTCCCTAGCAATGTCCGACACGCTGTATATGCCACTACTTTGGGATTTACTGTCTAAAATCAGCAGTTCCTTTGTGTTTTTCGTTGTTATTTACAGTTTGTGATAAGTTTGCATTGTTTTGCAGGAATAGCTTTATTTATTTTATTTATCAATGTTTATTTTTTATTTTAATAGTCTAATTATATATTTATATCTAATAATTATTTATTTTAATAGTTCTATTTTACGAAAAAATTCTCTTAAAGAACCCTTTAGATGTTTTGAAGTATGTAGGGTGCGATGTATTTAGCACGAATACAAATCGTTTGTTCCTTTTTTTTGCCATTTAGCATTATTTACTACGATTAATTCTGTATTTTGTATTGTTTAGGGGCTAATTTTTTCTCTATGTTTTTCAGCTAGTTCTGTACATTTTTCCTCATTCCATTTATATTACATATATTTATATATATATATATATATATATATATATATATATATATATATATATATATATATATATATATATATATATATATATATATATATATATATATATATATATATATATATATATATATATATATATATATATATATATATATATATATATATATATATATATAATTACTTTTCTATAATTATCATTTTTTCCCAGATGGAAGTAAATACCTCAATTGTATGTGTCGCAAGAACATTATTGCCGAAAGACAATTATTACTCTTCCTTAATTATTTTTGCCACAAGGAATTTATCGCAGGAAATATTAATCTTCATTATTCTTTCTCATTAAGAAACACAAATCCTCTGCGAGTTTTTTCCAGGTTAATTAAAGGAAAAAAAGTATCATTTTTAATCAATCCATCATTTAAACAATTGCGGGTTCAGTCATTCATTGTTAGACTGTAGACTGTTATTTTCTGAGGGAGGCTTAAGATTTGGCAACAGCCCAAATTAACCCCTCTCCCCCCTAAAAAAGGAAGCTATTTAATCAACCAAAGAAAATAAGTGTTATTTGGAGGCCTTCGAGGGTTTCCAAGTATATCGTTATTTACCTGCCTGTTCCACAATATTAGATGGCTTCATAGTCTAGGGCAGTGGTTTTCAAACACAGGCTTGTGTACACCTTGGGTTCTGCAAAAGTGTCAACAGGTTGTCTGCATTGGATCCTGGTGTTTCAGGTTTTATTATGGATTTTCATACTTTGCTATGCAAATTTAGTTAGATTTTTGATTACACATGTGCAACCTAAGGTAAAGAAACATTTGTTTTCAAATTTAGTTTTTATCATAAAGACATTTGAATATTACCTAAAAAACAGGTAATCATTTTTGAATGTATTTAGTCTACTTCAATTTTTCTAGTAACACCATTAGATACTACCTTAAACATTGCTCTTCTGTAATATTAGTATTTTATTTTTGTATTTTTAGCTTTAATGGTTAACAGGAAATGGTATGAATTAAGGAATCCCTCATGGTAAAAATTTTGGGAAATACTTGTCTAGGGATACTTATGATTCAAAATAAATTTTATTTTAAGCTCAAATGCTAATGAGCTGCTTAGGTAGAAACTTCCTCCTCTCTGAACACAGTAAACACAAAATTACGTATATAGTAAAAATTCGGCTCTGTTAGATCTTGTGAGGGGTTTTTTGAAAAAAAAATGATGCTATTAAATATATTGCATAAGATATTATAAAATAAACTATATAAAATACAGATGGGATCGAAACTTACCATGCTGTTAACGTGCATGAAATGCATCTGGCTTGCCAAAGTCTTCTCCTACAATGGCAAGTTCAGTCAACACACCATTTCAAAGTGTGTAAAACCTGTCTTTTTGATTATGTTTGCAAGTTCAATTTTAATGTCAATACACTGTAAGGCAAAAAGTGCAGAAAAATAAATAGCAATAGGAGGAACTGAAAATATCAACCTTAAAAAAAACTTAAAACCTTAAAAAATCAATCAAAAATTTGTTTATGAAAATCACATTTTTTGTATCTGTAAAAATAAGAGAAATTGTATATAATCTACAAAAGTCGATGGCAGGGGCCCTTTTTTGTTGTTAAAAGCTGGAAATAAGATATAAAATATAGCGCATACTCTTTTCTGAAAACCGCAGAAAAAAAATTATTTCGCCCCAAATCCTCAATAGAGGAAGTCTCCTCACCCCCTCCAATAAAAAAATCCTGAAGGCTTCGAATTGATCCCCCTGCCCAAAATGACTAACAATTTTGCCCATGATATCCCTCCCTACTTCCCTTCAAACGGCTTTTCCTGAAAGTTTCCTAGACGTAATTACATGGTCTTTTAGGAAAAATGTAAAATTTTGCCTGCTCAATATAATTTAATTTGTCCCCTGAAAAACTTCAATTCATTCCATAGCCTAAAGCTAGGTAAAAATAATCAATTGGCTTTTGCCGATTAATTTTGAAACAATTGGCTTTTATAGTCTTTAGCTCAAAATTCGAATCTTAGTGGAAGTCTTGAACTTCTTTTTTAGTTCCCATTTGTTTTATGGCATGTTTTGACGTAGTGCAGTCAACGTACTAAATTTTGAAGTTTTTAAAAGCTGGTATGCAATGCAAATTGGACTCTTTCAGATCTTATAGGGCTTATCTAAAAAAAAAAAAAAAAAAAAAAAAAAAAAAAAAAAAAATATTACCTTATCTTTTCAATGTCATTTCTCTCAAGAAAAATATTTCTATGCTAATATTCTAGTTAAACAACAAAGGAAGTTGAGGAAATAACAAGTAAATAACAGGGGAAGTTCGTCATTGCTAGGCTACTCACGTGGCGTCAATAAATGCATAAACTTGCTCGTAAAGCTGATAAAGATTTTCCAAAGACTTTCGTAAAGTGCTTTGTGGGGCTTAGAAAGGAGTTAAACTTTAAAGGAAAACCAGTTCCATAAAGTCAACAAAGTTTCTTTTGCGGTTACAAAAGAGATCTAATGAAACTTTTTAAATCAGAAAGCTATGACATTTTGAAGCTGAGTAACTACTTATTTTTGCGTCAGAGATAGGACAATCAAATGTAGCGGAGAGCATAGGCATATGCCTGAATAACATCTAATCTATTCTTTTTAAAATTATACCCCCCCCCCCACGAATTCATTACTACTTTTCGTGAATGTAGTTTTATATTTTGTGAAACTATCTCGCAAGGAATGTTTGTAATTGGACATAGATTCTAAAACGCTAACTTATATCCGTATTTAATTAGATATTAGTTTTGGTTCTGTATATTTTGATTTACCCCATTTTCTAATTTAAATGTTTCCCCAAATTTGACGGTTAATCTATATATATTTTTTAGATCTGAAAAATTTGCTTTAACTGCTTATACTCTCTATGTTACTATACTCTCTATATTGCTTATTTCACATACCCTCTCTTTATTACTTAATCAGGTATTACTTTTCCTTTTTACCGTTTTTTTCATTGCTCATCAATCTTGATAAACTGAAATGTTTCCTAAATTACGATTCTTAGCTCTTTAAAAACTATATATTAATTTCATCAAATCTTTTAGCTGCTGAATCTGCTTTATTAAAATTAGAAAACGGACGGCAAAGGCTTGCTTTCAATCTGTAGCACCTATCTATCTCCGAAAGGGATCTAGACAATGCAATCCTTTATAAAGCAGAAAATCAGATCAATGAATCTAGTCATTTGGCATTAGATTTTGAATTTCTTGCCAAAAAGTGCTTGGAAAAGCCTTCTTCCAGTCTCTCCTTTTTTGCTGCGAATCTATTGACTGAAAGTAAAAAGCATCGGGTCCTAAATCGGTACTTTTCAATCGTGCTTTTTAATTTTATATTTTCGGTTAAAAGAAGGAGAAGGAAACAAAAAAACATACATTCCTTCTTTTTCGCTGCAAATCTGTTGACTGAAAATAAATAACAGTGTGTCCTAATTCCTCAATTTTTTTAAGTTGCGCTTTCTAAATTTATTGCTGTTGGGAAGAAGAAGAAGAGAACTAGAAATAATGTATTAGTGAAGGAGAAATAAGTAGATATGTAATTAGTTGCGATTGGAAAGTCCATAACCCATAGAAGAAGCATAAAACAGCAGTTTCCCAACTTAATTTTCTCCGATTCTAAAGGAGAGAAGTAGTGAAAATGATGAGAAATAAATCTTTGGCGCTTTGAATGTAATGTAATTCAACTGAAATGCCATGTGTTGAAGTTTTAGTTTAGTACACTGAGCTGGAATTAAAATTTCTATCAGTAAAATTTCTATCTGGAAGTAAAATTTCTATCACTGAAAAAAACCTTTCAATGCATGTTAGCAACCGGTCTTAGGTTGGAAACAAGGTTCCCAACATTTTGTTCCATGAATGTGTTCCCTGAGCATCCAAAAATATGTCAATTTTAACTAAAATATAACTATCGTGAAATCTCCAAAACTAGAGATTAATTATTTTTTAAAGTTGTACCGCTTACCAAAATACGCTTTGTAAACCTCTTTCAAAGCGGCCAGCTAACATAAAATAAAATGAAAACGAAAATAAATCCATATAAAACATTCATACAAAATGACGTAGTGTAAAAGCAAGAAACTCGTATAAACATGTAAATCCTTTACTTTGGAGAAAATCATTTACTTACGACATCTCTGGCAAAACCTGATTGCTCAAAAGGAAAAAAAAAAAAAAAAAAAAATAAAAAAAGAAAGCACTACTTTGATGAAAAGTGGCATTTTTTTTTTCCGACATGCATAACCAGTCGGGAAAGGTTTTATTTTATGTCATAAATTTACAAAATATGTAAATTTTTGCCCTATTATGTCCCAAATTTCTAAAATGTGTCACTTTTTTTGCCCTTATATGTCATTGTGTCCCGGCAAATCAGAATGTGTCCTTTTGACAAAAATGTGTCCAGTAGGCAATCCTGATTGGAAACACAACTGAAACGCTGACACATAACAAGTCTTTTGGAAGTACCAAGTATTAATAGCTTAAGTAGTCTAGGAAATTCCCTAAGCCTAATAGTAGGTCTGGGACAAGATGATTAGGAATTAGGCTTTCCTTTTTAAGTATTGGGGCTGTAAGGTCAACGCGACACGCATCAGGAATGATTCCAAAATAATTCTCCGTTCTCCCGTGAATTCTTTTGGTGGGACCCCTAATCTTAAATTTGATGGATTTTCCTGCATATCATCCATATTTTCGTAGCTGATATTTGCTGATTTTTGCTGATCTTAAGATATTTATGCCCTCCCTTTCCCCCAAGAAAATGTCTCAAATAATTAAAAATTGTTTCTGTTTTGTCAAGCCCCAAAGGTACGTATTTTAAGGGGGGGGGGGGGGTAAAAAAAGCAACAAAGGCTAATGATTAGGAAAAATATAAGAAGCAACAAAAATAATCTGTTGAGATATTAAACTCCTGGAATTTTTCCTTATACTTGCCATTATTTGGAGCTTAATGAGAGGTTTGGGCAGGTGAAAATGGGGTGCTACCATTTCGGCAAACAATCACAAGCACGAAACGTCATAACATCGAACCGTCAGAACCTCGAACCGTCATAACATCTAACAAATTTTATAAGTTAATATGATAGTAATAAGTATATAATAGTTTAGAAACAAACTTCGGATATATATTTGCATATCAGGGGGGTGGGGGCAAAGCATAGCATATACTAAATACGTAACCTAACCTAGATACCTAGGTACCTTTTCCCCCCTAACCCCAAAAACTGAAGTTTTAAAATTTTCGATGTTATGACGGTTCGAGGTTCTGACGGATTTTTTTTGTCGATGTTATGACGGATTTTGTACTGCTCCTGGCCTTCGTACTCTCCTGACGGTTGGATGTTATGACGCCTTCCCGATGAAAATACAGGGACCCAAATCGTAACGTAATTAATTTTTTATCCAATTGTAAATTTATTCAGTAATTTTTTTTTTAATTTTCCAAGGTAGGGGATCTGTTAGATCAATCTCAAGGAGCTGGATTGATCTAACTATGCACTCTTTTTTAAGGTCTTTGAATCGCTGTGTTATTGTTTTGTAAGTCACCTCCTTTTATCTGCCAAACTATATTATTGCCTTTAGGTAGCCATCATTCCCTAAGAAGGATCTCGGTAGATCCTTCGATCCCTAAGAAGGATACCTTAGAAGGATCAAGTTAGATTACCTTGCACGTGTGTTTTTGGGCTTTAAATAACATATCCTGACACTTAAGTCGAATTAAGGAGGGTTTTAGTTGATAAAAAAAGTCAGTTTCTTGTCAAGTTTCATGGAAAGTTAATGCAAATAACTATGTAAAACTAGGTTTCCAATCCTAAGGCTTACAACAGATCATTTTGAGAAACTTTTCCTAATTTACCACAAAACAAAAAATATATTGTCATTGCCACATGTCTCGTCAAACTCTTTAAGAATTCTCGTTTCATAATAAATTTTTCTGGTAGATGTCTCAATTATATCTTGGACTACATTTCTAGATCGTTCAGGAGAAGTCAGAAGTGTAAATTATGCAGTCATAGAACAAAAACGATTGTAAAGCACTTGATCTGGCTTTGTGAGATTATCCCTAGATAAGTAATTTGGTAATATCATAGGCAGCGCAATAGCGCTGCCTAAGTTACAGTTTATAGAATTAGCAGTATGATCACTCCCTATCTCACCCATTATAAAAACCCGGACCGAGGTGCAAGTGCTCCGAAGAACGTAAAAACATAAGCGGCATTAGATCTTTTCACGGGTAGACAAGTCAGATTTCTCTTGAACGCGAAACTTGCCTTCAACGTTGGAACACTAATTTTGAAGAAACTAATTTTAAATTAATTTATTCCAACACATACATGAAAATCGGTAATTAGTAGTGCAATGTTATTATTAGATGTTTTTATATATATATATATCTATATATATATATATATATATATATATATATATATATATATATATATATATATATATATATATATATATATATATATATATATATATATATATATATATATATATATATATATATATATATATATATATATATATATATATATATATATATATATATATATATATATATATATATATATATATATATAAAACTGTATATATACAAACTTTGTATATAAACAAACTGGAAGAATATTCTTTAATAGGAGCTTTTCTAGCGTAAAGCCCCGTAAAATTTTGGATCTGCCACTAAAATGTGTGATGTCCTTCAATTTTCGGAAAATTCCCTAAGAATTTTACGAAAAAACACTTCTTAACAGACGTTTGGGATTTTCTTGGATAGGGCTATTGTGGTAACTTTTACCACAGCAACCAATAATTAGAACCCAAGTCCTAAAATTGGTGTCAATCAGGAACCCTTATCGCTATCTAAATTCACAAAGTGCAAAGATCTTCAAACAGAGGTGTTTATTGTTTAAAGTTCAGGAAAGGTCTGCCCATTTCATACGAAAACTTTGATTGAAAACGAAAGTAGTCATATCTAGAAAATAAATATCGTAGAAAATAAACATCACGACTTGAAAAAAAAAAGAGAAACCATCCAGTGGCAGATCCAGAGGGGGGGGCGAGGGGTGCCCCCCTGTAGTAGTCTAAAGTAGCGTAATTTACCTAATTAACGCAAGTTTGCATTAATTAAACTTGCTCCTAACGTAAGTTTATCGGATCAACCTATTTTGCCCCCCCCCCTAAAAAATCCTGGATCCACCCCTGAAACCATCACACCTATTCCACCAGTTACTAGAAGAAAAAAATTCCTTATTTTTACAAATTTCATCAACCCCCCGCCCCCTTTTTATAAAATCCTACATAGGCCAATCAGTTGAGTCCACTGTTTGTAAATAATAGATTAAGTCATAATTTGTATATAAATTAAGTCATACCTGTGAGATGGGACACTTGCAAACCACTTGGCTGGCTCACCAAGTTTTTTTTTTTGCTTTTACAATTATGAATGATACAATTTCGAACCATTTCTCATTGATTGACGCATACAGACTAACCCGCTAATCCATGAATAAGTGGGAGGAGCTTTTTGTTCGCACATAGAATGAAGACCAGAAATGATCTGCGATAAACTTACTGGATAATTCTATAAACTGTGGCCTAAGTAAAGAACGATGTTGGCACAATGTATTTTTTTTTTAAATCAGGGAACTTCGTATAGAAGGAGTTGTCCTAGAAACTTCAAAAGGACCTCATTCAATCTTAAATTCAGAGGGTTTTGTGGCCTTTTTAATAGTCGAAAGTGTTTGGAGGGCAAATAGCCCCCCACGCCCATCATTTACCCGAACACATCCAATCAAAATTTTGAGATGACCGTTTTGTTCAGCGTAGTTGGAAAGTCCAGAAATTATATCTTTGAGAAAGAAACCCCCCCTCCTCCCCCCACAGCCGTCAGGGCAAGAGTTTTAAGTTGCACCCTGGGGGCATATAAGGTTTTTTATAGAAAGGATTGTCGCATAAACTTTGGAAGTGGCTCATTGGATAGGTAACAAGAAATTCTGGTCTGTTTTTAGGAGTCAAAGTGATCGGAGGGCAGCTAAACCCCCCCCCCCCCACACACACACACACACCTTGTATTTTCCTGAAATACATCCAATAGAAATTTTATTCAAAATAGTTAAAAGATCATATAACAAGGCTGTTGGGGTTGACACCAACCCCCAGAGCCTGTGGGTAGGGGCTCTAAGTTATGCCTCGGGGCATTCAAGGTTTTTATGGCAGGGATCTAGTCATCAACATTGACAAATTGAGTATTTTTATTTTTTTTACGTATAGATTCGCTGGCTCCTGATGTGATTGGAATTGAAAACCTCTCGTGGACTTATCAAGAGACCAGAAAAAGGACACGTTCGATACCTAGGGGTTTTAATCGACGAAAACCTCTCTTCAGACACCACATAGCAAGTGTCGAGACGAAGCTTTCAAGGAACCTTGGAATCTTGAGAGAACTAAGTCACCATTTACCTAAAAAAAATGCTGATCCTGATTTACAATGCAGTTATCAAGCCTCACATTCAATATTGTTCTACAGTTTGGCAATCTAATTTCAAGACACATTTACAGAGACTAAACTCACTTCACAACAAAGCACTTCAAATTTTAGGCCCAGCACCAAACAGACTACCAATGGCATCACTTTACAGACTATCTTGCACCGTTTTTTTTGTTTTAAATATTTTTTCAGGAACACTCCCATCACAATTTAAAGGCTTATTCACACTAGCATCACAAATCCATGGTTTAAATACACGATCTTCATCAGACATTTATATACCCCCGACACCGACAGCTAGGTCGGAATTTTCTCTTAGAATTGCGTGTGCCAGAAAGCGGAATGCACTTTCGCAAGAGCTGAAGTCATATAGATCTCTCAGCTCCTTTAAAAAGAATGTAAAAAAAAATATCTAAAAGATTAAAAATTTATTTACTAGATTTGTTTTATTATTATTATGTTTAGAATTTTTTTATATTATTATTATTATTTATTATATTTTGGTTTGATATTTCAAGGGGTGTAAGTGGAGAAGAAGTTGTGTTAAATTTATTTTTATTTGATGGCGGTTCGGGGTGGAAATTGGAGAGGACAGGAGGCCACGCTGTATTTAGAGTGTGCAATTATTACGGGCCCAAACGTGCATCAATGCACAAGGAATTGAGTTAAGTGTATTTTTATATATTTTTGTTTGAATTAAAACTCATACTGAACTTGAACTTGATGGCTTTAGATGAGGCTCATTTGGTTGAAAATACTTTAGATACTTTAGATAGGGCTCATTTGGTTGAAAATTGGAAATTTTAGTTCCCTTTTAAGTGTCAAAACCGATGGAAGGCAACTAGCCCCCCCCCCACCTCAATACCCCAGTTTTCAATAAATGCATATGATTGAAATTGTGAGATAGCCATTTTTTCAAATTAGTCTAAAGAACATATAACAATGCCTCAAAGGTTGACACAACCCCTCAGAGCCCTGGGTAAGGGTTGTAAGTTATGCCCTGGAGACATAAGGTTTCTATGGAATAGTTGGTCGTATAAACTTCAGATGGGGCTCATTTGATTTGAGATTTGTGTCTGTGATTTGAGATTCATTAAAGTGCAAATTATGTGTGGGTCTTGAGAAGGCATGGGAGGTTATAAGCCCTACTCATGTTAAGTTTTGCTCGTGTTGAGTTTGACTCAGCTATTTGTCGTTTTGAATTTCATTTATTTATTGATAGTGATTTGTGGTAGTTTTACGCTTGGAAGATTACTTGACTTTATTTTTCCTCACTCTTGGCTTAATGGAGCTCTATTTTTTTTTTAAAAAACTTGTCTTGTGAAAAAACGTTTTTAAATTAATTTCTGTTCATTTTTTTATTGAAATAGTCTTTTTCATGAAAAAATAATATTTTGTATCGTTTCAGTTTTTTTCTACAAAAATCCATAGTATGGGCTGCTATTTGTACGTTGGAGAAACTTTTTCAACAATTTTTAATCCCGAGACAAATAGTATTTTTAATTTAATTTTATAGCTACGTAAGTTGAACTGAAAAATAAAACCTAATATCCTTCCCAAGAGATTCTATATATGCTCTTTGCCAACCTGGATACACTTACGCTCTTTTTATTTATTTAACTTGTAAGAGAAGAAGTGGTGATAGTAGTATCCTCTAGAGTTTCAACTTAATAACCCAAGTCGTTCTCGATATACTGCTGAGGTGTCTTATTGGCAACCATAAGCACAATGCCTTTTGATTTATTTAAAAGCAACATTTAATTTTAACGCATATCCCTAATATCCCTAAAGACATAGTTGCTGGACCAGTCTGCTATGCTGAACAAAATGGCTGTCTCAAAATTTTGACTCGCTGCGTTTCGAAAATGAATGGGCTTTAGAGAAGGGCTGCTTGCCCTAAAATCTCTTTTACGCTCTTAAAAAGGGCACCAGAACTTTTAATTTTGAATTGAATTAACTCCTTTAAAAGTTGGAATGATATTTCTAGCTATTATATAGTGGTGCTGCCTTTGATATTTCTTATATGCCCTTTTGAAAACCTGCATCGATAAAGTTTTTTCTTTTAATTGAAACTCCCAGACTTCCCTAAAAGTTTCATTTTAATAACTTTAGCGTCATTAGTTACATTAACTGTAGTGGTAGCGTTAAAAATATATATATGTGCCTTCTGGCTAGTTCGAAATCCCCCACAACTCACCCTTAAAAGTCAAAATTAATAATATAACCTGTTCTTCAGATATTGCTTTATAACTTTTTTGAAAGTCCATATGCTCATAGTTTTTTTTTTATTTAGTTCAAATCCGCCTAAATATTCCTTAAAAGCTTCAGCTCTACACCCCTTAGCTTTCAAAGTAGCAATAGTTGTAGCAGCATTAGTTGCTGTATGCGCGTAGCACCTTTGGTTTTTTTCAACATCCCTTTCAACACGCGATAAGAGTTATAGTTTAATACATACCATCAACCATTCCTGAAGCATTTCTGATGGGTCCGCTTGACAACTTGTGTGGGCATAGCGTGTTTTCGATTTAGTTCTATACAGTTTCTATATATCCCAAAATTTGAATTGAAATTATCAAGTAATTTGCAGTAGGTTGCATAGGTTGCATCAAGACATGACTAATTGTAGACAGAGAAAAGCCAAGACAGATAGTACAAGTAATTGAGAGGCAAATGTTTAAATGGCTGGGGCACGGGTAAATGGCGGGAGTATGCATGACTCTTTGATTGGAAACATATTGGACACACTGAATTGAAGTTATCAAGTATTTTGCAGTAGGTTGCATAGGTTGCACCAAGACATGGCTAATTGTAGACCTGTAGAAGTAATAGCTGTAGAACTAATTGTAGTTGCCAACCTTTAGTGAAAGTAGTAGTCATAGAAGTAGTAATAATAGGAACAGTAGCAGCAGTATGCGTAGAAGCAGTAGAATCAGGATGCAAATATTTTCCGTTGGTTAGTTCAATATCCCTCAAAACAAGCCCTCTTAGTTTCAACTTCACACACCAAATTGTTCCTAGGATACCGCTGTTACACCCTTTTGACAACCTACATACCGAGGACGTGTTCTGATTCAGTTCATCTTCCCCCCTCAAAATTTCTTGAAAATTTTACCTTCATACCGTTAGGCATAGTTGTAATCAATTCTTCAGATATGCTACTTTGACGATCTAAATGCACATAGTGTTTTCTGTTAGATCGAATTTGTCATCGATTTTTGTCACTTAGCCTTATTTGTACTAGTCAAACAGTTCGTGGTAACGAACTGTAAGTAAGGAGCGACCCGGCTCAATGGTAACCGAAACTCTAAAAAACGGAAGTTTGATACCAATAGATACATAAAGAGAATCAGATTTTAATTCTGATTTCAAATATGAAATCAGAATCATGAGAGTTTCATCAAGTTTAATCTTACCTATCAAAGTTACGCGCCTGAGAAAATTTGGCTGATTTTCGAAAAAAGGGGGAAAGACCCTCTAAATATTATAGAACCTTAATGAAAATCACACCATCATATTCAGCGTATCAGAGAACCCTACTGTAGAGGTTTCAAGCTCCTATCTACAAAAATGTGGAATTTTCTATTTTTTGCCAGAAGAAACATCACGGATGCGTGTTTATTTTATTTTTTTTTTTTTTTTTTTTTTTTTTCTTTTCCCCAGGGGTGATCGTATCAATCCAGTGGTCCTAGTATATCGTGGGAGGGCTCATTGGAACGGAAATCAAAAGTTCTAGTGCCCTTTTTAAGTGACCAAAAAAATGGAGGGCAACTAGGCCCCCTTGACGCTCAATTTTTTCCCGAAGTCACCCGATCAAAATGTTGAGATAGCCATTTTGTTCAGCATGGTCGAAAATATTATAACTATGTCTTTTAGGATGACTTAATCCCTCGAAGCCCCCAGGGGGAGGGCTGAAAGTTATGAACTTCACCCAATGTTAACACAATTATAGTATTGGTTATTGCGAAGTATACAGACGTTTTCAGGGGGAATTTTTTCTGGTAGTGGGGGGTGGGGTGGGTCGGGGTTATATGGGAGGATCTTTTCATGAAGGAAGTTTTCATGGGGGAAGGGACATTGCTATGAAGGGGGTGCCGGATTTCCCATCATTATTTAAAAAAAAAAAATCAGAAATTAAATATAAAAAAACAAGTTTTTCAACTGAAAGTAAGGAGCAACATCAAAACTTAAAACGAACAAAAAAAATATTAGCTATATGATTGGGTTTACCTTCTAGTCAATGCCTCGCTCTTTAAGCCAAAGATTTTTTAGTACTTTCATAAGAGCTATTTATTCTAATTAACGGCCTTTGTGATTAAGGTCATTTTTAAAGAATTGAACAAAATTCGAACTTTAGCTTAAAGAGCAAGGTATTGAATAGGGGGCAAACCCCCTAATATACGTATTAAAAATATATGAATATAGAAGTTCGTTACGTAAGTTAATTCGTAAGTTACGTATATTTATTACTAATAAAAACGTTCGTAAATAAAATTCAACAAGTTTCGAGAAAGCCATTTAACCAAATAAAAGTAAAATTAATATGCAAATTTCGTTTTAATTATTCATGCACGGTGAGCCAAAATCAAAACCTGCATTAATTAAAAAAACGTTCACAAATGAAATAAAAAAAGACAAGTTTTTTTTTTAACTGAAAGTAAGGAACGACGTTAGAACTTAAAACAAACAGAAATTATTCCGTATATGAAAGGGCTGTCCCCTCCTCAACGCCTCGCTCTTTACGCTAAAGTTTGACTTTCTCACAACTCAATTTTTTTTGAAACAATAAAATTTTGTTTTAATTGCAAATTTTTTTAATTAACTTTAACGAAATTCACACCATCAGATTCAGCTTATCAACGAACATTATTAAAGAAGCTTCAAACTCCTATCTGCAAAAATGTGGAATTTTGCATTTTTAATTAACTTTAACGGAAATTACACCATCACATTCAGCTTATCAGAGAGCCCTATTAAAGATGTTTCACGCTCCTATCTGCAAAAAGGTGGAAATTTGCATCTTTTTGCTCGAAGAAAGATCACGATGCGTGCCCTCCAAAAAAATAGGGCAACTAGGCCCCCTCCCACGCTCGTTTGTTTCGCAAAGTCACCCAATTAAAATTTTTGAGATAGCGATTTTGTTCAGCATAGTCGAAAATCTAATAAATATGTCTTTTAGTATGACTTAATCCCCCACAGTTCCCAGGGGAAGGGCTGCAAGATATAAACTTTGCCCATTGCTTACATATTGTATTGGTTATTGGGACGTATACAGACATTTTCAGGAAGGATTTTTTTTGGTGGTGGGGGGGGGCTGGAGGAGGGGGTTACTCGGGAGAATCTTTCCGTGGAGGATGATTCTTTGGGGTAAGGGACATTTCTATGAAGGGTGCGCCGGATTTCCAAGCATTATTTAAAAAAACGATCAGAAATTAAATTAAAAAAACAAGTTTTTTCCACTGAAAGTAAGAAAAAACATTAGAACTTAAAAAGAACAGAAATTATTACGTATATGAGGGGGTTCTCCCCCAAGTCAATACCTCGCTCTTTAAGCTACAGTTTTTTTTAGTGCTTTCAAAGAGCTATCTATTCTAATTAAACGGTCTTTGTGATTCAGGGGTTTGTGAATTAAAATTTGTTTTAACTTTTAACGTAAAGAGCGTGGTATTGACTAAGGGGAGAACCCCCTCATATACTTAATAACATATACGTACTAAAAAAAAAAAAAAAAAAAAAAAAAAAAAAAAAAAAAAAAAAAAAAAAAAAAAAAAAAAAGCAGCGATACGGCTCAATAGTAATCGAAACTTTTAAAAACGGAATTTTGATTTCAATAAATGTATCAAAAGAATGGGCTTATAATGCTGATCCTAATATATAAATTTTATTAAGTTTAGTATTACTCTTCAAAACCTACGAGCCTGAGAAAATTTACCTGATTTTTTAAAGAGGGAGGAAACATCCCTACAGTGAAAGAATTTTAATGAAAATCCCACCGTCAGATTCAGCGTATCAGAGAACCCTATTACATAGGTTTCAAGCTCATATCTGCAAAAATCTGCAACTATATCTGCAACGTATTTTTTGCCAGAAGAAAAATATACGAATATAGAAGTTCGTTACGTAAGTTAATTTGTAAATTACATCAGAATCAAATTTAGAGACAGCCATTTAGACAAAAGAAGAGTAAAATTTTTATGCAAATTTTGTTTACTTATTCAATGACGGTGATCCAAAATAAAAGCTGCATTAACTAAAAAACGATCAGAAGAAATAAAATAAAAAAACAAGTTTTTTTAAACTGAAAGTAATGAGCGACATTAAAAAACTTAAAACGAACAGAAATTATTCCGTATATGAAAGGGGCTGTCCCCTCCTCAACGCCTCGCTCTTTACGCTAAAGTTTGACTCTGTATCACAACTTTATTTTTTAAAACAATAAAAAACTTTAGCGTAAAGAGCGAGGCGTTGAGGAGGGGACAGCCCGTTTCATATACGGAATAATTTCTGTTCGTTTTAAGTTTTAATGTCGCTCCTTACTTTCAGTTTAAAAATTTGTTTTTTTTTTATTTAATATCATATTAGGTGCGGTGGTAGTAATAAGAAAGTAGTTACAGTGTTAGTGAGGTATTAGTAGTAGTAGTAATAGTAGTAGCAGCAGCATTAATAGCGGTAGAGTAGCATGTACATCTTGCCTTTTGGTCAGTTCAACATCCCTTTCATGATGCCCGGGAGGTTTCACCTTGAAAAGGTAAGCCGTTCCAAAAATATTGCTAATGTGCGCTGTTGACCCTCTTTTGACCCCCTTTTTACCAACAAGGTGTTGCAATTGAAGTAGCAGTTGGAATAGTTTAGTGGCAGTAGTTTTATTAGTAAATGTAGCAGCGGTAGTAGTGTAAGTAGTGACATGCATATGTTACTTTTTTTTTTATTGATCTTCCCATTTAAGTGTTCTCTAAAAGAGATCCAACTTAATACCCAAATCCATTCTTGAGATACGCCCATTTGAAAATCTGCATTCATATAGTGTGTTTTGATTTAGTTCAAATTCCCCCTCAATGGTCTGTCAAATTTTCACCTTCATACGCGTAGCCTCAATTGTACTAGTATAATAGTAGCAGTGGTAGTAGTAGAAGCATTTGTAGCAGTAATAGTGCACTATTGTTAGTAGTAGTAACAGTAGTAGTAGTAGTATTAATAGTAGTAGTAGCAGATACTTTTTGCCTTTTGGTCAACTGAACATCCCACTCATGATGCCCCTGAAGTGTCCTCTTGATACGATAAGCTGTTCCAAAAAATTGCTGATACGGATGTATCAGCAATCAATATGTACATCGTATGTTTTGATTTAGATCAACTTTCTTCTCTGCGTTTCCTCAGATGTCTATTCCAATATCCTTAGCCTTAGTAGTACTCACTACAGATTTTATTAGTTTTATTCATAGTATTAGTAGTAGTTATGATAGTAATAGAAACAGTGGTAGTTTTTAATAGTAGTAGCGCGCAAATATTGCCTTTTTTGGCCAATTGATCATCTCCCTTATCAGTTCCTGAAAAGTCCAATTTAATATACTCAGTCCTTCCTGAATTATGCTCTTTTGACAACCCATATGCACATAATATGTTCAGGTCTAGTTCAACACTCCCCTGGACATTCCCTGACAGACTCACGTTAATGCCCTTCGTATTTTGGGAAAGTAGAAGTCAACCATGCGTACGTTTTCTCAATAACACATACTATACGTGAACAATGAACAAATTGCCTAACTTACAGCCCATTAAATTTTTCTAATGTTTACACTGTTATAACTTTAATAAATCAAAAATTAATTCATATTTTAAGGAATAAATATCAGCACATTTATATTAAATTGACAATGCACATCCGTTTGTATTTTTTCAGCAAAGTGCAAATTATATTCTGGCTTTCGAAAGCTTAGTGGGTTTGAGCCCGAGTCATGTTAAGTTCTACTCGTTTTGAGTTTGACTCGGTCATTTTTGTAATTTCTGTTCATTTTTTGTTTCATTTACTCGTTAATGCTGATTTGTGATAGTTTTATGCTTGGTGGATTATTTTATTCTAATTTTTCTCATATTTGGTTTAATGGAGTTTTTTACTTAAAAAAACATATTTTGTGGAAAAAGTTTTTATAATTAATTGCTGGAAGACCTATATTTTGAACTCTAGTAAAAAAAAAGAAAACATCTTATTCAAGCATTAGCCTTGTGTAGAAAGTTCTAAGCGATAGAATTGTGAAAGCTTTTTGAAATAGAAAATTCTGGAGGGAATCTATAATATAAATTCAAGAAGATGTGCATCCAGATCGATGGCATTGGATAAGGGCTAGAAAATTATTATAATTTAACGAGATGTTTAGTTAATTAATTCTTTGACACTTGGAGTGAACTTAAGTGGGTAAATCTTCATCCGTACATTTATCAAATAAAAATGGGGCAAAGTCTTTGGAAATGCTTTCGGAGGGGAGGTGAACAACATCACTTTGATGGTCATAGTTGGCATCTTGGGTGCAAAGCTGGGCTGGATGAAGTACTAAAGCTTCGGTGGATTACTTTGGTGGACTAATTCTCATTGAGGGATGAAACCCATGACTGTGTAATGACTTCATAAATTTAATTATACTTACATATTGGTATATTCCTAAAATAGCTTTTTGGTCAAATCTTTTAATATTTGACCAAAACATTAAAACGGAAAAATAAAATTCCATGAAACGAAAAATGAAAACCATGTGAGGAAATTTTTTACGCTGTGAAACGACAAAAGAAGAAGCAGATAATTCGACATGGACCTCTGCCAAGTCGTTTTTAGTGCTGATGTTATGATTTCGTCCAGCATGTGGTCTTAGAACTTTCAAGCTTTGTAAGTGAGGTGAGGTGAAGTTTGGGCCCAAACCAACCCTAGAAAATTACTTTCCTAATCTTAATTTAAGTATAGGTCAACCACAATAGGTTTCAATCAACTAACAAACTATTATGGAATGGGTGACTTGTCAATAGGTGTGACAGGCGTCTGATAATTGTAAAATGGAGGAACTCTTGTCGATGAAGGTAGTTTACCTAGAGTTCAGCTAAAATGAATACTTGCCTTGATCATCTTCCCAAGCACCTGTTTCCTAGAACACACAAAAGAAATGTTTTTTTTTTTTTTTTTTTTTGGGGGGGGGAAATAAAATTTCCAAAGCTTTACGTCACAGCTCTTTCCTAATTGTCTCTTATCTACCAGGGCTTCCCAAAAAAATACATTTCAAATAGGAGGGGGGGACTATGAAATAATTTTTCGGAAATCTTGAATAAAGAGTTGCTCAGCCAGAGAAGCATTAATAAAATTTTGCACTTTTTAACATTTTTTGGGCTTTCATGGAAAAATGGGAGGCTATTCAGGTTACTTTTTTCATGATTCTATATTAGCAGAACCTACATTATCTTAAGTTCTTTTTATAAGAGCGTCAAACAGTTTTGGTTATAATCCCTTTCACCTATAACTCGAAAATAGGAAACGCCTTTTGAAAACTAAAGTTTATCTTAGTTTATAGACCCTACTATCAATCTAAAGCTATTTTACTGATTATACTGAAATCTTTGAATAACTGTTCGGTTACAAAATAAATTTTCTGCTTTCCGGGTGTTTCATGGAAATTCCTAGTTCGATGGCCTTTCTAGAAAGTTTTGTAACTGCTGTTTCCTGAGGATTGTAAAAATATGACCTTGTAACCAACATATCTGACTAGATTTTAAACTCATATCTTTAGATCTCTTTTTTTAATTAGCTAAGAATTAACCTTTTGGCTATTTTCAGATTTTGTTTTCTATGATGCTAAATTGGAAAAGGCGTACTAAGTACATGAAGGTTAAAACATTTGTGAAGAAAATATCTATATTTCATAATTTACTGTCTTTAGCGGAAGGTACAAAAAAAAAAAAAAAAAAATACTGCTTTAACAGACAAATGTAACACATAGTACAATGTATAGTTATAGCTAAGGCTCAACTATATCCAAGGCTTCCCCATATCTTGATGGCTGAAAAATTGTTTTTCAGGAATCTATTACGAGCGCAACTCAATCAATACAACGCCCGTCAAGCCTTAGACAGTCAAGAAATCCAGCCAATGGCAACTATACAACGAGTGTTTATAGCCTTGGCCCTAGTTCAGCTGCTGAAGTAAGCACACCTGGGACAACTTGTTCTCAGCCAACTCGAAAATCAAATTGGGAAGTTATTGAGCATTATCATAAATCAGGTCTTCACGGAACCTCGTCGAGAGAAAAACAGCAGGAGGTAAGAATAAGTCGACTGAGGTATTTCAGTATGAGGTGAGAAAAATTAAGAGAAGAGTGGAAAACTTATTAGATATATTTTGGGATTTTTGAATATGATTCAGGGCCAGCAGTTTCTACGAAAGTTGTTTTTTTTCTAGTAATCGAGATTAAAAAAAATTAAAACAAATAACATAATATGAAAAAAAACAGAATATTCTACATATCTTGCAAACTAAACAAGACATGGGAAATGGACAGAATCAATCAAAATTGGTTTTGTTTAGTCCAATATAATAGTTTTAGCGAAATGGTCATGTAAAGTCTTTTTAATTAATGCAGCCCAAATCTTTTCTTTGAAAAAAATGCATTTGAAACAAAAACATATGAGAAACGGGAAAAGGTTTTCACAGTATTACAGAAAAACTATATATGCAAAAATAATAACAAAAATCCCAGTATTTCAGATTTACATCCGAAAGCATTTATTGGAATAAAGGCTTTCGCATATTTGGATTTATTTATAAGTCAGTTCTTTTTTGCTTTTCACTCTGCTAATATTTAGTATATGTTTGTTTTCTTTTTTTACGTTTAAACAGAGTATTTCTTTCCTTTTTTTTCTTCTTTCTCCCGTTGGTAAAAAAGATTTCCAGATATGAAGCCGAAATGTTCGGAATTTATCATTGTTTTTGAATAAATAAGTCTTTAAATGATTATTTTCACTGTCTTATTAAAAGATTTTAATCGTTTTTCTTTTTTGTTTTTCTTTTTTATGTTTAAGCTAAGCATTTAGTTTCTTTCCTTTTCATTCTTTCTACCTCCGTCAGTAAATAAGCTTCCCAAAGGTCAAGTCGAATTGTCCGTACTTTATTATTATTTTTGTATAAATAAGTCTTTAATCGTTTATTTTCACTCTCCTATTAAAAGATTTTACCTGTTTTTTACATGTTCGCTTCAATTGTATATTGAAAGGCAGTGAGGTCTAAAACATTATTATTAAATAACTCAAACATATCCATATTTTCGGGTGTTTCCAGGATCTATACCAGGGGTTTCTTTAAAGAATTAATCAGCACAAATTAACGGCTTATTTTGATTAAACTCAGATTTTAGTGGCACACAAGGAATGATTCCCGTATATTTCCAAAATGGGCCCTAAACTGTTTGCTTTGGGATAACTATTGTATTATAAAGGAAAATAAGCCCTAATTTTTTTTTTACTGCGGTCTAACGTTAAGTAAAGTTGCGTCCACATACGTGTCTAGTCAGAACTACACATGTCCATACGTTAATACCCAACCAGTTTCGGTTCCCATGCAGAATGAAAAGCTTGGGTGCGACAATTTTCGGCTAAGCTTTGTTACCAAAATTTGTCCTCTGCGCTTACCAAGCGGAGGCATGTAACGACATTTTTCGTAGAAACTGTTGTTATTTACGGTGAGTCAAACTGGTACCTAAAACAACTATTGACAATTCATTTGAAAAATTCTAACAAATCCTCCTTCATCTTCCAAAGCCCCAATGTTTCGGAACAATAGCTGACTACTGTCTTCAATATTCTAGTCATACAGTATTAGTCATATAGTCAATATAGTCAATATTCTAGTCAATATTCTAGTCATGGTTCTCATACTTATTTTCCTGTGCGTTGTATATAGTAGGGGAAAGATGAGGAAAAAATTAAGGGAAAGATAATAAAATTACCAAAAAATTAAGGGAAAGATAAGGAAAATTTTTCCTGGTCGAACCAGGAAAAAATTGGTACAGAAATTATTTTTTCACCACTGTGTTCAGGAAAGAGAGCTCTACAACATATCAAAAATCTAAATCTCCATCCCGTTGCGAAATTCCCTTTTTTTTTCACGTTTTTTGCGCCTATTTTTAGATATTTCCAGAATCCGAGAATGAGGAACCGTGAAAGGAAAAGTAGTTTATTGATGGTTTCCCTTTTAAGAAACGATTGTTTTTGTGCTCTTTTATTAGACAGAAACATCACGTTTAATCATTTAATTCTTTTTATGTTTTGTTTTTGTTTTGTATAAAGTAAAAAAAAAAAAAAAAAGATCAAGCGACACACGATCACGGGGTATTTTTCGAAGAGAAGCACGAATTTTCGGTTCATTTACCCCCATCTGAACAAATAGCCTACCGGCGTTCCGAATCCATTTCTTTTCCTACTGAGCTTTATTGGTGACGACATTTTCAACCAGCTGGAAAGTCCCTTCTGATATTCACTTTCTGTTACACCATGCCTTGATCTTACACTCTTTTCAAAGTTGCTTCAGTCTGCTGAGCCTTGTAGAGCCACCTATCTGTAAAAAAACCTCCTCAGATGGAAAGTATTTTGGAGTCCGAGCAGAGATTTAACACAGGTGCGTTTTTGTTTGTTTTTCTTGCCGATGCTTTTGTAACGTAACTACTAGGAAGCGGAAAGGAATTGGAGAAAGGAAATATAGAAAGGAAAGAAGACTCTACGCTCGTCCTACCTCTCGTCATCCGTTTCTAGCAGCATCTGGACATAACCTCTATGTCAAGTCGGTCTGGATATACCAGCAAGAGATGGCTAAGCTTCAAACTAGTCACCCACCAATCTTCGAAGCATTTGAACAGGGAGGTCACACCATTAGAAGATCAGAGCGACGCTGGGCTGGGCTCTCGGCAGATCTTGTCATCGAGCAGGAGTATATGAGAAGTCTGAAAACATCGGGCGGTCTTACAACTGGAGGTGGGATGACAGAACAGCAGAGAGCCTTTTGGGTTCTGTTAAGACCAGCATGCCTGCAGATCAACCTCTTGATGCAAAATTTGACAAAAATTGGCTACTCGACAAGTGAGCAGCACCGCGATATAAGTTCCAGTAGAAAGGAGCGTGACTTCGACGATACCCAGAAGCTCGTCGGATACTTCGGAGAATCTTCTCCGTTCAGATGTGACAATCAGCTTAGAAACATTGCCAACGGCATAACTTCTTCCCAAGATGTTAATGTTGACGAGGCCGATGTGGCTGGAAAGTTGATTCTAAGTAAGATGACGGGAAAAACCTTGAAGGAGCAAGTCTTCAAGAAAAAACACCACTTCAAGAAAAGTGACCCTAATGAATGCCAAAAAGGCGGGGTCTTCTGTGGTAGCGCATATAGATCCGGCGCTCCTTTTCCAGCGGTTTATAATAGTAGCCCAATGAACTGACATCCGAGAAGAATACTTCAAGTACGAACTTTGTACGATTCCTCCTTCTCTTTTCGAAAGCGATGGCCTTATGAGAAAAGCAAATAAGCCAGAGCTTGCAAAAGCGATCTTTCAGGCTTGCGGGATTGAGACTAAGTCACTCTCAAGACCTGCTTCTGCGTGTAACATCGTCTTGGATGGTGGTTCTCTTCTACATCGAGTTCCATGGAAGGTAGGGTCAACCTTCAAGGTCATCTTTGCTTCATACGTCCATTACGTACAAGCAAGGTACCCTAGTGCGATCGTTGTGTTTGACGGATATGAAGGTGGTCCAGCAATCAAAGATGCTACACATTTACGTCGAGCAAGGATGGTTGGCCGCCAAGTCTTTTCACCGAAGAGATGACCCTCTGCATGAAGAAAGAAGAGTATCTTTCATGTAAGACAAACAAAGGACGTTTCCTGAAGCTGCTCGCCAACCATTTGGAAGCCGTTGGTTTCCGAATTTTCCACTCGGAAGGAGAAGCCGACGTTCTGATTGTAGAAAAAGCCGTAGAAGCTGCTAGTCTTACAGACACAATCGTGGTTGCTGATGATACTGACATCTTGGTTCTTCTGATCAGTCGATCAGATTCGCGTTGCGGGCGTTTATATTTCTCACCTGAAGCTAAGTTTGGTGGTACTAGTTCAGCTTGGGATATTAGTGAGATGAAGCAGAAGCTAGGAACAGATGTCAGCAATCTAATACCGTTCTGTCATGCCGTGCTGGGTTGTGACACAACCTCTCACCTTTACGGAATAGGAAAGGGCAAAGCCGTTTAGCTGCTACTTTCCAACAAGAGTTTCAGGGAC
This sequence comes from Artemia sinica, assembly GCA_027921565.1. Classification (NCBI taxonomy): domain Eukaryota; kingdom Metazoa; phylum Arthropoda; class Branchiopoda; order Anostraca; family Artemiidae; genus Artemia; species Artemia sinica. Next base: position 61,876,281 of record CM051259.1, read on the forward strand.
AGCGCTGCTATATTTGGCGACAAGCTCGCATCGCTTGACGATATTTTGGCAGCAGGAGAGCGAGCATTGTTGATACTGTACGATTGCCCTGATGTTTCGAACCTGGACACTGCCAGAAAGCTAATCTTTCACAGAAAAGTGAGCACTGCCACCACTTTCGTGCATCCACAAGAACTGCCACCGACTCAGGCAGCAGCGAAGTACCACTCGCTACGTGTCTACTGCCAAGTTCAAATCTGGCTCAGGAACCCAGTAGACCCTTTACGCCTGGGATGAAAACTGCAGGATAACGAAGTTTTTGCGCCAATAAAAACAGATCTCCCTGCCGCTCCGTCTCAGCTGCTGAAAATTATCAAATGCTCGTGTCGTATTGACGGCTGTGATAGTGAAAAGTGTACCTGTAAGCAAAATGGACTTGAGTGTACCATAGCCTGCCGTACCTGCAAGAGAAGCTCGTGCAACAATTCGAAGTTTCAAGAAGAAGAACTTAGTGAAGAAGAATAACAGTTAACTGTGATGATGAAAAATCTAGTTCCTACATTTTGATGGTGTGCGATTTTTATATATTTGAAAAATAAGATAAAAGCTTTTCTCTGAACACATTAAGTTAGAACCTACCTTGTCTCATGGTGTTTGGCGCTGAGGTGTTTCGTCATTCCTGTTTATTGTTGTTTAGTCTTTTTTTTCTAAGCCTTTCGCTACATGGCCAAATAGACTACAAGAACGACAAACTTATTCCGTAGTAGACCTTGATAAACGCTGGTAAGAGTTTTTTTTCCCCAAAGACACAGTTTTTTCCCCATTTTCTTTTTGCTGATAAATATTTTTCTTTTGGTCAGGTAACGAAATGAGTATCAGAAATGAATTCAGAGCCAAAAGCTGATCTAAAAAGATGTGTAAAACATTATAGTTTACGTTTTTAATTTTTTTCCCGGTTTTTGAGAAAATAAATAAAAAAACATTAAAAAAAAAACAATTTCGCATTGAGCTAGAGATTTAGATTTTTGATATGTTGTTAAGTATTTTTTTTTCCGGTCCAGATGGTGAAGAAAACCATTTCTGTACAAATTTTTTTCTGGTCAAAACTTATTTTTCTCCTACTAATAATATTGTGACTATGTTGTGGCTCAAGCATAAAATCTTAGAAAAACGGGTTTCATCGCTCATTTCCAGAAGAATATATCTAAACATTTGCTGATAAACATATAGCTGAATATAGTTGATAAACATGAAGGTTTGATATTCACTTAGTTTTTCTTCTAGTCACTGTGCCCAATAAAGCCACAACATTTTCCTGTCCTGTATATGTTTCTCATACTCAAATTCAAAACGTTTTTCAATTGCAGAAAAAAATCCATTGGTCTTGACCTACTTTATACATCTTTACTGCATCTACCATCTTTACTAACAATACTACGCTGATAAGTGAAGCTATTCACTTGATTGATTTTCTAGTTACCCATCATCACCTCTTCACCTTCACTTTAACTATGTATGTCTGAGTCAGTCTCCTTAACGTTAATTTTCAAACCTATTCTTGCACCCTTAACCCTTAAAACCTCTAAAATTCATTCATTTTGTTAACATTTCATCTACGACAGCCAAATCCTCCGCATCATATAAGTCTAAGAGAGTTTGACCTTCCCATGTAACTCCATGCTCTCCTACAGTCTTTGTTGTTTTCCTTAGAACAAAGTTCATCAAAATAATCCATATACATGGGACTAAAACAGAATCCTGCCTTATTCCTGATTCAATACTACACGAAACACTAACCTCATTTCCTATCTTAACTATAGCACTATTAATTTCTTACATAGTATTTATCTGATATAAGGATAAGCCCTTCAATAAAGCTCTTCTATCATCTCAGTCAAATGCTTTTTCATAATCTATAAAATCTGAGTAGTAAAGGGGTCTGATGATTCAGGCACTTTTCAATTATTATCCTAAGAGAGAATATTCATTCGACGCATCCTCTCAACTTCTTAAAACAAAACAGTTCTTCTCTTAAAATTTGCCGACAACATCTCTAAGTGTAAAAAGCATTATCATGCTAAGTAGTTTGCTCCCTACAGAATCGAAGCTAATATTTTTAGAATTACGACGACACTCACTTATTCCTGATTCAATACTACACGAAACACTAACCTCATTTCTATTTTAACTATAGCACTATTGATTTCTTACATAGTATTTATCTGATATAAGGATAAAGCCCTTCAATGAGGCTCTTCTATCATCTCAGTCAAATGCTTTTTCATAATCTATAAAAACGGAGTAGTAAAGGGGTCTGATGATTCAGGCCCTTTTCAATCATTATCCTAAGAGAGAATATTTATTTGACGCATCCTCTCAACTTCTTAAAACACCTGTTCTTCTCTTAAAATTTGCCGATAACATCTCTAACTCTAAAAAGCATTATCATGCTAAGTAATTTGCTTCCTACAGAATCCAAGCTAATATTTTTAGAATTACGACGACACTCACTTATTCCTGATTCAATACTACACGAAACACTTACCTCATTTCCTATCTTAACTATAGCACTATTGATTTCTTACATAGTATTTATCTGATATAAGGATAAGCCCTTCAATAAAGCTCTTCTATCATCTCAGTCAAATGCTTTTTCATAATCTATAAAAACTGAGTAGTAAAGGGGTCTGATGATTCAGGCACTTTTCAATTATTATCCTAAGAGAGAATATTTATTTGACGCATCCTCTCAACTTCTTAAAACACCTGTTCTTCTCTTAAAAATTTGCCGACAACATCTCTAACTCTAAAAAGCATTATCATGCTAAGTAATTTGCTTCCTACAGAATCCAAGCTAATATTTTTAGAATTACGACGACACTCACTTATTCCTGATTCAATACTACACGAAACACTTACCTCATTTCCTATCTTAACTATAGCACTATTGATTTCTTACATAGTATTTATCTGATATAAGGATAAGCCCTTCAATAAAGCTCTTCTATCATCTCAGTCAAATGCTTTTTCATAATCTATAAAAACTGAGTAGTAAAGGGGTCTGATGATTCAGGCCCTTTTCAATCATTATCCTAAGAGAGAATATTTATTTGACGCATCCTCTCAACTTCTTAAAACACCTGTTCTTCTCTTAAAATTTGCCGATAACATCTCTAACTCTAAAAAGTATTATCATGCTAAGTAATTTGCTTCCTACAGAATCCAAGCTAATATTTTTAGAATTACGACGACACTCACTTATTCCTGATTCAATACTACACGAAACACTTACCTCATTTCCTATCTTAACTATAGCACTATTGATTTCTTACATAGTATTTATCTGATATAAGGATAAGCCCTTCAATAAAGCTCTTCTATCATCTCAGTCAAATGCTTTTTCATAATCTATAAAAACTGAGTAGTAAAGGGGTCTGATGATTCAGGCACTTTTCAATTATTATCCTAAGAGAGAATATTTATTCGACGCGTCCTCTCAACTTCTTAAAACAAAACTGTTCTCTCTTAAAATTTGCCGACAACATCTCTAAGTCTAAAAAGCATTATGATGCTAAATAACTTGCTTCCTACAGAATCCAAGCTAATGTTTTTAGAATTACGACACTCATTCTTATCATCTTTCTTATAAAAAGGCTAATTAAAGTTTTTTTTAAAATCGCTAAGTTCTTCCTCCTTTTCAAAAATCATATAATTATATATTTATATAATTATCAAAAATTATAATTTTCAGTAGTTTGTATTTAACTGCGCAAACTACCACATTTCAAATCTCATTTACCACACTATCAGCACCTGAGGCCTCATTAATTTTCATTTTTGTAGTACAAATCCTTTCCAGGATCAGTAAGTGGGTGAAAATTAGCAAAATCTAAGCTAAAAACATATGATACCAAACAGCTTCAAAAGATATAGCGTTCCAGTATATATATTTTTTTCCAATGGGGAAAAAAGAAAAAACAATTATTTTCTTATGAATCGAAAAATAATTTTGTTTTGACTTACTTGGTACTTTAAGAGTGTCGTTGAAATGTAAGTATTGCTGGACCTCCATGCCTAAGTAAGTTTAATACTAGCATAAATATGATTAGGCATAAGGACCTAATTTGTGAGTGCTGCTTAAGGAAGTTGCCTGGTTTCTACGAAATTTCAGTTAAAACTCCCTTCTTGGTGTTTAGTGAGTGTAAATATGCCTGAATATACTTGGTTTGAACTTTCGGCCTCCTAAAATCAAAGTATTTCTGCAAATTTTGCTGCACCTAGTTTGGATTTTCTAACAATTTCATGTTTGTAGCTATTTTGAAAAACAAGTACTGCCTTCTTTGATTTGAATCCTCGTGACACATAACTACTAATCAAAGGGGATAGAAGGAGAGACTTATTTATATGGGCTCCTCCCAACAAGGATGAATCTCCTATAGGCCTAAAAACGCTGTGCTCTTAAATCTAGAGTTTACTTTTAAAAATACATTTGCTCAGTGACAGTTTAGCCGCTTTTTGCATTAAACTTTGATTGCATACATATCTTCTATTTCCATATTAAAAATCAAATATATTGCTTTTCTGTTTGGGTTCTGTATGTGAAATGAAGTATGTTTCTGTGTTTTACACCCAATAAACAACTAAAATATTGAAGCTAAAACTAGTAACTTTTGTAAACGTAATCAAAGAACCCTGAAAATATTTACAAAATATGAAAATGCCTAAAAATCTGTAGGATATTCGGTATTTGCCTACAGAACTAACGGGAGAGAAGGTAACATGTTAAAAAAAATCTTACTTCATCATATGCAGAACAATCATATTCAACACATTTTGTATGCAGCCCCACCGTAATTTACCCCCTCCCCCTAATGCGCAAATATATAGTTCAAATTATATATTTTTTCTGTCTATTCTCCCATTGCGTCTCAGTTGTCTCAACCCGTGTACCTGTAAATTGAATCAACTGGTGACGAAACAAAAACCGGAAAAACAAGTTACGGATGGCAGAATGCATTGAATATATATATATATATATATATATATATATATATATATATATATATATATATATATATATATATATATATATATATATATATATATATATATATATATATATATATATATATATATATATATATATATATATATATATATATATATATTGCGCTATACATTTTTACATATGGGGGGGATGAAGTATAGTGAGACTGCAGACTGCATGCAAAATGTGTTAACTTTAATTATTTTGCATTTTAGGAAGTAAGAATCGTTTTCTCAACGTGTTTCCTTCTCTCCAGTTAGTTCTTTAGGCAAATACCGGATATTTAACTTAGTAGAATAATAGATTACCAGTGCCTTGCAGTGTATGTGCGTATATAATGATACTAGAGAAGATCCAGCTGTGGGTACTTTTTGGTTACTTGCTCCACTTACCTCGCTCGCCATGGATGGCAACTTGGGGCGTAGGCTGTCAAAAATGGTCTTCTCTTTGCTCTTGCCTTTGGCTCTCGTAGATGACCGTCTCTTCACTCGGAGGGTGTTTGGGCCTTCTATTCTTGTAAATTTGCTTTAGCTTCACTCAGGCCAGGCGTTTACCGGAACTTCTGGCCGCGTTTCGTTTGAATGGTGCCAAGTCATTTGGACCTGTAACTTTCTTTCACTGCCTTCCACTCACTTGATTTGAAGCTATAGGCTTCTGCACGTAACTCAAGGTTGAGTTTCTCGGTTCTAAGGGTTTTTTTTTTTGTGTGTGTGTGTGCATGGTGAAATGGGGTTGTGGAAAGATTTTTGTTGGAAAATTATTTTTTAAAGTCTCACGTCTAAAGCTTCAAGAGCCTAGCTTTTTATTGCTTCGGATTGTAGAAATGCATATTTATGCAATGAATAGAAACGAATAAAGCACACAAGGGCTTAAGGAGTGAGACAAATATATTATTTTTTTTATAGGCTATACCTAAAGAAGAAGTGGATTCCATTCTTCAGCCCCGAGCTGGAAGCTGGTGGAATATATGCCGTCTATGCAGCAGGGTGTTTTCCAGTCATAGGTTTAAAAATGTTCACGTAGAAGCTCTCTATCAGCGATATTTTCTGAGGATGAATCAAACCAGTTTATCAACGTTACTTGGATTACTTATAGCACTTATGCTCGTTCTTTGTTCCCTTCATTATTGGTTTATTATCGAAGTCTCGACAATGATAGAGGTAAGTGGCTAAACTATGTATTGGCACAATTTTATTTACTGTTTTCCTCAGTGGGAGGAAAAATGTATACGAGAAAGACGTGGTTATTGTGCTGTTTCTAATGAAGAGATTAATTACATTCTTCCAGAACTGAACTTGTTTGAACCTTATAATATGATCTTACACCTTCTTTAGGTTTCGCAGCAGTATTTACCGAAATATTGTTAAATATATGTGCCACGTTAGGTAGTTATCCTTTTTAATTCCCCCTTATCCTTTTAATATCCTCCTCAAAATTCTATCTTGCTCCTAGTGGAGTACATGTTCCCCTAATTGAGATCCCGCAGCCTAAATGCTTAAAATTTTGAAATATTTTTGTTCAATTCATTTTTTGTGGTTAAAGAACCTCAAGTGATTCCAAAAGGAATCCAGGGTACCAAAAAGGACCATATAATTCTCTATAAGTCTATTTTGCTCACCGCTGCTAATATTTCTGAACGATGGAAGTTGTGGACCCTTAAATGGCCCTTGATGGTCCAGCTTAATTTACGTGGTATGTTTCTGCAACGAGACTCCCTTGGTTCCCAGTCATATACTGCGATGCGTATTTATTGTTTCACCAATGCGCATGATCAATTTTCTTTCTCTTTTTTTTGGGGGGAGGGGGGGGGGGAGGGTCGGCATTTCTTATAATGAGCTTAATCCGATTACTGTGAAAGTCAATACTGACCGATTCTCTAGAACCTTTTAGGCGCTTATATAGAGGCTCAGTCTCCAAAGGGTATTTAAAGGATAGCTTCATTTCAATTGTACATTTTTAAAAGTGTTCGGTAATTCCCTATAGTTGTGACAAGCCCTGTGGTGACGCAGCGGTTTCGATCTCAGCTTGGTAATACGGGACACAGAGTACCAGGTAATAAGGGATCCGGCTGTAGCAAAACACTGTAGGGCTGCCCAAGGTCTTCAGTTGTCAAGAAGAGCCGTTAATCCAATACAATCCAGTGATTGTGATGAAATCGAACATATAATTGCACAGAACTCATCTAGATTGAACGGATGTCCTAAATGGTGGCCAGATTTTACTCCCCCCTGGCGATTACTCCCCCGGAAAATACCCTCCGCGGAAAATATTCCCCCGGAAAACCCCCCCCCCCCGGACAATACCCCCCGCGGAAAATAAACCCCCCGGAAAATACCACCCCGGAAAATACCCCCCCGCGGAAAATACTCCCCCACGGAGAATCCCCCCCCGTGGAAAATAAGGCTTTCCAAATTTGAGAGTTTTATTTGAGTTTATTTTTTTTTATTTCTGTAGGGGAAGGAATTTCGGTAGGCCTACTTGTGTATTATGCGCCAGTTACTCAAGTTTACGCTGTGTAAAACTCGAGAACAAACCAGTTTATTCGTTACTTTCTTTCAAGTTGGCATTAGACAAGACAAAGACAAGTGACAGAATAGATTGGAAAATAAAAAAATAATTTCCACCGGGGGGGGGGTATTTACCGAGTGCGTATTTTCCGCGGGGGTATTTTCCGCAGGGGGGTATTTTCCGGGGGCATTTTCCAGGGGGAGGGAGATTTTCCGCGGGGGTATTTTCCATGGGGGGTATTTACCGGGGGTATTTTCCGGGGGGTATTTTTCGTGGGGGGGGGGGTATTTTCCGCGGGGAGGTATTTTCTGGGGGATGGGGTTAATTGCCGTGGGGTAAACGCCAAGAACTGTCCAAAATCCTTTTGCATTTACACGTTTGCTAAGAAAACTTTTGGGCAAAACGAGAAAAGTATACCTTCATCGCTTGGGGTTCTGACTTAGAAAGTGTTCAATCATAGTTTTGTCGGAAGTTTAGACAAATAAATTTTGAAGTTACTGTAGACTTTCAGAATACTGGCCATCTGCCTTACCCAATTTTGCTTTGATTTTGAGCAATCATTCTCCTATTGAAAGAAAAGTTCTTGTTATTTGCTTTTCATAAAGGACATCTTGATTTTCGCTCGGATTTTCGTTGCTGGGGCAACGTTAAATAAATAGTAACGTTTGATTTTAAGTTATAATTGATTTTTTTTTTTCGAATATTTCAGCATGACATTATTACATATGCTTCTTTCAATAAAGCTGTTTTAATTCCATTTTTTTTACAAAGACACATTTGGACCTTAATACTTCAAAATTGTTTATAGACTTGAGTTAGATATTTGAACATTAATTTTTAATTTAAACTTGTTGAAACATTAATATATCCAAATTCAATTGTGCCACCTTGGATTTGAAAAATAATTCCCCGTTAAGAACAATTGATTGTTCATAACAGTAGCTGCTCTCACGTGAAATATTATGTTGTTTAGCGTAGTATCTTTTGAGTTAGCTGGAGGACTCAAAGAGGAAGTGGATAAAATGTTTGAGACCTTAAAAACTCTTGAGTAAATACAAAATACTAAACTTATGCTAGTATTTTTGGTTTTTTGGTGTTGAAAATATTCATTTTTAAATTTTTCAGAAAGTCAGAAATTCCTAAGCAAATTTCTGGGAAAAATACACTATAGAATTCGGCTCAAAGGATCTCTAATTGACAGACTCTGCTAGAGGAAAGCAGTTGCGTAAAGATATTTCGGCTAAATAACGGATTGCCATCCTCAATAAAAGAAGTAAAAGAAAAACTGCCGAGAAAACAGAAAACGAAAGAAAAACGAAAAAACGAATTCCCGAAGTAAAAGGAAAACATTTAAAACACATTAATAAAAAATAAATTAGAATTAAATTTCAAATTTTAAAGAGCACTTCATGGAAATTCAGTTAAAATTGATAAAAAGATTGTTCATTCAAGTAACTCCCTATTAAAATTAATAAATAAAAACAATTTTTCTCACTGAAAGTAAACAACGATATTAAGAGTTATGCAGATACTTTCTGCAAATAAAGTATCGATGGGCAAACCCAGCTGGGGTCATTGAGTGGCGTATTTGTGATTTTTATAATGAATACCAGGATTTTTCCCATTTTTGGTCATTCCTGCTTGTCCCATGTTCGTTTTTGTCGAAGTATGTTTTTTCTCTGTTTTTTCTTTTTGTTTTTCTTGATTTTTACTCTGTCTTTCCCGGGCCAAGCCAATTTTTTGTATAGGACGGGTTATAAATAAAATGATAGTTATCATCATGATTTAGGGCATTGCCACCCCCCTCCGTTTTACATATTAACAAGCAACTAATGGTTAACAAAAAATATAAAGAGCGAAAAAAACATTGTCAGATGCTGATTTTAAGTGTTTTATTTACCGATCGAAATAAAGAAAATTTAAATCGAAAGGAAATTTAATGAATCGTTGAATTTCATTGTTTAAATAGTTGAAATGAAAATTAATTGTTGAAATCAATATTAAATAAATGAGGCTTTCTTTGCTAGAGACTTTGTGAAAAAAAGAATTAACTTTTCACCTCATTCCCCTTGCATTAGAGCACTCGTTCTTAAAGCATTGATAGAAAAAGTCAAATTTTAGTGTCAAGAATTAAGGAAACAGGGGCAATTAGCTTCCCTTATATGAAGGATGATCTATACTAGTTTTGATTTTTAAAGTCACTCTTTACATTTATCTGAAAAACTTGTTTTTATTTATTGTCGTTGTTGTTATCATGCTGAAGGTATTTAAGGGCTTTAACCTCCAGAAACACCAAGACTTGACACTTCATTGACTTTCAATGGCACTCCAGTTTTACCTATTTTTACCTATTTACATTTTACATCAATTTCCCCAAATCAAGAACACATGACAGTGAAAATTAATAATAAGGTGTATGGCACCATATGGGCAAAGATATACTAAAGAAAACTGACCTGTCTCTCAGGATGCTTAAATTATGCAGGCTTATATTAGTTTTGACAAGATTTTTTGCAGATTCTAAATTTTAGATCTGGAGGGGGCAGTTGTCCCTGCCCCCATAGTGAATTACACCCCTGGCTGCTGTTTACGTGCAGTTTACTACCGCAAACCGTTTATTGCTGGGATTTCTTTGCAGCTAATCTAGAGCCTTTTCTAGATAATTAATTTAAGAAAACGTTTTCCACAAAAAAAGTTTTTCAAAGAAAAGTAAAGAACTCCATTAAACAAAAACTGAGTAAAAATAAAAATCAAATAATCTACCAAGCATGAAACTACCACGAATCAGCATTGATAAATAAATGAGACCCAAAATGAAGAGAAATTACAATCAATAACCGTGTCAAACTCAAAACGAGCAGAAATTAACATAAGTTGGGCTCAAAACCCCTATGCCTTCCCAAGGCCAGAACATACTTTGTACTTTACCGAAAAAAATACAAATGAATGTGCATTGTCAGTTTAATATACATATACTGATATTTAGTAATCAAAATGTTAATATTATTTGATTTATTAAAGTTCTAAAAGTAAAAACATATATATTTTTTTCAGTAAAGTGCAAATTATGTTCTGGCCTGAGATATGGGAGGTCATATGGGAGATCAAATGGGAGTGGTAAGAGGTAATATGAGAGAGATAATATAGAGATCATATGGGATAAAACCAGGCTAAAAATATAAATGTTTTTACTTTTATAACTTTAATAAATCAAATAATATTAACATTTTGATTACTAAATATCAGTATATGTATATTAAATTGACAATGCACATTCATTTGTATTTTTTTCAGTAAAGGGCATTCTGTTCTGGCCTTGGGAAGGCATAGGGAGTTTTGAGCCCTACTCATGTTGATTTCTGCTCGTTTTGAGTTTGACTCAGTTATTTATTGTAATTTCTGTTCATTTTGGGTTTCATTTATTTATCGATGCTGATATGTGGCAGTTTCACGCTTGGTAGATTATTTGGTTTATTTTTGCTCATTTTTGGCTTAATGAAGTTCTTTACTTTTCTTTTAAAAACTTATTTTGTGAAAAAAAAAGTTTTTTTTAATTAATTTCTGTTCGTTTTATATTGACATAGTCTTTTCAGGAAAAGAAAATAATACAATTTTCACCAATTTTTAACAACATACACCCTTTTAAAATCTGGACACAAATAGCAGTGTTTTAATTTAGTTTCATGCCTCCTCTAGTTGACCTGAAATAAATAACTTGATACCATTCACAAAAAAATCTCTTTACTTTCTTTGATAGCTTAGATGTACTTACGCTATTCTGATTTGGTTAAATTTTAAAAGCAGAAGTATCCCCGAATGATTGAACATAATACCCTGAGTCGTTCGTAGGATAGTGCTGAGATAACTTACTGGGAATTGGCATTAAGACAGTGCATTTCGATTTAAAGGGCATTAGCCCTTTCTATTTTCAATCGAATGAGCCTTTTTCGAAGTTCCTACGACAATTCCTTCGGTACGAAGTACCCTGGTATAAACAACAACAACAACAAAAATAATAACAATACATTGTACCCACATCGATCTTTACTATAAAATGTCAAGCCTTCCAATCACTTTTGACTATTAAAAAGGGCACTAGCCCTTTCAATTTCCAATTGACTAAGCCCTTTTTTAGTTTCTACGACAACGCTTTCTATAAACACCTTAAATGTCCCCAGGGCATAAATAACAAACCTTGCCCTGAGGGTTGTGAGGGGGGTGTTATCCTCAAAGACCTAATTTCCAGAACTTGCAACTACGTTAAACAAAATGGCTGTCTCAAAATTTTGATTGGATGTGTTTGGTGAAATGGTGGGCATGAAAGGGGCGTTAGTTGCCCCCCAGTCACTTTCAACTATTAAAAAAAGCACTAGCCCTTTCAATTTCCAATCGAATAAGACATTTTAAAGTTTCTACGAGAGCACTTTTAATAAAAACCTTATATGCCCCCAGGGCATAACTTACAACCCTTGCCCTTAGAGCTGGAGGGGGGGGGGGGTGTCATCCTCAACAACCTAATTTCCAGAAATTTAACTACATCGAACAATGTTCTTATCTCAAAATTTTGATTAAATGTGTCTGGAGAAATGGTGGGCGTGAGAGGGGGGCTAGTTGCCTTCTAATAACTAAAGACTATTAAAAGGGCACTAGCGCTTTCAATTTCCAATCGAATGAGCCCTTTTTGAAGTTCCTACGCTTTCTATAAAAAAACCTTATATGCCCGAGGGCATAAATTACGACCCTTGACCCGAGGGCTCTGAGGGGGTTATCATCCTAAAAGACCTAATTTCCAGAACTTTCAACTACGATGAACATAATAACTATCTCAAAATTTTGATTGGATGTGTTGGGGAAACGGAGGGTTACTTGCCCTCCAGTCACTTTCGACTATTAAAAAGGGCACTAGCCTTTTCAATTTCCAATCGAATGATTCCTTCTTGAAGTTTCTACGACAACATTTTCTACAAAAAAACCTTATATGCCCCAGGGCGTAACTTACAACCCTTGCCCTGAGGGGCTGTGGGGGACTGTCTTCCTCGAAAAAATAATCTCCGGACTTTTTAACTACGTCGAACAAAATGGCTACCTCAAAATTTTTATTGGTTGTGTTTGGGGAAATGATTGGCGTGAGAGGGGTGTTAGAGGTCCTCCAATCACTTTTGACTATTAAAAAGGGCACAAGCCCTCTAATTTCAAATCGAATGAGTGCTTTTTGAAGTTTCTACAACATCACTATATATAAAAACCTTACATACCTTACATGTATGCCCCAGGGCATAACTTACAACCCTTGCCCCGAAGACTCTGAGGGGTTATCACCCTCAAAGACCTAATTCCTAAAAGTTTTAACAACGTTGAACAAAATAGCTCTCTAAAAATTGTGATTGGATGTGTTTTGGGAAAAGGTCAGCGTAAGAGGGGGGTTAATTGCCCTCCAATCATTTTCGACTATTAAAAAGGGCACTAGCCCTTTGAATTTCCAATCGAATGAGCCCTTTTTCAAGTTTCTACTACAAAGCTTTCAATATAAAACCTTATATGCGCCCAGGGCATAAACTTACAACCCTTGCCCTGAGGGCTGTGAGGGGAGAGTGCCATCCTCAAAGATATAATTTCCGGACCTTTCAACTACTTTGAACAAATGGCTATCTCAAAATTTTTATTGGATGTGTTTAGATAAATGGTGGGCATGGAAGGGGTGTTAGTTGCCTTCCAATCACTTTCGACTATTAAAAAGGGCACTAGCCATTTCGATTTCCAATCAAATGAGTCCTTTTTGAAGTTTCTACGACAGCGCTTTCTATAAACACCTTAAATGTCCTAAGGGCATAAATTACAAACCTTGCCCTGAGGGCTGTGAGGGGGTTGTCATCCTCAAAGACCTAATTTCCAGAACTTTGAACTACGTTAAACAAAATGGCTGTCTCAAAATTTTGATTGGATGTGTTTGGTGAAATGGTGGGCATGAGAGGGGCGTTAGTTGCTCCCCAATCACTCTCAATTATTTAAAAAGGCACTAGCCCTTTCAATTTCCAATCAAATGAGCCGTTTTGAAGTATATACGACAACGCTTTCAATAAAAACCTTATATGAACCCAGGACATAACTTACAACCCTTGCCCTGAGGACTGGGGGGTTGTCATCCTCAACGACCTAATTTCCAGAACTTTCAACTACGTTGAACAAAGTTGTTATTTCAAAATTTTGATTGGATGTTTCTGGAGAAATGGTGGACGTGAGAGGGGGGTTAGTTGCCCTCCAATCACTTCTGACTATTAAAAAGGGCACTAGTGCTTTCAATTTCCAATCGAATGAGTCCTTTTTGAGGTTCCTAGGACAACGCTTTCTATAAGAACCTTATATGCCCAGGGCATAAATTACGACCCTTACCCTGAGGGCTCTGAGGGGGCTTTCATCCTAAAAGACCTAATTTCCAGAACTTTCAACTACGTTGAACAAAATGGCTATCTCAAAATTTTGATGGATGTCTTTGGGGAAATGGTGGGCCTGAGAGGAGGGTTACTTGCCTTCCAGTCACTTTCAACTATTAAAAAGGGCACTTGCCTTTTCAATTTCCAATCGAATGATTCCTCTTTGAAGTTTCTACGACAACACTTTCTAAAAAAAAAAACCTTATATGCCCCAGGGCGTAACTTACAACCCTTGCCCTGAGGGCTGTGGGGAGTATCTTCCTCAAAAACATACTTTCCAGTCTTTTTAACTACCTCGAACATAATGGCTATCTCAAAATTTTTGTTGGCTGTGTTTGGGGAAATGGTTGGCGTGAGAGGGGTGTTAGTTATTCTCCAATCACTTTCGACTTTAAAAAGGGCACAAGCCCTTCTAATTTCCAATCGAATGAGTGCTTTTTGAAGTTTTTACAACATTACTATCTATAAAAACCTTATATACCCCCCGGGGCATAACTTACAAACTTTGCCCCGAGGACTCTGAGGGGTTATCATCCTCAAAGACCTAATTCCTAAAAGTTTTAACTACGTTGAACAAAATACCTATCTAAAAATTGTGATTTGATGTGTTTTGGGAAAAGGTCAGCGTAAGAGGGGGGTTAGTTGCCCTCCAATCACTTTCGACTATTAAAAAGGGCACTGGCTCTTTGAATTTCCAATCTGATTAATGGTTGGCGTGGAAGGGGTGTTAGTTGCCTTCCTATCAATTTCGACTATTAAAAAGGGCACTAGCCATTTCAATTTCCAATCAAATGAGTCCTTTTTGAAGTTTATACGAAAACGCTTTCTATAAAAAACCTTATATGCCCCCAGGGCATAACTTACAACCCTTGCCTTGAGGGCTGTGAAGGGGGAGGGTTGTCATCCTCAAAGGCCTAATTTCCGAAACTTTCGACTACGTTGAACAAAAGGGCTATCTCAAAATTTTGATTGGATGTGTTTGGGGAAAAGTTCGGCCTGAGAGGGGGGTTAATTGCAGTAAAGGCTATTTTAAAGAAGGTATTTAATTACTTGAATCAACAGTACAAAACCTCCCAACAAAAATGTCAAAATAACAGTTCAAAATGAGGTTGTCCCGTAAACCTATTAATTCATAATAGACCACATGCAGCGTATTTTTTGTTGAGTTCCTTGCAAATTTTCTTCCGTACCACTAGTATTCTAAGATGTTTGAGGGGTACTGGTGGCAACCTTATCGTGATTTCTAGAGAGTGTTAGGCAGAAATAGGGGGTTTACAACGGGTAGTCTAAATCACCATCCATCCACTACCCGTCCTTTCAACTGTTTTACCACAAAGGTAGGGTATTTGGAGAATTTATTGCCGAAACTGAATATATTTAAGCCAGTAATCACTGTCAAAAGTCTGCTTTGAGTAAGCCCCCTTAGACAAGTAAGTGGTTTGTGACTCTCTTTTGAGAAAAAAGTTTTGTCAGTTTGAAGTTTGCGTTTGAGATTCTAAGAATGGGGGGGGGGGGGTTGCGGACACCTATGAAAAGGCTCTTCTACAAAAATAAAATGAAAAAGAGATAGACCATTCCTACCTTAAAAAAAAGCGCATAAGGGGACGCCAATGGCCCAGTGGATATTGATACTGCATTGTTTTTTAGGTGTACAGGCAATAGACCCTTATGGCCTGAAACTTGACTTAGTTTCAGGAGTCCCCTCCCCATAGCGATGATAATAATAATAATAGCTAAAAATAATGGTAATATATGTAATAATAATAATAATAATAAAAATTACTATAATAATATGTTTTAAGCAAAAAAAAAGTGATTTAGGGTTGTTATTTAGTTATTTAGGGTACTACCTTGATTACGATTATTCTTGATAGATACCTGATGACTGTCTGACTGTCAACCTCCCCATATTGCAATGCTTTTTCTATCTATTAAGGTAAGAGTGTCATATTGTGCCATATTACACTATATGTACACCATATTACACTATATGACAGCTGCTTCTTAATTCTGCGGCTAAATTTAAACCCAATCATGGAGAAATCTCACTTCATCTATAAAAACTTGACAAATCACTTCATCAGATGAAGATGAAGGGGAGATACTTCAACACTGAATTGTCCTTTCCAAATAACCTTAGCAGAACACTACAATAGCATCAACAGATTCATATTGGGGATTGGAGGGAGATCCATTGCATTAACACTTCACAATTACTTTGATAGACACAAACAAAGCTTGCTAGTTTATCTGAAGATGATGGATTTACTATGTTTGGACGGATTCAGCAGCATCCTTAGAGCAAATAAATTAATGGTAGAAAAGATTCGGAAAAGCTGGTCTTCAAAATGTATATTATCTTCAGCAAAGGGCAAATCTAGCCTTTAGTGGTTGTAAGAGGGGTTGTAAGACCCAATAGTCCCTGTAGTGGTTGTAAGACCCAATCCTATTTGTGGTCATTTAAATGTTTGTTTGGTTTCTAGTTTCATAGATTTATAGATACTACCTTTTTTCCGTTTGAAGTTATCTAGCTTAATGCTTAGTACCTTTTATTTTTTTAGTTTGCTCTCTACTTTTTTTGAAAATTAGTCCTTTCGGGAAACGATTTTTATTTATTTAATTGTCAAAAAGATGCTGGAGCTGATGAAATTCCAAGGTACGAGGTTTTGTCTGAGTTATTTACTCCACAAAAAATACTAAATCTTGGAAGAAGAGCAAAGCCAGTTAATATAAATTATTCAAGCCCATGTTTATATATATCTCAAATAAGTGTAGAGCTTGTTATATATCAAATATTCCTAATAGATTTTTTCTTGATAAACTGTTATAACTCCTGTATAACATATATTACAAGCAAAAAATCTCTCTATATGTAAGAAACTTTATACACAAGAAATATTATCATTTTCTGTATTTTATCTATTGACATCCAAAATTATATAGCAGCATTGCCAAACGCACTGTGGCTGCACAGAGTAACGCCATAAAACCGAAAAATATTACGAGAACATCGTCTATCTAATGGAACTGCGTCGAAAATGTAACTTTTGGAAAAAAAAAAAAAAAAAATACCGAAACAACTCAATCTACACATTAAGCAACAATGTTATATAGTATCCTCGCTCAAGAACCGGATTTGGTAGCTCCTGGCTAACAAATAAAGCTGGTGTTGCGGGCTTCGGGGCAAAACTGGTCCGCTTTTCGGGGTGAGTGACATACCTTCTTTTGGCCTTAAGCCCTAGAAAATGAAGCCCTTACAAATAACACGTAGCTTCACTCGGGAGGGGACCATAATCGGTA
The DNA here is from genome assembly GCA_027921565.1 of Artemia sinica. Lineage (NCBI taxonomy): Eukaryota > Metazoa > Arthropoda > Branchiopoda > Anostraca > Artemiidae > Artemia > Artemia sinica. Next base: position 61,893,546 of record CM051259.1, read on the forward strand.
GAGCCTTAACCTCGCTTAGACAGCAGCCAATCCTTTGTCCGGGGACATGGGTAATTGTCTGAGTTGTGGAATAATTTTGATCTTCAGTCGTTTGCTGAGAAGTTGGTTACTTTCCTCGTATCGTCATTACCGTCGAGTGCTTAAATATCAGTTCCCCAGAACTGAAACAAAACCATCAAATGAAGCGCAGATAGTAAAAGATTTGGGTTTCTTTTTTTTTTTATTAGAAACAGTTCATTTCAATCCAGATGGTTTCAAGGTAATTGCTAGTTGAGGCTCTATTAGCTTGTTCAGTTGTTAGTAAGTTCTGGTTGTTAGTTTGAATAATTTAGCTATTTATGCAACGAAGCTTCATACAATAAAACGAGCAAAGTTACACGCACTCTGATTCATATTGGCTACGTAAGCAATGACGCATTGGAGGGGAGGGGGTCCACCCCTTACTTTGTGTCATCCAGCTTTTAAACATATTTTTTTCGGTATTTTTATTGACAAAATTAAAAAAAAACAGCAAATTTGCCCTTAAGTTTAAAAGATACATTTAGCACCTTTCCCCCCACATGTTTTCGGGATTTGGCACCACTATCTTCAAGAACAAAACAGTTTTCTTAATTATTTAAAAATACAAATGTATCAAATTAGAGGACTTTAAAAGTTCCAATTTTGAACTTAACCTGTTCCCTTTCTAAGCAGCAAAGGAGAAATTATTTCATGAAAAACCCTTTTCATTGTTAAAAAAATGATGCAAAGAACTTTGAAAAAAATAGAAACTTCTAAACATCTTCAGAAAAGTGATCGCAAAACAATAAATTGTAATTTAGGAGAGAAGGGGTTAGACTCCCTATCAGTCAAGACAAAAGTCGTTTTCATTAAAAAGTAAAAGCTAACACATGGTAAAACAAAAAAAAAGCCAAAGTCAAACAGTTTCAGTGTCAAAGGCTCCGATTTCCAATTATTTTGATGAGTGAAAACAGAGTATATATAGTATTTCGGAAAGAATTGAAATTCTCAAATATCTAGAGAAATAAATAAAAAGAAGAGCACAGATCCGCCCAAACACGATAGAGACTATTTCATGGTAGCAGCAATAGCTGCAACCGAGTAAAGAGTTAACCATACCCCATAATAACCGAAAACTAAAAACATTTTTTAAGTAAATTTTCCAATACAAAAGAATTGCCATTTGACACTGATTCGGGAATGGTAAATATTAATTAAGAGTATTATTATCCCTGTTATATTAAGTAAAAACTTATGACGAAGTTGAACCTAAAAGAATTTCGTTAAAGAGCTTCAGACCCTTTAGAATGGTCTGACCCTTTAGAATGGACCGCAACAAAAATAATACCATTGAAATTCTCATGTTGAATTATTCTTAATCGGAGATTTTAGCCATCCCTCCCATTGAAAACCTGAGAAATCACACTTAGCTTGTATACAGGCACGTACGCAGGAATTTGTTTCGGGGGGGGGGCCAAATCCTTCAAACCCATTATTCTGTGAGAAAAATCAGAAAATTATGGGAAAATGAAAAATCGCGAGATTTCAGGGGGGGAGGGGCCGGGCCTGGAGGCCCACTCCTCCAGCGTACGTCCCTCTTGTATACAACTGCGTGTCCTTTTTTTTTTCTTTGTGCTACTGGGGTACTGGAACATCGTAAAGAGCTGTTTAAGAGCTCATTTAAAACTTAATGCTTATATCAACGTGTTTTAAGCAATTTGTTTTGATTCTACTACTAATACTGCTACTGCTACTACTACTACTACTGCTACTACTACTACTACTGCTACTACTGCATACTGCTACTACTACTATTACTACTACTGCTACTACTACTACTACTACTATTACTACTACTACTACTACATACTGCTACTACTACTATTACTACTACTGCTACTACTATTACTAATGCTACTACTACAATAACATTACTATTACTAGTAATAATAACGACTTACTGTAGCATCAAGTTGCTTAAGGTCAAAAGAGCTGCGCACGCTCTTCATCCATATCAATCTATCCAAAGCCTGCCTCTTTACACCCTCCTAAGAATTCCCAATCTCTATTAAATCTTTCCTTACGACCTTCTCCCACCCCACTCGGGGACACATGCTTTTCGTTTGGCCCTAGATAATTGGTCAAAAACACGATATTTGGTCATCATCTGTCAAATTTCATCCACAGAACGTGTCTTAGCTATCTCACTAGTCAACCGGCTCAATAGTAACCGAAACTCTAAAAAACGGAATTTGATACCAGTAGACACATCAAAAGAATCGAATTTTTATGCTGATTTCCAATATATAAGTTTCAAAAAATTTAATCTAACTCATCAAAAGTTACGAGCCTGAAAAATTTGCCTCATTTTCAAAAAAGGGGGATACACACCCAAAAAGTGATAGAATCTTAATGAATATCAAATCATAAGCTTCAGCTTAACAGAAAATCCTACTGTAGATTTTTCAAGCTCCTCTGAGCAAAAATGTGGAATTTAGTATTTTTTGCCAGAAGAAAGATCACGGATGCGAGTTCATTTTTATCCCAGGGGTCATCGTATCGATCCAGTAGTCCTAGAATATCGTGAGAGAGCTCATTCGAACGGAAATTAGAAGTTCTAGTGCCTTTTTTAAGTGACCAAAAAAAATTGGAGGGCAACTTGGCCCTCTCTCAAGCTCATTTTTTCCCAAGTCACCCAATCAAAATTTTGAGATAACCATTTTGTTCAGCATAGTCGAAAATCTAATATATATGTCTTTGAGGATGACTTAGTCCCCCACAGTCCCAAGGGGAAGGGCTGAAAGTTTTGAACTTTGCCCATTGTTTACATATAGTATTGGTTATTGGAAAGTATACAGACGTTTTCAGGAGGGATGTTTTCTGGGCGGGGGTCAGAGGAGAGGGTTACATGGGAAGATCTTTCAAAGGAGGATATTTCCTTGAGGGAAGGTACATTCTTTGATGGGGGGGAACACCGGACCCGGATTTCCCAGCATTATTTAAAAAACGATAAGAAATTAAATAAGAAAACAAGTTTTTTTCAACTGAAAGTAAGGAGCAACATTAAAACTTTAAACGAACAGAAATTATTACGTATATGAGCGGGTTCGCCCCCTAGTCAATACCTCGCTCTTTACGCTAAAGTTTTTTTTTTGTACTTTCAAAAGAGCTATATCTATTCTAATTAAACGGACTTTGTGATTCAGGGATTTGTGATTCAAACAAAATTCAAACTTTAGTCGTAAAGAGCAAGGTATTGACTAGGGGGCGAACCCTCTCATATACGTAATAATTTCTGTTCGTTTAAAGTTTTAATGTTGCTAAAAAGCGCGGTAAAGAGCGAGGTGTTGAGGAGGGACAGTCCCTTCCTATACGGAATAATTTCTGTTCGTTTTAAGTTTTACTGTCGCGCCTTACTTTCACTTAAAAAAAAAACTTGTTTTTTTTTCATTTAATTTGGAATAAAACACAACCCCTGCTTAAGTTCTGATTCCATACGAAGCCAGTTACTAACCTCATTTCCTTCCTTAATCGAAGCAATATTATTCTCATACGTAGAACAAATCACTTTAATACAGTTTTATGGTATACCATAAAAGGATAGGACCTTCGTTAAAGCTTTCTATCGGCTGAATAAAACGTTTGCACATAATCTATAAAACCGAGCACTAAATCGGGTGAATGATTCAGACATCTATCAATTATTAATCTAAGGATAAAAATGTGGTCGATGCATCCTCTCCTCTTCTAAAACCATAAAATTTGTGTCTTAAAACTTTATCTATAGCATCTCAAAGTGTAAAATGTATGATTATTCTAAGTAATTTACTTCCTACAAAAAACAAAGATAATGGCTATAACTACAACATTCACTCTTATCACCTTTCTAATAGAGAGGTTTAATTAGAGTTTTCTCAGTACTTCTCCCTTTTCAAAATCATATTCGTAATCTTCAGTGACTTATCTAATCTTATAACTACCATTTTAAAAAGAAAATCATTTACCACATTATCAGCAACTGGGCCTTATTTCTTTTAAACCTGTTTGTACTGTCACTAATTCTTTCTCACAAAATAAATCTTGCTTCACTTCCATAGTGTCACAAACTTTTTCGTTTTTTTTCCTGTATAATTTTTTGCAACTCTATCCCTGTTAAGCATATTCGCAAAATGTTCTGCCCGTCTCTCTTTAACTCTTTCCTTATCACTAATTGTAGCCCTTTTTCATTTTTAGCTGCGATAAGTCTGGATTAACTAATTCCTCTCATTTTTTTACCATGCCAATGCAATGATTTACTATATTAAATAAAAAAACAATTTTTTTTAACTGAAAGTAAGGAACGACGTTAAAACTTAAACGAACAGAAATTATTCCGTATATGAAAGGGGCTGTCTCCTCCTCAACGCCTCGCTCTTTACGCTAAAGTTTTTTACTGTTTAAAAAAATAGAGTTGTGAGAAAGTCAAATTTTAGCGTAAAGAGTGAGGCGTTGAGGAGGGGACGGCCCCTTTCATATACAGAATAATGTCTGTTCATTTTAAGTTTTAACGTCGTTCCTTACTTTCAGTTAGAAAATCTTGTTTTTTTTTATTTAATTTTTGAACGTTTTTGAATTAATGCAGGTTATGATTTTGGCTCACCGTACATGAATAATTAAAACAAAATTTGCAAATTAATTTTACTTTTATGTGTTTAAATGGCTTTCTCGAAACTTGTTTAATTTTATTTACGAACGTTTTTATTAGTAATAAATATACGTAGCTTACGAATTAACTTACGTAACGAACTTCTATATTCATAGATTTTTAATGCGTATATTAGAGGGTTTGCCCACCTAGTCAATACCTTGCTCTTTAAGCTAAAGTTCGAATTTTGTTGCAATTCTTTAAACATGACCCCTTAATCACAAATGCCGTTAATCATAGGCAGCACGCTAGCGCTGCCTAAGTAAGGAACGATGTGGGCACAATGTGTTTTTCTTTCTCCAGCCGGGCACTTCGTATCGAAGGAGTTGTTGTAGAAAACTTCGAAAAGGACTCATTCGATTGAAAATTGGAGTGGCTAGTGCCTTTTTAATAGTCGAATGTGATTGGAGGGCAACTAGCCCCCCCCCACGCCCATCCTTCCCCAAAGACATCTAATCAAAATTTTGAGATAGCCATTTTGTTCAGCGTAGTTGATTTTCATATAGAAATATGTTTTTGAGGAGGGCACTCCCCCCTAACCCTCGGGGCAAGGGTTTTAAGTTATGCCCTTAGAGCATATAAGAACGATGTTGGCAAAATGTACTATGTATTATTTTTTTCTTAGAGCAGGGCACTTCATATGGAAGGGGTCGTCGTAGAAACTTCAAAAGGGGCTTATTCGATCGGAAATTGAGAGTTCGAGTGCCCTTTTTAATAGTCAAAAGTGATTGGAGGGCAACTAGCTCCCCCCCACTCCATCATTCCCCAAAACACATCCAATCAAATTTTTGAGAGAGCCATTTATTTCAGCGTAGATGATTTCCAGATAGAAAATATGTTTTTGAGGAGGACACTCCCCCACAACCCTCAGGGCAAGGGTTTTCAGTTATGCCCTGGGGGCATATAAGGTTTTTTATAGAAGGTGTTGTCGTAGAAACTTCAAAACAGGCTCATTCGATTGGAAATTCGAAAGGCTAGTACCCTTTTTAATAGTTAAAGTGATTGGAGGGCAACAAGCCCCTCCACGCCCATCATTCCCACAAACACATCCAATCAAAATTTTGAGATAGCCATTTATTTCAGCGTAGACGATTTCCAGATAGAAAATATGTTTTTTGAGGAGGACACTCTCCCACAACCCTCAGGGCAAGGTTTTAAGTTATGCCCTGGGGGCATATAAGGTTTTTATAGAAGGCGTTGTATTAGAAACTTCAAAAAAACTCATTCGATTGGAAATTCAAAGGGCTAGTGCCATTTTTAATAGTCGAAAGTGATTGGAGGGCATCTAGCCCCGCCCCCTCGGCCATCACTTCCCCAAACACATCCAATCGAAATTTTGAAATAGCCATTTGTTCAGTGTAGTTGATTTCCAGATAAAAAATATGTTTTTGAGGAGGGCACTCCACCACAACCCTTAGGGCAAGGGTTTTAAGTTATGCCCTGGGGGCATATAAGGTTTTTATAGAAGGCGTTGTCGTAGAAACTTCAAAAAAGGCTCATTCAATTGGAAATTCAAAGGGTTAGTGCCCTTTTTATTAATCGAAAGTTTATTGGAGGGAAACTACCACCCCCCCTCACGCCCATCATTCCCCCAAACACATCCAATAAAAATTTTGATATAGCCATTTTGTTCAGCGTAGTTGATACCCAGGTATAAAATATGTTTTTGAGGAGATCACTCCCCCACAACCCTCAGGGTAAGTGTTATAAGTTATGTCCTGGGGGCTTATAAGGTTTAATTGAAATTATTGTCGTAGAAACTTGAAAAGGGGCTCATTCTATTTCAAATTCAAAGGGCTAGTACCCTTTTAATAGTCGAAGTGATTAGTGATATTTTTGTTCTTGTTGTTGTTTAGACCAGGGCACTTCGTATCGAAGGAGTCGTCGTGGGAACTTCGAAAGCGGCTCATTCGATTAAAAATAGAAAGGGCTGATGTATTTTTTAAATAGTGATTGGAGGGCAACTAATCTCCCTTCCACTCCCACCCTCCCACAATCCCATCCTCCCATTTGCCCATTATGTTTAAAAAACTAAATGTTGCCTTAAGATTAAATCAAAATGCATTGTGATAATGCTAATTCCCAATAAGGCATCTCAGTAGTATCCAGGAATGACTGAGGGTATCATGTTCAAAACTTTCGGGGCTACTTCTGCTCTTAAAATTTAACCAAATCAAAATAGCGTAAGTGTATCCAACCTATCAAAGAAAGTAAACAGATTTTTTTTGCGAATGGTATCAAGTTTTTCATTTCAGGTTAACTAGAGGAGGTATGAAACTAAATTAAACAGTATTATTTGTGTCCAGATTGTTAAAAGGGTGAATGTTGTTAAGAATTGATAAAGTCTTAAAAAACGAAAAGATTTAAAGTATTATTTTCTTTCCCCTGAAAAGACTATGTTAATATAAAAACAAACAGAAATTAATTAAAAAAAATTTTCCACAAAATAAGTTTTTCAAAGAAAAGTAAAGAACTCCATTAAACAAAAATGAGCAAAAATAAAATCAAATAATCTACCAAGTGTGAAACTACCACGAATCAGCATCAATAAATAAATGAAACCCAAACGGAAAGAAATTACAATAAATAACCGAGTCAACTCAAAACGAGCAGAAATTAACATACGTTGTGCGCAAAACCCCTTTGCCTCCCCAAGGCCAGAACAAAATTTGTACTTTACTGAAAAAATACAAATGAATGGGCATGTGTCAGTTTAATATACATATACTGATATTTAGTAATCAAAATGTTAATATTATTTGATTTATTAAGGTTATAAAAGTAAAAAACATCTATATTTTTGTTCAGTAAAATGCAAATTTTGTTCTGGCTTTGGGAAGGTATAGGGGTTTTTTTCGGCCAACTTATGTTAATTTCTGCTCATTTTGAGTTTGACTCGGTTATTTATTGTAATTTCTGGTCATTTTGGGTTTCATTTATTTGTCGATGCTTATTTGTGGTAGTTTCACGCTTGGTAGATTATTTGATTTCATTTTTGCTCATTTTTGTTTATTGTAGTTCATTAATTTTCTTTGAAAAACTTAGTTTGTGGAAAAAGTTGTTTAATTAATTAGAATAAATAGCTCTTACGAATATACTAAAAAAATTTTGGCTCGAAGAGCGAGGTATTGACTAGGGAGTAAACCCAATCATATACGTAATATTTTCTGTTCGTTTTAAGTTTTGATGTTGCTCCTTACTTTCGGTTGAAAAACATGGTTTTTTTTATTTAATTTCTGATCTTTTTTTTTAATAGTGCGGGGAAGTCCGGCACCCCCTTCATAGCAAGTCCCTTCCCCCATGAAAAATTCCTTCATGGAAAAGATCCTCCCATATAGTCCCCGACCCCCCCCCCCCACCTATCAGAAAAAAATCCCCCTGAAAAACGTCTGTATATTTCCCAATAATCAATACTATATGTTAACATTGGGTAAAGTTCATAACTTTCAGCCCTCCCCCCGGGGACTTCGGGGATTAAGTCATCCTGAAAGACATAGTTATCATATTTTCGCCCATGCTGAACAAAGTGGCTATCTCAAAATTTTTATCGGGTGACTTTGGGGAAAAAATGAGCATGGGAGGAGGCCTAGTTGCCCTCCATTTTTTTGGCAACTTAAAAAGGGCACTAGAACTTTTAATTTCCGTTCCAATGAGCCCTTCCGATATTATAGGACCTTTGGGTCGATACGATCATCCCTGGGAAAAAAAAACAACAACAAATTAACACGCATCCGTGATCTTTCTTCTGGCAAAAAATGCAAAATTCCACATTTTTGTAGATATGTGCTTGAAACCTCGACAGTAGGGTTCTCTGATACGCTGAATATGATGGCGTGATTTTCATTAAGGGTCTATAGCTTTTACGGGGTCTTCCCCTCTTTTTTCTAAAATCAGTCAAATTTTCTCAGGCGCGTAACTTTTGATGGTTAAGACTAATTTTGATGAAACTTATGTATTTGAAATCAGTATTAAAATCTAATTCTTTTGATGTATCAATTGGTATCAAAATTCCGTTTTTTAAAGTTTCGGTTGCCATTGAGCCGGTCGCTCCTTACTTACAGTTCAATACCACGAACTGTTTGAAAATTCTATCTGGCTGCATCTTGCAGATTTTTGTCAATTCTATCCATGGCCCTCCACACATCAAATTTTCCCACAGAACTGCATTTTTTTTTTTTTTTTTTTTGTGCCATTTTCTTACAAAACTCATGAAAGTGTGGCGAATTTGAATTAATGAAGTACATCATTACAATAAGGAATATAAAATATCAATAATTGGGGACTTTTCAGCCCCCCACCTGACTTGAGAACTTGTATTTTTGACTGTGAATCACTTACGAGTCTCCCCCTTTTTAATTCAAGATATTGGACCATAAACAGGGCCGTGTCTAGGTGGGGCGGGGGTTGAACCCCATCCACAAAATGTTTGTTCGACTCGTTAAAAACGTAACAAAATGCATATAAATAAGTTTTTGATGCAAATTTTAAGATTTTTTTTAAGCACCCCCTCCCCCTTATAAAAACAACCCTTCCCGAAAAAAAAATCCTGGATATGGCCCCTGACCGTAAATTTATATTTATCCTAAAAATAAAACGTCACATAACGCTTTCTGAATTTCCACAACTGATATCAAAACTGACGAATTACTCATGTTTTTAAACTTAATTATCATTTAATTTTGATTTTCGATTCACTGTTTCTTCCTCTTGCTCCTAAATGCACTATTACACTCCCTAGTACATTTAATAGCGAAACTTGATTTTGCTAAGCAAAAGGTGGTGACACTTAGTTTCCTTTTCATGATAAATTAGTTATTTTTACTCATGGCTTATGAATTCTACCTTAGTGAAGTCGCGAAGGGGATTTTCATATCAAAAGGAAATAAGACATTATTATAAATTAACACTTGGGTGGATTGCCTTTGTGCAATAAAAACAAACAGCCCGATTCATCAAAAAGACAAATTTAGCCACATTTTCAAATCAGATAGGCTACATTATTTATTGATTATTATTTATTTAAGGAGAAAACACAGAGCATCAGAACAAACAGAGCATGTAAACAGGGGTGTCAATTTACCGAAATGTCGGGTGTTCACAAAATGCATTTTTTAAAACATTGGGTTTGGAAGGGATATGGTTGTTATTTCAATATTATATATAAAAAACAAAAGTTATTTTTGAATGAAAATACACCAAAAAGTATTTTCGAAATATATAAGAGGGAGGAAGAAATCAAAGGGGTACTAGTACCCCTCCCAATTGGTGTGCCAGTATATAAGAGTAGAATGGGGGGTGTTACTCGTGACAGTACAACCTTATATGGGCATAGAGTCATTAGTGAGAATGGGGTCAATGGCCTCTTTCTCTAGGTGTGTTTTTGGCACGCTCTTAGCGAATGCCAAGGTCAATGTTGTTATTGTTGTTTTTTGGCACGCTCGAGGCGAATGTCAAGGTCAATGTTGTTTATTGTTTCCGAGGCAAAATGCCAAGGTCAATGTTGTTTTGAATAGAGTCATTAGGGAGAAACACGTGGTTAATGGGTCAATGTTGTTGTTGTAAGTGCACGCTCGAGGCAGATGTTATGATCCAGAAATAGCATTTGTTATTGTTATTCGAGCCAGATGTTATGAGGTTCCCGGAAACAGTTAATGACACTTCCTTCCTGTTCGAGGCGGATGTTATGATCCAGAAATAGTATTTGTTATTGTTATTCGAGCCAGATGTTATGAGGTTCCGAGAGAAACAGTATTTGTTGTTGTTTCCGAACAGATGCTATGATCCGAAAATAGTATTTGTTATTGTTTCCGAGCCAAATGTTACGAGTTCCCGGGAAAACAGCTACATCCCCCTTCTCAGCCAATCAGAGGGCTTTGTTTACATAACAATTCGACCTAGATATTTCGTATATAACGGGCATGCAATGCAATTCAATTAACAGAAACTATTGTGACACAGTGCAAACAACCTGACAATGGATAAATTTGATGAGCTTGAGGCCTTGGCAACCGCAATTAGCAATGTAAGTACATTTTTATTTTCAAATGAATTTTCCTTGGACACCCTCCAGTATATTCAGCTAAAACGCAAATATGTTCTTTTCACCCTTAAACCCCCCCCAACAAACCATACAATCTTTATAGTCAATGTAAATATATTCCTTTACCCTCAAAACCTGACCTCCCCCCATTGTCTTACAACCCCATCGCAAAAGAAATACTTTTTCGATAAATTCCTTCCCTCTATATTCCCAGCTAAATCCCCCCCCCAACAAACCATACAATCTTTATAATCAATGTAAATATATTCCTATACCCTCAACCCCCCCCCCCCACAACAAACTATACAAACATCATTATAATCTATGTAAATATATTCCTATACCCTCAAACCCCCCCCCACAAACCATACTCAATACAAAACGTAAATATATTCCTTTACCCTCAAACCCCCCCCCCCCAAACCATGCAAACATCATTATAGTCGATGTAAATATATTCCTTTACCCTCAAACCCCCCCCCCCCACAAACTATACAATCCCAAATTCTCGCAAAAAGAAATACTTTTTTCGATAAATTCCTTCCCTTTATATTTCCAGCTAAATCCCCCCCCCCAACAAATCATACTGAATGCAAACGTAAATATATTCAAAACCTATCCACCGCAAAAAAGAAATATCTTTTTTGTTAAATTTGGCCTTTCTGTAAGCCATATCAACTTCTGCATATCTCTTAGCTATTAACCGCTCTGGTTTTGACACAAGGCTCTATGCAAGGTTAAAATTAGCAGTCACCCTCTTTCCGGTTTACAGACGCGGCAGCCAAAGGGACTATTCTTCTGTCAAATTAAAACACTTTTAAGCGATTGAGGATTGTAGTTTCGTAACCTGTATGGAAGGAGAGAAACAGATTAAGTTTAACAATATATTTAGAACATTATTTGAAGGGGGAGGGCAATACATCGCTTCTAACAGCTTCGTTGTAAGTAAAAGTAAGGAGGATTCTGTGTATAGACATGTACGCCCATTGACAAGAAAACTAATGTGTAAATTTATAATCTTTTCAAGCCTTCAATAAAGTTTCTTTTATATTCCCGGGCGTGAATCCAGGATTTTTCCTGAGGAGGGGGTTAGCGCTTTTATTAGAAATAGAAAAGATTATTGCTTCTTCGTCATTAGTGATTTTAGCTATAACATTTGAATAAAAGCTAGTAAGATATGCCTTTCGCTTGAATAAAAACGCATGATTAACTCTATGAGAGGGATGGCTTAATTTTCCTAAATTTGGGGCCGGGAGGGGAGCGTGAATCCAGGATTTTTGCTGGGGAGGGGGTTAGCGCTTTTATTAGAGATAGAAAAGATTATTGCTTCTTCATCATTTTAGTGATTTTAGCTATAACATTTGAATAAAAGCTAGTAAGATATGCCTTTCGCTTGAATAAAAACGCATGATTAACTCTATGAGAGGGATGGCTTAATTTTCCTAAATTTGGGGTCGGGAGGGGAGCGTGAATCCAGGATTTTTGCTGGAGAGGGGGTTAGCGCTTTTATTAGAAATAGAAAAGATTATTGCTTCTTCATCATTTAGTGATTTTAGCTATAACATTTGAATAAAAGCTAGTAAGATATGCCTTTCGCTTGAATAAAACGCATGATTAACTCTATGAGAGGGATGGCTTAATTTTCCTAAATTTAGGGGGAGAGAATATGGGTTTTGTGCTTTCTTAGTGATAAACTAAACAAAAATTATGTTTAATAACTTTCCTTCTTTAAAAGGGAGAAATTATTTTGATTTGATTTTTCTTCTCTTCTTTAAGGCAAATTATGAAGAATTTGCGGACACTGCATTGATGGGGCCTATGTCTGACGCAAATAGCGAAGAATGCGTGCCCCCTCCTGCTAAGAAGACGAGGGCCAATAATGCGCCCCCTGCCATGCAATATGATCGCTGGCCAAAGCCTCCCAGCTCCGCACTGCCTGTCCAAGTGCAGCCTGCCAGAAAGTTAAAGAGAGAGTGGGTGAATAGCTTCAATGCCGAAGCCCCACCTACACAAGCTTTTTCAAGGGGCTCAGAAGCTACCCCGGCTGCACAAGTCACAGCTCCTGCACAAGAACATAGCCACACCGCTTCGTCCACCTTCATTCATGCGTTGCCTGGGCCTTCGGGGGATGCCCCACCTACACAAGGTCAGGAAGTGACCCTCCAGCATGCACTATCTGGTCCTTCGGGCATTCAAATACTGCCCTCGGATTATACAAATGTAAGTATTTTTTCTTCAAACTATCTATTTCTTCCATTGTTTTCAACCCAATATAAACTTATCTCAGCGGGATATATCTAAATGTAATTTTTTGCAGAGAAACCACTCTTTTCTAATCTTTGCTATCGCGTCGATAACTCATAAGTGATTATTTTTAGGTAATTTAAATTAATGCTCACCATTTGAAACTCAAAATTCCCTATTTTTCACAATTGATTATCACATAGTTTTAAGAGAAGGAACTGAGAGAGATTATTGCATTTGTCACATGTGGATCCCGTAATTTGCGCAAGGATATTTCTATCGTGCCAAAGATTTTAGTGAGGGGAAACCGGCTTAACGGTTCAATCCTGGAACACTCACGCGGTGGCTTACAATAATTGAGAGCTAATGAAGAGTTCGCCGAACCTATAGAATGGAATTAGAGAGAAACTTGGACTTATGCGGTCTAAGCAATATATTTCAACTTTTTTTTTGGGACATTATGTAAAACGGGCGGAGCCAGTGGGTCCAGGAAGCACCGGGGAAGCGCCACGGGGATGTGCCACGAGTCACGGAAGCGCCGGGGGAAGTGCCACGGGTCCAAGAAGCGCCACGGGTCAGAGAAGTGCCACAGGGATGCCCCACCCCCCCCCCCCCAAAAAAAAAAAAAAAAAAAAAAAAAAAAAAAAAAAAAAAAAAAAAAAAAAAAAAAAAAAAAAAAAAAATTCTATGTCATATCTTAGATCGTCGTTAAGCTATTTTGTTTCATTTACAGGTTGTCCTGGTCCCCTACTCGCCGTCTAGTGAAGAAGGGGAAGAAGATGCATCTTTGGAGTCCCCCAACAATCTAACATGGGACAACTCTATTGAAGTACCTGACAATATTGATGAGTTTTTTAGATGATTTTTTTAAAGTAGATAATAGCGCAGTTGAACTGGTAGACTTGAGCCAAAATACCTTGCAAATTTTAGACGATTTTACCCGGAATTGGCAGGGAACCCTCCAGCCTCCGATTACCCACTTCAAACAACTGAAGTGGAACAGAGTCCAGATATTGTTGAACAAGTAGGGGGAGGGGATACATCTTTCCCGATTTTCTTTTGTCCAATACAATATTGAATAATATAGTTGTTTTCACTGCAACATTTGGGGATCCTTTTAATACACTAATGGGGGGAAATTTTGTTTTTGATCCTGTAGAAATAGTGCATGCCTATGTAGATAAAATTCGTGCACTACTGGAGAACCAAATTCAATTGTGGGGGGGTAGGGATTCAATTAAGTTTCAATTGTTTTAAAGGTTTTTTATTTGAATGAGGGGAAAAGTGAGGTTTACTATCATTTTATACATTCCGAGATGCGTGTAATTTATCCAAATTTAGAAAATTTTGAGGAAGTTTTTAGTGAGTGGGTAGGGCAAATTATTGCGCATCTCGAGAACTATAATGAAAATGGGAGTGGCTCAGTAGTTTTATTTATTGAAAATTTAAGTGTAAATATTTGTAAATTTAAGAAAGATTTTATTTTAAGAGGGGGGAGTGGACCAAGGGCAGTAGTTTTAAATTATAATCCAGATCTAGAGGGTTGTAAAGGTGTCCAGAAGATCTGTTTTGAAAACAGATCAAATGTGTTTTCGATATGCTTTCCTCATATCAGCATTCGAGCCTCTAGCACGTGACGCTACCAAGAAGAATTTAGATCACTGGGCTGTACATGGGAAGGAAGGGTCCAATTCCCAGTTGTAGATTTTTCATGCTTAGAGGGGAAATACCCAGTAACGCTAAGATCCATTGACATGTTTGAAAGGGCTAATGCTCATTTAAATATTGGCGTTACTGTGGTACAATACGAAACAGAATTTAAAGATGGGGCTCGTTCAAAAAAGGAAGGGGGTGGTATTCCCCGTAAGGGGCCCGTCAGTTGATTTGGTTAAACACTGGGTTTGGTTGCTTTACACGCCACCTAGTCAACCGAACGCAATCGGACATTTTAACCCGATCACTGACATTAGTAGAGTTCTGGGGGTGGTAAGCATAATGGGGTACGTTTCTACTGTCCAACATGCTTGTCACAATTCCGTAGTGATATGAAACTACGGGGTCACATGAGACACTGTAGACGGCATGGATACCAGACGGTGGAAACGGTTTCAGGGGATAGGGCCATTCTACGTTTTAAAAATTTTCAAAATACTCTTCTCCCAATGCAACAAAAATATCTTTAGACTGCGAAGCTAAGCTGGTGGAGGTGAATGATCCCCAATATCCAAACCGTATCAAAGAACACCAGGCCATTGCAGTGTCCTACGCCCACGCGCAAAGAGATAATTCTAATACCATGCGGTTGTTAGAAGTAGTGGAAACATTGGATGAGGGCGATGAGTGCATGGTCAAGGCATTGACTAAAACTGATTGGCACGGCTAATGGTGCTATTTCTCGTTTGAGAAATACGCATTATCCAATGGTGCTGTCTGCAGAGGATCGTCTCGCGATTAAAATCAAAAAAATATGTTGGGTATGCAAGGGGGAGTTTGTAGAGGAGGATAAGGGGACTAAAGGGAAAAGAGGGGGGAGGGGGAAAGTCAGAGACCACGACCACTTGTGGCAGGAAATATCATCTGCGGGTAGTAATTTTAGGGGAGTAGCACATCAATCGTGTAATTTAAACGTTAGCCAACAGTTTTTTTTATCCCTGTTTTTATTCATAACTCTAACTATGACTTAAAATTTATTTTACCAGCACTGGCACGTATGCACAGGGAGGGAGGGGGAGTAGATAGTCCATGGGTAAATAATTCATTTACCTATAACATTATTCCCAAATCAGCCGAGAAGTTGTTGGTTCTCGAACTGAAATGGCAGGTAGTGGATAATGAGCGTACGTGCTGGAATAAAATCAGGTTTTTAGATTCTTTTAGTTTTTTCCCCAAATCCCTTAGTCAACTAATTCAAGTGCAGAAAAGCGACAATTTTGATAGCTTTCCCTTGCTTAAACAGCACTTTCCAGACAGTGAAATGTATGACTTATTAACCAGCAAAGGTGTATATGCATATGATTATTACTGTTCTGGCGCTCGCTTAAGCGAGGAGAAACTACCTCCAATTGAAGCTTTTCACAATTCACTCACCAACAGTGAATGCACAGTCGAGGAGTACGAGTTTGCCAAGAAGGTGTGGGCTAAGGGGGATTGTAAAAATGGGTGGGATTATTGTAGACTGTACTTGGCAGTGACGTTCTAACTCTGTTGGATATAGTCTGTAAGAATACAGACCAGATCTATTCAGAGTTTGGGCTAGATATAGGATATTATTTTTCTACACCACATTTAGTAATGGATTTAATTTTAAAAATTAGCAGGGAGGAAATAGGCCTAATCACAGATGTAGACCAACACCTTTTTGTAGAGCGTTCAATGCGGGGAGGGTATGTTTTCAACGGGGACCGGGTCTTATCAACCGATCCGAGCGGACAAAGCACCGGTGTAAAGTCAAATGCAGTGTTCTTGGACATGAACTCGTTTGTACCCTCGGCAATGTCCCACTACTCTTTGCCGTGTGGGAACTATCAATGGCTTGAGAATCCTTGTGAGTTCCCCGACATTAACACCGTCGAGGACAACGGGCCACAAGGATGGTTCTTTGAAATTGACGGTCACATTCCGCTGGCCCTTCACGACTCAGTCAAAGATTTTGTTTTTCCCTGTATCAATCGACCAGTGACCAGGGACTCGTTGAGCCCCTACAATCGATCATTGGTTGAGGATATGGGGATGCATTGGACTCCCTCTAAACAGAAACTGATTGCTGATTTGGACCCTAAAGAGAATATCGTTGTTCACCATGTGCTTTTGCACTGGATGGTGAACAATGGCTTCAAAATCACCAAAATACATAGGGTCCTTCAGTTTAATCGGAAACCTTATTTGAAAACGTTTATCGATACTTTTGTCGATAAACGTTCTAGGGCAAATTCAAAGGTGGAGAAGGAATTGTACAAGCTCATTCTAAATTCAGCGTTTGGCAAAATGTGCGAAAGCGTACGTAACAGATCTCGCTGTGACGTCGTGACTGACCCTCTAGAGTGTGCACGAATTATTGCCGACCCTAATTTCACATCATTCACGAGCATAGAGGCCGGCATGGTTTCTTTTACACAGGAAAAAGCGAAATGTAGTACTGAACAAGAATATCGCAGGAGGTAGTTCAGTACTAGAAATTTCAAAAAAGCTCATGTTGTCGTTCTTTTACAATGTGTGCAAGGTGCAATGGCCACGGGAGGGGGAGGTACAAGTTTATTATGGGGATACCGATTCTCTACTGCTAAAAGTAAAAACTGAAGATTTATTGGGTGATTTGCAAAATGGGGTGCACATCAGCTCGCGGATGGATTTCACCAACTGGAATCCATCCCTCTATCCCGAGCTGGTGAAACGTCAAGCCCCCAACCAACTATTAAAATTAAAATCTGAAACGGGGAGTGACTTGATATCTAGGGGGGTGTTCCCGGGTCCCAAAGTCTATTGCGTGGAAACACATAGTGGGGATGAAAAAGAAAACATGTAAAGGGGTGCCTACACACTTTGTAAAGAGCAATTTTAACATGAGCGTATACAAAGACTGTGTAGAAAGTAGCCTAGTGCCAAGAGCACAAGTGCTTGCAATTCGCTCTCTACAGTATAGAAATTATACTGTGAGAGTAGAAAAAAATGCAATGTCGTGTATATCTGACAAGGTCTATGTGCTCGAGAACGGTGTGAGTGTCCTGCCACATGGCCACTATCGTATTTCAGATCGAGTTGAATGCGTAGACTATCGTAATCAACTTGGTCTGGATAAACTAATCTAACCAACTAACCGCCCAACCCGTTCATGAATTAACTAGCCGCTCAACCTCATCTAACCCAAGCACTAATCACCACTAACCCGTAGCAGTGACGACAACTATTTTTCCATCGCAGCTCCAGGGGGGTGGGGGACCCTTCCCAAGGCCGGTTCCCGGGTGGGGGCCACCAATCACTCTACTGTTCAACTGTGCTAGTTCCAAGTGTATTTTATTGTATAGAAAAGTGTTGTATAGAAAAGTGCTGTAGATGGACAAAGGTGTGTTGTACAGAAAGTGCTGTAGATGGACAAAGGTGTTGTACAAAAAGTGTTTAAAGACAATAAGTGTTGTACAAAAAGTGTTATCATTGTTCATGTTGAACAAGTGTTTATCGTAATAAATGTTGCCATGAAATATTGTTTTTGTTGTTCTTGAATAGACGGGAAAATTACTACTTATTCATTGGGCACATGTGATTGACAGTTAGTCATAGTCTGACTGTTGTCAACAGCATGTATCAATTTAAAACGCCCTTCAGATCATTTCTGTGGTGGACCCTCAATGTCGGGGAAAACAACGCTTTTAGCTAGAATAATTCAAAATTGCGATAAAATGTTTTTGGAAAAACCGAAAAAAATCTATTATTGCTATAGTATTTGGCAAGAGTCCTATGATAAAATAAAGGCTATTGCCACAACCATACCAATACAATTCATAAGAGGACTTGATGTTTTCAATAGTATTGAACCGAACTCGTGGCTGATTATTGATGATTTGGCTGAATCCATTGAACAGTTCTCACAGGAAATGCTGCAATTGTTCACTGTCCGATCTCATCATGAAAACATTTCCATAACCCTAGTTCTACACAATCTGTTTCATCAGAGCAAATGTATGCGAACCCTTGCTTTGAATTGCACTATCTATATTATCTATCGAGTCGTTCGCGATTCTAGCTCGCTCATAACTCTCAATAAACAGATATACCCCGGCGCCCCTAAATTTCTGTGTCAGCGTACACTCAAGCGACTAGCAAGCCCTACGGTTACATTTTATTGGATCTTAATCAGAGCACGCCCGAGGATCTTCGTGTAGTCACCGACATTTTCGACAATGAAATTACAGTATATCTTCGGTGAATAGTAGAAAAGGCTATTAGTCGCTATCATGACACTGAAGAAACTACACGAACAACGGCATTTATTTTCTGTTTTAAGCACTTCAAAACCCTTGCTTAGGAAGGCTATACTCAAACATGGTGTCGACAATGATTTCATTAATCTAATATCTGAACTTTGTTTAAATTTAACTGAGGGCAATGTTCAACTGCCAGAAGGTGTTAGACAACAGACAAAGCAACATCGTTCCACTGTACGTGCCTTGGCTTGTAAAAACAAGGGAAACAAATTTAAAAGAAAACGACTCCTTCAAGCAGGTGGTAGCTTTTTGTTCACACTTTTACTACCGATAATCGCAGGACTTGTAAACAACAGTTTTCTCTAGATGGCAAAAACCCTATAAATTGACACCATTTGAACTTGTCCTCTCGCCCATCGAACATTTTGAAGACAATCTAAACAAATTCATTAATGATGAGAATATTGCCGATGATAAAAAAACTGCTTTTACTTCAAGATGCATTGCGACGTATGGACAAACATAGACCTTATCGCGAGAGACCCGATCCCTCTAAACAAGAAGCATCTCAAGATTCTGCACAATCAAAGGAGAAGGAATTGAATTCGATTGTATTGAAAATTGGGAACCTATTGCCACTGTCCTATCGAGAACAGAGTAAAAGAGTATTATCTTATCTCGTGTTGGAATCTGGTGATCAAGTTCAAGTCGACAGCATAGGGAAACGAATTATAATTCGGGGAAAAAGTTATAATCTAGTTGATTTAATTTGTGATATGGTGACGAATCGTAAAGGACTCTTATCCTTTGACGATAATCTATACACCTTTCTAAGTGTATCAAACTTCCCCAAAAGTCTTATTGGCAATAAGCAAATTCTAAAGAAATTAAATGAACATCCAACAACACCATTTAAAAAAGAAGAAGAAGAAGAAGATACTAGCACCACTGATTTTACAACACCTGTGGCTGCTAGTCAAAAGCGAAGACGAATTGATTCGCCCTCCAGTGTGCAAAAGGGGAGTGGACATTACACTACGTGTTTACGTTCAAAATGGATGAAGTTTTGAAAGGTGTCTATGAAAATGTTGGTGAAGCGGGAAGTTAAGTTCTCCCAAAACGCTTTCCAAAGTCTCCGGCACCACATTGAAAAATGTAAAAGAGTATCTAGAAAAATGAACCAAGTTACACATTACATCGGAATCATAGACTTCGCAGTAAACAATATCGTCAAACTAAAGCCTTTTTCCCTCTGCATATAATGCAAATGGATCTTTTAACTTTAGACGCAGTTCAACGACGTCACAATACACCCTACAAATATATTCTAGTGGCAATCAGTATCTTTAGTCGCTATGCCTATGCCATTCCACTGCGATCAAAGAGAGGTGTTGAAGTTGCTCGGGCCATTGAAAGTATTCTTGAGCAGGATTCCTATAGAAAAATTCAATCAGATCGTGGCAGTGAATTTGTTAACCCTCATGTGCAAAAGGTTCTTTTGAAATATAATACGACACTCTATCATAGTCACAGTCCGATAAAGGCTGCATTGGCCGAACGATTAATAAGAACGATTCGTCTATTAATTTCAAGATATTGTACACTGAAAAATACATCTGCTTTTATTCACGATTTAGATAAAATCATGCAGATATACAACCATCGACCACATCGATCTCTGTCCAACTCTAGCCCTCGGGATGTTCACTACAGTGAGAATACATTTGATGCTTTTCTAAAGCAATACTCCAATGGCAATGAGAAGAAAAAGAAGAAGAAATTCAATGTTGGTGATACTGTTCGAATTAATAGAACCACTAATATTTTTGAAAAGGGGAATTATTTTATGGAGCACCGAACTTTTTAAAGTGTCCAAAATCCTAGACACCATACCCATAACTTATCGGCTACGAGATACCAAAGATGATGAAATTCTCGGTGGTTTTTATGAATATGAACTGCAAAAAGTTAGAAACACTAGTGAAATTTATCAAATTGAAAAGATATTAAAGAGTCGTACTCGTAGGGGCAAGAAGCAGTTGCTTGTTCGCTGGCTAGGATACAACTCGGATTTTGATTCTTGGGTCAGTGCTGAAGATATTAACAATTCCCAATGATTTCTATGTGACTTTCATGTCCAATGTTTCTGATCCTCTCTACAATGACTTGAATAAAACAAGTGATTTTTGGACAAAACTCTCCCCCACCATCAAATTCGACGGAAAGTACGAAGTGGCTCTTGTCGACTGTATTCTCAAAAATACCTATGACATCCTGAGAAAGGATCGTAAATATGAAATAAAAATTAGACCCTATGATTGGCCACCACCACCAGGTGATCAAGAACAAATTCAAAAAAAATCAATTGGTTGGATTATCCATATATTGAATTACCCTACGAGGAACTCACCTGTATGAATGATTTATGTCGTACTATTAATAAAAGAATTTCCGCTCGTAAAAAAGGAGCTTTTCATTTCAACTATTCAAAGGAGGAGGGCAAGATCTACATTAGTTCACCTATTGCCAGTGAAAAGATATTCTCAATGATAACCTAAGGGATGTTCTTGGCTTTAGGCTCAATATAATCAATGGTAAAAGTGCCGGAAACACTAATTTCATTTTTGCCGACTACCCGCCTGCCTTCTCCACAGACACTTGTATATTTCTCTACGCCTCATTTGTGTGAAACATCTCGGGTTGGTAATTCAAATGTCCCCCCTCCTACGAGTTCTTGAACGAAAAACCAATCAAGAACATATTCATCACTACAATATAAAGCATCTTCAGTATATTCCAGTAAACACTTCCTATTTGGAACTCTGTCAGTTAACATTAAGAACTGAATTGGGTGATCCAATAGCAATTTCAAAGGGGTTGGCTGTGATTACATGTCATTTTCGACCCATCGTTCAACAGCAAGATGTCTAATAGAAAAGTGGTATTCACTTGTCCTGATATTGACTGCTATGTTAATACTCTTGGCCCAAGACAACAGGGCAATGGAATGGACTATTACAAGGGCCGCTCGTCAATGTCTGGCTATGTCTTGGTAGCTGGTTTGCTAAGCTGTTTCGCTCTTCACTACCACTGGCTAGAAAATATCTTGTACCGGCTGCGACAGATTTTGCATCCTCTACACTATACGATTGGGGTTCTGGCAAGGATTTTAAAAAAAAGTGCTACGGAAAATCTTAGGTCTAGTGCGCGAACCCTTGGCGAGAAATTGAAACAGAATGGTAAAGGTTTAAAAAGGTTAAGAAACAATGCATCACTCATCAGTCTCTACTCAGGACGGAAACGAAAGACATCCCTTTTGTCAAAGAAAAGAAGGAAAAAGCCGATACGTAGTGAACCAGAAGCCCCAGGAAGAAAATTGTTAGATCGAAACTTGATTTCTTCTCTTAAGATGTCCTACCTGCCACATAAGGATTCTCAACCTTCAATCACCGCCTCATTGAATCTATTCAATGCTGAAAATGTTGATGTGAGTGTCAAGCATGGATACTATGAACAATTTTATCCACTACAACCCCTCTCCGATAATATCCACTTTCAAATTTATTCCAATGAAGACTACTTTATGGATTTATCGTCCACATTTATAGATTTACAAATGAAAGTGCGGAAATCCGATAATACAATGCCAGTTCGAGCTGATGGGATATCCTATGAAAATTGTATACTACATAATTTATTTCGTCAAATTAGCGTCTACATCAATGGCACGCTGGTGAGCACAAGCAACAATCTCTCAAACTATGCAAGCTATATGCAATTCATGCTGATGACACCCAAGTCATACAAGGAATTGAGAGGTGCCTCCAATGGATATGAATATATTACTAATACTGATAGTACAGATGCGCTTAAAAATGCTACAACTAGTGAATTACATCTAGTTGGAAAAATATATCATGAAATATTTAATATACCCCAATGGCTACCACCCAATGTTAAAGTGGATATAAAATTGACGCTTGCACCATCTAATTTCATATTGAGAAAGGAACTTGCCGCAAATCCCGACTTAAGTCTCTCCCTCACCTCAGCAATACTTCATGTACGCAAACAGCAGGTTATGAGTTCTGTTGCTTTGGCCGTGGAAAAACTGAGAGCCAATGGAAATAATATTAAACTACTTGTTCCTCATACAATCACCAATCAACGTCATATAGCAATGGGCTCACGCACCTTCACCGATTCATCCTTTATCAATGGTGAAATCCCTCGAAATTGGCTTTGGCATTTGTAAAGAGCTCCAGTGCAATAGGATCATGGACTGAATGCCCACATAAATTCGAGATGTTTGGACTTTCATCTCTTGTGTGCAAAGTAAACGGCATCCCACTCTACAATCTATCTTTTGATAAATCTTATAGAACATTGTACGAGTTGACCATGCAAACCCTAGATCATGATTCGCAACTATTTGAAAATGGTATAACCGAAGATATGTTTGCTAAAACACATGGTATCATTGTATTGGATTTGTCTGGCACACAGGATATGAGTATAGTACGTACGGGGACTGTGCGTTTAGAGTGTACATTTGCCGACCCATTGGCTGAGAGTATTGCCCTAATCTCACTAAATCAATATGAAACCTATTGGGAAATCACTCCCGAAGGCAGTGTTCTACTAGACTTGGCGCAATGAACACCAGTCAAATAATCAGTGTATTTAATATGGACCCCTACATGTCCCAGTACAAATCCTATTGTCTACCCTCAGACTATCTAGGAAAAATTCAAAGTGCGAACAATACCTTGATTATTGTTAATAGCAGTCCATCGACTGTGCTGACGGGTCATTGGCTGTGCATCTATCAAACAATGAGGAATATCGAATTTTTTGATCCTCTTGGCCTACCCTATACATTCTACACGCCACACATCAGCAACTATATTGAGAGCAGTGGGAAAAACTATTATTCAAAATCGAAAGAGGGTGCAGGATCTAACGACTAAAAGCTGTGGCTTCCATGCGCTACTATATTTTGTGTTCCGATGTCGTGGCTATACTTACAAGCAGTTTCTCCATATTTATGGTGACAATCCACGCCTGAACGACTTTCTAGTGGAAAATATACTTACAAGTGTATTTAATATTGATTTCAGTGCCCTAAGAGTAAAGTGCTTAAAAAATGTTTGTGAATTTGTTTATTAATAAAATGTATATATACAACAATGTCTTTAAATCATCACTTTTAGATTTCTTCATCGGTGTATAGGTAACTATCGTGAACCACTAATGCAGGTAAATCATTTGGATTCACTATATATTGATCTTGATTGACTGCAAAGTCAGGGTCACATTTTCTGCAGTACAATGTAACTTCACTCTTGTCATATCTCTTTGTATAGTCAATGATACTATTTGCATTCATATTATGAAATTCACGAGTTTCAATCTGTCTATTTAAAGCAATATCACATACTGTGTTTTCAAGTGGTGAATCACATTCGGTAACTGCCAAATAAAAAATCACTTGGTTTATAGTCATAGTAGGCAGTGTCGTCACAGCGATGACGTAGAAACCAGATTGTCTTGTTACCCCAACAGTTGAATCGTAGACCAGATTCCTCTTCCCAGAATAATTTAAATCCACGACGATACCAATCTCGTAGAAATAAACTAAAATCACGTTTAGGATTCTTTCCAATCATAGCGGGGTAAGTATTCTCCCACTGATCACATTTATCATTGTGACAATTGGAGCATAGGTGCCCTCTAGGATGAGAGTCACACACCTCCTCAAGACATGAATTACATCCTTTAATTTGTACTGCATAGCCTCTATGTAATTTGCAAGGATTACATAATTTACACTTTTCATTATAGTCATCAATAATTGCACCAATTCTCACATTGAGTCCAACTGCCAAGAGTGTACATGCACAATGGGCATATATAGAACATTTTGGTTTCCTATGTCAACTCTCTCACAGCTAAAACGAAACTGATCGTCTTCGCTCGATAAATTCAAAGTGTAGGAAAGGGGGGGGGAGTAACTCTGTGACGTTGCCTCTTTCGAAGGAGGAGCCATCTACATTGGCAATGAAAGTATATCCACGATATCATTCTGACGTGTCGTGATCAAGATATCAATGAATTGAGTATAAGCATTTGAATCACATTTTAAAAGTTTCATACAATAGTCCAATGGGGGAGAATCAGTTTTCATTATATTGTCAAGTGTTCCTTGGGAGAATATCCTGCGTTGAAGAGATAACTCAAGAAAATCATCATCCAAAATCAAATGTTTTTTCCATAAGAACTACATGATTCTCTCTTTCTCAAATTTATTCATTTTTCAATCCTTTCACTCTGACTGCCAACTCTAGACTGAAAAGAAAGTTGGCTCGGAAACAACAACAACATTGATCTTGGCATTTTGCCTCGGAAACAATAACAACATTGACCTTGACATTCGCCTCGAGCGTGCCAAAAACAACAATAACAACATTGACCTTGGCATTCGCTAAGAGCGTGCCAAAAACACACCTGGAGAAAGAGGCCATTGACCCCATTCTCACTAATGACTCTATGCCCATATAAGGTGTACTGTCACGAGTAACACCCCCCATTCTACTTATAAGAAAAAAAGGAAAACAGATTATATACAGCGAAATTAAATAATGTAACACAAAAAGAAATACAAACTTTCAAAAGAGAAAAATATTAATTTACAATATCAGCAGATAAGACAATTCATTTCAATTCTGATAATTAATTTTTTGACTATGTTTGGCTATTTTTAAAAATCCAGTTTTAACATAAGAAATCAACTACAATGACTGGCTTCCAATACTTGCGTATTACACAATGTTTTTTTGTTTTGGCACCAAGGAGCTTCTCACTTGGTGGGAGTCAGTATACATCTACAATGGACATCGCTTAACTAGTCTCCCTTCAGGGCACATACCCTGGTCAAGGGAAGTGTTAGGGTAAAAAAAAACCTTGTGTTACGCTGTGCAGCGCTCTCATATGGGTCGTCATTCCAAACTAAATCAACCAAAACCAGTGACTCATGCAATATTATGAATCGAAAAAATACTTAATCTAAAAATTTGGACCCCCATCTTTCAACTAAAAATTGTGACGGAATTTCCAAAAAAAAAATGTTTCATAATTGAAATTACAAAGCTTTTTCCCTTCAGGTGGAAACCTGGCCTCCCAAACTGATATCATATTACTCAGGTCCCCGTCCAAATCTAAACACATCTCGAGTTACAGAAACGGTTCCACTAGGGATGTTCTAACACTGTCCCTCCTGTTCCAACAGGCCCCTCGAAATCCTAAATTTTACCCAATCTTGGTGGCATTTATATTTAATTCATCTATTTCTTGTAATATTGCCCCTACCTTCCACCCCCCACCAAAAAACGAATCCTGAATAAGTGCCTAACTTCCTAGAATTCCCTCTTGAGAACGCAATATATATTGCTATCTCTCTCTTCTCAACAGGATTTTGAAGTCTGATAGAAGAGTAGGCGAAGTGGCTATCAAGAAGGTTAATACCTATATTTATGGAAGTTGCTTTATTTAAAGAACGCCATAAAGGAAAACATTTCTAAGACTAGTAATTGCTTTTCAGTACTTGTGTAGAATCATGAAAAGCATGATACTGAAGAACTTTGTATCCTATGGATAAATATATATTTATAACTGATAAAACAAGAGATAAAGAAAACAAACTGATAAAAGAAGAAAGAAAACAAATCCATTAGAAAGAAAAATAGAAAAGCTTTTGTTTTTTTCATTTTAACTCGTCAATTTTAACTAAATAAAAAAAGAACGAAAAATAAATTTAGATTGTTTCTTTACTTGTCACCTTTTGAGGAGTGTTATTTTTACTAATTATCTTTTCGTGTTATAACCAAATGTTCTTTTACTTTTTGCCAATTGATTTATCCATTTTCCACTTATATAATAAACAGTTTATATGAAGATCAAGGGAATCTTTTCTCTTGTTTTCCGGTTATTTTTTAGTTTCTTTTTATATTTTCTTTTTATCTTTTATATTTATGTACCGTATTTTATACCCGTTCCCATGTTCATAATATACATTTTTTTTAATATTCTACATAATATCGATTTTATTATATATTATATAACTTCTGGTTTTTAATTATACAGTTTAATCTATGTAATTATTTATTTACCATATTTTTAATTTTTTATGCTATATTTATTACGTATTTCTTTTTTTCTGCTTTTCTATTTCTTTCAAATGTTGCACACCAAGAAAAAAAAAAAACTTTTATTCTCAATTTTTGGAAAAATATCTTTGCTCTCGGGAAATCAACATAGGGGTAGCCAAAGTTTTTCTTAGGGTTTGTTCTTCCATCATTTTAGGCTAAAAAATAGAATGGGATACTGAAAATCTTTAAGAAAGTAAATTGGTCTAATCAGAATAATTATCTTCGATTTTAATACTGAGTATGACATTTTATTCCAACTTTTACGCTGAATATAACCATATCCCCTCTCCCATACTCGTTCAAATCACTAGTCAGGACTGATACCTCCTTCGAAATTTTATCTAACTAACTCTTTTGAAAGCTAAATTGTGAAGCTTTAACTGATTCTCTTTGATGGAAACTCAACCTGGGTTAATGTTAATTGACCTTGCCTGGCATCACCAAGACTCAAATAGTTCACCAAACTTCGTCGATGTAAATTTTGACTAATGGTTTTTGTAAAGAAACTTATTTACTGAGTTCAAATCTATAGACAGAGAATTACTGAGAATTTTTTCCTTGCTATTGATTACAATTCAGAAAGACTTCTCAAAAGAGGTAATAAGGATTTAAAAAGTTGTTGCTAGACGACTTTTATAAAATTTTCAGTAATTTTAAATGGGAAGAATGATGATTTTCCGTGCATAATTTTTTTCTACAAAAGTAACTGGTGGCACTCCAATTCCTGAAATAAAAAAGCAGAAAACTAGATAAAAAAACAAAAATCGTTTTAATTTCCTTTTCTTTCCATTTTTTATATTGCAAATTATCTTTTCTTTTCCACGATTTTTGTTGGTTTTAGTATTTATGTTTTATTCTTTTCTTTTCTACTATTCTTTGTTTTCCATTTCTTACTCTAGCATTGGAACTTTATTAAAAAATGAATTAAAGTTTCAAACATCTTTAAATTTATCTTTAAACTTAACGAATAGTAGGTACAATGAAAGAAGACAGCAACAACGCACATTGTGAAATTCAGTTTTAGGGAACACTAACAATTTTGACTGTCCTGGTTGCTTAAAGTTTAGAACTTTGTTTAATACGGCTCCCTAAAAGGGGGCTATTGGGGATTAAAGTGGATCTAAGAGATTCATGTTTTGTTTTCTAAGATCTGTCTTGAGTTTGGTTGTTTTAGAGAAAAGTCATACTCTTCACGACCATTGCCAGATTGATTTGTTGGACGGATCTACGGCCAGGCAAGCTCAATGATTTACTACTACTACTACTAACAACTCATCGCAGCACCAAGCCGCCTGAGGCCAACACAGCTACGCACGCTCCTCCTCCACCCCAATCTATTCAAAGCCTCCCTTTTTACACCCGCCCACGAAGTTCCCATTTCCTTTAAATCTTTCTTTATGACGTCCTCCCACCCCAGACGTGGACGACCTGCTTTCCGTTTAGCCCTAGATGGTTGGCCGAAAACAACAATCTTTGGCAATCTGTCATCCTTCATCCGCACAACATGCCCTAACCACCTCAACCTTCTTTCATTATAGACCTAGAAAAGCGGTATTGAACCACATTTTTCGTATAGCCTATTGTTTGAAATACGGTCAGTCAGCCGGGTACCCAGAACAATCCTTAAGCAATTTCTCTGGAAAACATCTAGCAAATCTTCATCCGCTTTTCGAAGCGTCCATGCTTCAGAGCCATATTTGACCACTGTCATCACTGTAGCTTCTAAGATTCTAATCTTGGTTTGCAGACTTATCTTCCTATTCTTCCAGACTTTTTTTAACTGTGAAAAAACACCCTGAGCCTTGGCTATTCTATTTTTAACATCTTCACTGCTCCCACCATCTTTACTAATAATACTACCAAGGTAAGTGAAGCTGCCCACCTGATCAATATTTTCATTACCCAACGTCACCTTTTCATCTTCACTTATTCCTAGCCTTAGTGACTTAGTCTTCCTAACATTAATTTTCAAACCAATACTAGCACCCTGAACTCGCAAAACCTCTAAAACTTCATTCATTTTGCTCACACTTTATCTAGGATGCTTAAATCATTAGCATAATCCAAGTCTAGGAGACTTTTTCCTCCCCATTTGATTCCGTGGTCTCCCATTGTCTTTCCTGTGCTCCTTAAAACAAAGTCCATCAAAATAATCCATATAAAGGGGGATAGAACACAACCCTGCTTAACTCCTGATTTAATACAAAACCAGCTGCTAACCTCATTTCCTACTTTAACCGCAGCAGTGTTATTCTCGTACATAGCACTAATTACTTTAATGTATTTGTCTGGTATACCATACAAGGATAAAAACTTTACTAAAGCTCCTCTATCAACAGAATCGAACGCTTGCTCATAATCTATAAAACTGAGGACCAAAGGTGTTTGAAAAAAACTTAGGCACTTCTCAATTATTAAACCTAATAGTGAAAATTTGGTCAACACATCCTCTACCTTTTCTAAAACCGCACTGCTCTTCTCTTAAAACTTTGTCTACAGCATCTCTCAGTCTAAAAAGTATCATATTACTAAGCAATTTGCTACCTACAGAGACCAGACTAATGCCTCGATAATTACCACACTCACTTTTATCACCTTTCTTATAAAGTGGCTTAATTAAGGTTTTCCTAAAATCGTTAGGTACTTCCCCTTTTTCAAAAATCATATTCATAATCTTCAATAACTTATTTCTAACCTCAGAGCCACCATATTTAAGAAACTCATTTACTACCCTATCAGCACCTGGAGCTTTATTATTCTTTAATCCTTTTAGTACTGTTGCTAATTCCTCCTCACAAAACAAATCTTCCTTCACATCCAAGGTATCGCAAAACTTTTTTCATTTTCCTAATATATTCATGCCTACAAATATTATGCTACTACGGGGAGGCAACCCGTAACAGATAAATTAGCTAGGAAGAGGTTTTTCAGCCCAAAGACGCCCATCAAAACATACCAATCCCAGAAGAATTGTCCATTAGTCAGAATCCCGTGCGAATGCTGTGTCGTTTACTAGGCTATAATTTCCTCGAGGGGCGCCACTCCTCAAGTGGGAATAGAGTTGACCGCAAGGTCCCCAGTCTTGCAGGTACCCGAAAAAGGTCGAGGCAGCCCTTTGCAGAGGCCGTTGTCCATAGATCTGGATCTTACGCCCTGCCACAGTTGTCCTCCTATAGAGGATCCTCCCGCGATGGTGTTTCTGCATCACCAGCAATTTAACCCATTGCTGGGAGAAGGTTTGCAACTCATGGAACTTGTGGACAAACCAGTGGGCCCTTTTGAGTGTACATTTGAGGGGCCTTCTTCCTCCTCCGCCTGTATTTATGACCCCGGGCAAGGGTGCCCCAGATTCTATTATGGACCCCCAGGGACAAGGTCCCCCCTTGGTCCGTGCCTCCTATGGAGGTACCCTACATATCTGTAGAGCGTTCCCCTATCGCCACCTGGGGACACGCCGAATGGCCTGGGGGAGGCCAGATAAACGGATCACTTTTGTTTTGCAAAGGCCATAACTCAGTGACATATTTAACCTACTACTTATAAATATACATAACTCACTGACTAGGCCTATATAAGTTATATACAGAAATATATAACTCAGTGACATACTTAACCTACTACTTATAAATATGTGTAACTCACTGACTAGGCCTATATAAGTTATATACAGAAATATATAACTGAGTGACATATTTAGCCTACTACTTATAAATATGTGTAACTCACTGACTAGGCATATAAGTTATATACAGAAATATATAACTCAGTGACATATTTAGCCTACTACTTAAAATATGTGTAACTCACTGACTAGGTCTATATAAGTTATATACAGAAATATATGACTCAGTGACATATTTAGCCTACTACTTATAAATATGTGTACTCACTGACTAGGCCTATCTAAGTTATATACAGAAATATACAACTGAGTGACATATTTAACCTACTACTTATAAAACGGAAAAATGCTATCGCTCTGTCAAATTATTTTAGTGGAACAATAAGAAAATGTAGGAGACTACTATCCATGTAACATAGTGTCAATTCTTCATATTCTTATTTATGTTAAGTAAGTTTATATTTGATAGAAAGTGTAGATTACACTGAAAGTGTGGATAAGTGAACAATGTATCTTTCTTAGGCAATTGCTTTCGCGCAATCTTTCTTAAGAAAGTAGTTCATTTAAGACTTCATACATTTATTCACAATACAGCATAGCTGCACAGTGGCTATAAAGAGGAGAGTCAGAAGATCTTTCTCGGGGGGAGGGGGATTTGGTCTGAAGCATCAAAAAACAAATTTTAGGAACAAATCTATTCAGCCTTTAGGAGAGGTCTGTTTGATCTAGATAGGGTTAGGATGTTAACCGCATAGCCCTTCTTCCTTTGAACTGAATTAAAGCTTATAAGACGGGTCTTTTTGAAGAAATGTTTTTAAGCGTCAAATTGAAGATCCTATTTACTGAAAGCTTATACACATTTAAAACATTTGCCTCTCAACCACCCGAACCACCCGTCCCGGCCCCCCCCCCCCCCCCCGCCTACAATCAGCCACGTCCCGATGCAACCATACGCAACCCACCGCAAAACACCCGACAACCCCAACCCAAATCAACGGTCAAAATCAACCGACTTTGAATTGAAGTTATCAAGTATGTTGCAGTAGGCTGCACACGGCTGCATCAAGACATGGCCAACCGCAGACAGAGAAAAGCCAAGACAGACAGCCCAAGTAATTGAGAGGCAAATGCCCAAATGGCTGGGGCTGCACGGGTAAATGGCGGGAGTAAGCATGACTCTTTTATTGGACACATACTTGTCAGGTTAAGTGTAAGGAACATAATCGGTTCGTTATTGACAATTTTCATTTCAAAAGATCATATTCAAAATATCCAAATTGAAAATTTTGCCGTTTACGGTCTAGCTGATTACCACAAATTTTAACCATAATGTATACACAAACGAGTGTATACATTATCTAGGAAGAGTAGCAGAGTTTAGGAGCTGTAATAGAGAGAATATACTGGTATTACTTTCATTAGAATCAAGTTAAATTTTAGCATACAAAGGTTTACAATAAAATTCAAAATTCAGGGGTGGCAGTCCCTCTTATATTTAAGGTAACTAGTGTTTTTTTCTTTAATAAAATATACGTCCTAGCATAAAACTGTCGAAACTAAATAAGAAAAATTTAGCAAAAGTCAGGAAACAGGAAATCTACAAAAAAAACTTATAGCACCAAACTATCATGTTACATAGAAAGATGCGATAATTTAAGTCAGGAGCCCCCCTCCCCCTAATCTAGAAAAAAATGTTTTGAAAGGATTGTTACAATAATAGATATTGCTGATTGAAAATCTCTTGACGTTTCTTGTGTATAGAGGATTATATGGTAAGGTTTTCAAACGGACCACCCACACTGCATTCACTTCTTTGGGGTCTTCCAATTCTTTGGGAAAGCATATAATTCTTGCATCTTCTTTAAAAAAAGAAATTCTTACAAAACTAAACCAAGCGTTTTATTATCATTCGCAAACTGGATTCAAGCTGTGACTTTTCAAAGTCTAACAAAATTACCTAATCAGGATGCAGCAGGAACGATCATCTCTATATTCACCCCCTCCCCCTAATTCACCCTTAATTTCCAAGATCTTAACAATATTCATCGATTTTAACAGCTTTAAAGATTCTCCCTCTCCCTCCCCTGTCTCTGAAAGAGACAGAGAATGAGAGAGAAAGACTGAGAGAGAAAGAGAGGGAAAGAGAAAGATTGGGACATACACATTACATACATATATACACACTTATATACATATATATATCCCCCCCCATCCAAAAAAAAAACTTTAAAAATAGGGACAAAAAAACATACTTTTTTGCTACAACCTCCTTGGATAAAATACTTTGATCCCCTTCCCCAAGGGCTAAGCTTTTTTGTATCAATGATACAAGCTATCTACAAGTGCAAATAAACTACAAAATATTCTATCTGACCATGAACGGGATGGTCACACATTATATGGATTGAAATCAACTTGGTGAACTGTGATTAAACGTTGAGAGCCGCGGCTATTTGGAGGAATAGCCAAGACAGATAGTATGAGTGAGATGCAAAGCTGGCATAAGCCTTTTTCAGAATTGTATAAAAATAATTTCATTTCACTTGCTGACAGATAGTCTATCATCCATCCATCTTAGGGCAGAACTAAGGTAGATAGGCATGGAATAAGGGTCATTCAAATAGTCTATGATTTATATGAGCCATTTGATGGCAATTGGAGACCCCAAATAAAAGGTTTTCAAAGATTCATGACTGACCGTGTCCACAGGACTCTAAAAGGCAGTTGGGCAACTGAGACTTTTCTTATTACATGAGCTTTGCCTACTGAGAAAGCCCACTAGAATTGCACTGGTGATGACCGAGATTTTTGGGTTGACTAATAACGGACAATGTCCAAGCTAGTTAGAGAACCAAGCTAGTTTGTTGAGGGGGCTAGGTAGAGAGTAGCTTGCAGACTTGTGTTTAATTGTTTATATAATAAATGGCCTGAGCTTGAGGTTTGTTTCAGAAATGTTTAGATTTTAGCTCTTTTAGAGAATATGTACACTCTTCCAGACTTCAGCAAGGTCGGTTGGTAGGAAAAAACGCAGGGACAGGGGAGTTCAAAGATTCTATTCAACTATTTATATAAAAATAACTGGGCAATTAATAATTGCCTAGAATTGTCATAGAATTTTTTATGTTAGAAAAAAAAAAAACACTCCTCAAGACCTATGCTTGCCATTGATGTATCTTTCGGTAATTTTTTCAACCTTAATACGGAAGATTAAACTTCTGAAAAACTTAAAGCCGATAATCATCAAATTCTATTTTATTGCTGCTTTTTCTTGGGGCTTTTGTGTATCATCTTTAGCTATTGGTCATTTACTTTATCTTAAATTTCATAGTTATTCCTGAACAAAAAAATGCCTTGCCCGTTAGCTATTTAATAATTTCCTTCAACTTGGAAAACTATAAGGAAGAGGAAACACTCTTTTCACTTTCAAGTTAGGTAGAAAGAACTTAGATTTTGGTTCACAATCTATGCAGTACCGCTGATTTAAACTCCAAACAATTCAGCTCTAATTTTCTATATCAGAAGTAAAGTTACAAAAATTTACTTGTGAATTAATTTTGATTGGTTTCTGCTTCTCATGTTTATTTGTTAGGTTAATTTATTATTCTGTTCTATTATGTTTTAAAAGTGCGTTCAAAAAAGGCTCCATGTTGTTAGTTACTTTAGATTCTTCCAACTATTTGAAATTGTAAAAGTAAGAAAAAAAAGAGAATATTGTTGCAACTAAACAAATAAATTTAAAATCAGGTGTGTCCAGGAATACACAAATGGATTTGTTTCCATCAGGGGGGGGAGGGGGCTCAAAAACTAAGTATACGAATTATCTTTAAATTAAATATCTATTGACAAGGGGAGGAAAAATTCAGATCCTCTGCCAAATTTCACTCCATTTGAAAAGAAATTTATCTATCACAAAATAAGTTTAGAATTAATTTTGAATTAGAACATATCAAAATTATTTCAGTATAATTATGTCTGCAAAAGGGGATGAATCTTTTCATTTACCAAATCGGTAGCAATACGCTGATTTCTCATATCAACCCCTCAATATCCAAAAAGTTATTTTATCATGTCGACCTTTACTAATTAGGTTCCAGCATTTCGTATATTGCTAGTAGAGATGCCTCAGGAGGTCCCACGGGGAGCCCATATTTGGGCATAGAGTCCCTAGGGAGAACACGTGGTTAATGGGGTCAATGGCCTCTTTCTCCAGGTGTGTTTTTGGCACGCTCGAGGCGAATGTTATAATCCAAGAAAGAGTATTTGTTGTTGTTGTTTTTTGGCCAAGTGCCCCGCTAGGGAAGAATGTTATGATCCCGGAAAGAGTTTGTTGTTTTTGGTCAAGTGCCCGCTAGGGAAGAATGTTATGATCTAGGAAAGAGTATTTGTTGTTGTTGCTCGATGCAAATGTTATGATCCAGGAAAGAGTTTGTTGTTTATGGCGCGCTAGGGGAGAATGTTATGATCCAGAAATAGTATTTGTTGTTGTTGCTCGAGGCAAATGTTATGAGTTTTCCAGGAAACCGTTAGATCACGTGTTTCCTTCTCAGCCAATCAGAGGGCTCGCATACATATTAGCGGCGGAGGGAATATAAGGAAAGGATTTTTGCTATAGTTTTATTAGTCTGTGAATAGAATTCAAGGGAGTGAGAAGAACAGTTTTGACTTTACTCATTTGGATATATATTTGTAATAATGAGTGGAATGTTTACACTATTAGAAGTTGATAGTGGAGTTGATGCTAATAATACAAGAGCACCAAACATTGCGGTGGAAATTACGAAAGGATCGCGGCTTTGTCTGGAATGGATGCTGTATATGCAAGATATGTGATATCCTTGAGCAAATTTAAAATGGAGGATCAATTATGTTTCGCCGCAAAAGTTGATATAGCACATGTGAATAGACTTCAATGTGCTTTAAGTGCATTAGTGAAACATATCGAAGACAATAAACAGTATCGCTAATTGTACATGCATAGTATTATTGTTGTTATAATTATTCAATAAAATGTTTCGAAATCGAAAATGTTCTCTTTCTTTTCTCGTCAGTCTAGAGTCAGCAGTCGGAGTGAAAGGACTGAAAAAATGAATAAATTTGAGAAAGAGAGAATTAGATCAAATCTAGTGTTTATGGAAAAACATTTGATTTTGGATGACGATTTTCTCGAGTTATCTCTTCAACGCAGGATATTCTCTCGTCAGGGAACACTTGACAATATAATGAAAACTGATTCTCCCCCATTGGGACTATTGTATGAAACTTTTAAAATGTGACTCAAATGCTTATACTCAATTTATTGATATATTAATTGAAACAAAGCAGAATCATATCGTGGATATACTTTTGAAAACATTGCTAATGGATTCAATGTAGATGGCTCCCCCGTCATTCGAAAGAGGTAACGTCACTGACTTACTCCTCTCTCCCCATTCCCCACACTGAATTTATCGAGCGAAGACGATCAGTTTCGTTTTAGCTGTGAGAGAGTTGACATCGGAAACCAAAAAATGTTCTATATATGTCCATTGTGCATGTACACTCTTGGCAGTTGGACTCAATGTGAAAATTGTACAATTATTGATGACTATAGTGAAAAGTGTAAATTATGTAATCCTTGCAAATTACATAGAGGCTATGCAGTACAAATTAAAGGATGTAATTCATGTCTTGAAGAGGTGTGTGACTCTCACCCTAGAGGGCACCTGTGCTCCAATTGTCACCATGATAAATGTAATCAGTGGGAGAATACTTACCCCGCTATGATTGGAAAGAATCCTAAACGTGATTTTAGTTTATTTCTACGAGATTGGTATCGTCGTGGATTTAAATTATTCTGGGAAGAGGAATCTGGTCTACGATTCAACTGTTGGGGTAACAAGACAATCTGGTTTCTACGTCATCGCTTTGACGACCCTGCCTACTATGACTATAAATCAAGTGATTTTTATTTGGCAGTTACCGAATGTGATTCACCACTTGAAAACACTGTATGTGATATTGCTTCAAATAGACAGATTGAAACTCGTGAATTTCATAATATGAATGCAAATAGTATTATTGACTATACAAAGAGATATGACAAGAGTGAAGTTACATTGTACTGCAGAAAATGTGACCCTGACTTTGCAGTCAATCAAGATCAATATACAGTGAATCCAAATGATTTACCAGCATTAGTGGTTCACGACAGTTGCCTATACACCGATGAAGAAATCTAAAAGTGAAGATTTGAAGACATTGTTGTATATATACATTTTATTAATAAACGAATTCACAAATATTTTTAAAGCACTTTACTCTTAGGGCACTGAAATCAATACTGTATAGGTCCGAGAGGATATTTTCCACTAGAAAGTCGTTCAGACGTGGATTGTCACCATAAATGTGGAGAAACTGCTTGTAAGTATAGCCACGACATCGGAACACAAAAATATAGTAGTGCATGGAAGCCGCAGCTTTTAGTCGTTAGATCCTGCACCCTCTTTCGATTTTGAATAATAGTTTTCCCACTGCTCTCAATATAGTTGCTGATGTGGGGTGTGTAGAATGTATAGGGTAGGCCAGAGGATCAAAAAATTCAATTGTTTTCATTGTTTGATAGATGCACAGCCAATGACCCGTCAGCACAGTCGATGGACTGCTATTAACAATAATCAAGGTATTGTTTGTACTTTGAATTTTTCCAAGATAGTCTGAGGGTAGACAATAGGAATTGTACTGGGAGATGTAGGGGTCCATATTAAATACATTGATTATTTGACTGGTGTTCATGGCGCCAAGTCTAGTAGAACACTGCCTTCGGGAGTGATTTCCCAATAGGTTTCATATTGATTTAGTGAGATTAGTGCAATACTCTCAGCCAATGGGTCGGCAAATGTAAACTCTAAACGCACAGTCCCCGTACGTACTATACTCATATCCTGTGTGCCAGACAAATCCAGTACAATGATACCATGTGTTTTAGCAAACATATCTTCGGTTATACCATTTTCAAATAGTTGCGAATCATGATCTAGGGTTTGCATGGTCAACTCATACAATGTTCTATAGGATTTATCAAAGGATAGATTGTAGAGTGGGATACCATTTACTTTGCACACAAGAGATGAAAGTCCAAACATCTCGAATTTATGTGGGCATTCAGTCCACGATCCTATTGCACTAGCGCTTTTTACCAATGCCAATGCAAGTTTCGAGGGGATTTCGCCATTGATAAAGGATGAATCGGTGAGGTGCGTGACCCCATGGCAATATGACATTGATTGGTGATTGTATGAGGAACAAGTAGTTTAATATTATTTCCATTGGCTCTCAGTTTTTCCACGGCCAAAGCAACAGAACTCATAACCTGCTGTTTGCGTACATGAAGTATTGCTGAGGTGAGGGAGAGACTTACATCGGGATTGGCAGCAAGTTCTTTTCTCAATATGAAATTGGATGGTGCAAGCGTCAATTTTATATCCACTTTAACATTGGGCGGCAGCCATTGGGGTATATTAAATATTTCATGATATATTTTTCCAACTAGATGTAATTCACTAGTTGTAGCATTTTTAAGTGCATCTGTACTATCAGTATTAGTAATATATTCATATCCATTGGAGGCGCCTCTCAATTCCTTGTATGACTTGGGCGTCATCAACATGAATTGCATGTAGCTTGCATAGTTTGAGAGATTGTTGCTTGTGCTCACCAACGTGCCATTGATGTAGACACTAATTTGACGAAATAAATTATGTAGTACACAATTTTCATAGGATATCCCATCGGCTCGAACTGGCATTGTATTATCGGATTTCCGGACTTTCATTTGTAAATCGATAAATGTTGAAGACATGTCCATGAAGTAGTCTTCATTGGAATAAATTTGAAAGTGGATATTACCAGAGAGGGGTTGTAGTGGATAAAATTGTTCATAGTATCCATGCTTGACACTCACATCAACATTTTCAGCATTGAATAGATTCAATGAGGCGGTGATTGAAGGTTGAGAATCCTTATGCGGCAGGTAGTACATCTTAAGAGAAGAAATCTAGTTTCGATCTAACAACTTTCTTCCTGGGGCTTCTTTTACACTACGTGTCGGCTTTTTCCTTCTTTTCTTTGACAAAAGGGATGATGTCTTTCGTTTCGGTCCTGAGTAGAGACTGATGATTGATGCATTGTTTCTTGACCTTTTTAAACCTTTACCATTTTGTTTTAATTTCTCGCCAAGGGTTCGCGCACTGGACCTAAGATTTTCCGTAGCACTTTTTTTAAAATCCTTGCCAGAGCCCCAATCGTATAGCGTAGAGGATGCAAAATCTGTCGCAGCCGGTACAAGATATTTTCTAGCCAGTGGTAGTGAAGAGCGAAAAAGCTTAGCAAACCAACTGCCAAGACCGTAGCCAAATATTGACGAGCGACCCTTGTAATAGTCCATTCCATTGCCCTGTTGTCTTGGGCCAAGAGTATTAACATAGCAGTCAATATCAGGACAAGTGAATACCACTTTTCTATTAGACATCTTGTTGAATTTGAACGATGGGCCGAAAATGGCATGTAATCACAGCCAAACCTTTTGAAATTGCTATGGGATCACCTAATTCAGTTCTTAGTGTTAACTGACAGAGTTCCAAATAGGAAGTGTTTACGGGAATATACTGAAGATGCTTTATATTGTAGTGATGAATATGCTCTTGATTGGTTTTTCGTTCAAGAACTCGTAGGAGGGGAACATTTAAATTACCGACCCGAGATGTTTCCACAAATGAGGCGTAGAGAAATATACAAGTGTCTGTGGAGAAGGCAGGCGGGTAGTCAGCAAAAATGAAATTAGTGTGTCCGGCACTTTTACCATTGATTATATTGAGCTTAAAGCCAAGAACATCCTTTAGGTTATCATTGAGAATAATCTTTTCGCTGGCAATAGGTGAACTAATGTAGATCTTGCCCTCCTCCTTTGAATAGTTGAAATGAAAAGCTCCTTTTTTACGAGCGGAAATTCTTTTTATTAATAGAACGACATAAATCATTCATACAGGTGAGTTCCTCGTAGAATAATTCAATATATGGATAATCCATCCAATTGATTTTTTATCATTAGAATTTTTGAAACCTGTTTGTGGTGGCGGCTTGAATTTGTCACCTGGTGGTGAATTCATGTTTCGGCCAATCATAGGGTCTAATTTTTATATTATATTTACGATCCTTTCTCAGGATGTCATAGGTATTTTTAAGAATACAATCGACAAGAGCCACTTCATACTTTCCGTCAAATTTGATGGTGGGGGAGAGTTTCGTCCAAAAATCACTTGTTTTATTCAGATCATTGTAGAGAGGATCGGAAACATTGAACATGAAAGTCACATAGAAATCATTGGGCATTGTCAATATCTTCAGCACTGACCCAAGAATCAAAATCCGAGTTGTATCCTAGCCAGCGAACAAGCAACAGTCTCTTGCCATGGCGTGTACGACTCTTTAATATCTTTTCAATTTGATAAATTTCACTAGTGTTTCTAACTTTTTGCAGTTCATATTCATAAAAACCGCCGAGAATCTCATCATCTTTGGTGTCTCGTAGTCGATACGTTGTGGGCTCGGTGTCCAGGATTTTGGACACTTTAAAAAGTTCAGTGCTCCATAAATAATTCCCCTTTTCAAAAATATTGGTGGTTCTATTAATTCGAACAGTATCACCAACATTGAATTTCTTCTTCTTTTTCTTCTCATTGCCATTGGAGTATTGCTTTAGAAAAGCATCAAATGTATTTTCACTGTAATGAACATCCCGAGGGCTTGAGTTGGACAGAGATCGATGAGGTCGATGGTTGTATATCTGCATGATTTTATCTAAATCATGAATAAAAGCCGATGTATTTTTCAGGGTACAATATCTTGAAATTAATAGACGAATCGTTCTTATTAATCGTTCAGCCAATGCAGCCTTTATTGGGCTGTGACTATGATAAAGTGATGTATTATATTTCAATAGAACATTTTGCACATGGGGATTAACAAATTCACTGCCACGATCCGATTGAATTCTTCTATATGAATTCTGTTCAAGAATACTTTCAATGGCCTGAGCAACTTCAACACCTCTCTTTGACCGCAGTGGAATGGCATAGGCATAGCGACTAAAGACACTGATTGCCACCAGAATATATTTGTAGGGCGCATTGTGACGCCGTTGAACTGCGTCTAAAGTTAAAAGATCCGTTTGCATTATATGCAGAGGGAAAAAGGTTTTAGTTTGTCGATATTGTTTGCTGCGAAGCATGTGATTCCGATGCAGTGTGTAACTCGGTTCATTCTCTAGATACTCTTTTGCATTTTTCAATGTAGTGCCGGAGACAGCTTTAGAAAGCGTTTTGGGAGAACTTAAACTTCCCGCTTCACCAATATTTTCATAGACACCTTTCAGAACTTCATCCATTTTGAACGTAAACACGTAGTGTAATGTCCACTCCCCTTTTGCACACTGGAGGGTGAATCAATTCGTCTTTGCTTTTGACTAGCAGCCACAGGGTGTTGTAAAATAAGTAGTGCTAGTATTTTCAAATATTGAATCTTCTTTTTTTTTTTAAATGGTGTTGGCGTTGTTGGAGGACTATATTCTCTTAGTTTCTTTAGAATTTGCTTATTGCCAATAAGACTTTTGGGAAAGTTTGATACACTTGGAAAGGTGTATAGATTATCGTCAAAGGATAATAGTCCCTTACGATTCGTCACCATATCACAAATTAAATCAACTAGATTATAACTTTTTCCCTGAATTATAATTCGTTTCCCTGTGCTGTCGACTTGAACTTGATCACCAGTTTCCAACATGAGATAAGATAATACTCTTTTACTCTGTTCTCGACAGGTCAGTGGCAATAGGTTTCCAATTTTCAATACAATCGAATTCAATTCCTTCTCCTTTGATTGTGCAGAATCTTGAAGAGATGTTTCCTGTTTAGAGGGGATCGGCGGCGGGTCTCTCACGATAAGGTTTATGTTTGTCCATACGTCGCAATGCATCATGAAGTAAAAGCAGTTTTTTGTCATTGGTAATATTCTCGTCATTAATGAATTTGCTTAGATTGTCTTCAAAATGTTCGACGGGCGAGAGGACAAGTTCAAATGGTGTCAATTTATAGGGTTTAGCCATTCTCTAGAGAAAACTGTTTACAAGTCCTGCAATTATTGGCAGTAAAAGTGTGAAAAAAGCTGCCGCCTGCTTGAAGGAGCCGTTTTCTTTTAAATTTGTTTCCCTTGTTTTTACAAGCCAAGGCGCGTACAGTGGAACGATGTTGCTTTGTCTGTTGTCTAACACCTTCTGGCAGTTGAACATTGCCCTCAGTTAAATTTAAACAAAGTTCAGATATTAGATTAATGAAATCATTGTCAACACCATGTTTAAGTATGGCCTTCCTAAGCAAGGGTTTTGAAGTGCTTAAAACGGAAAATAAATGTCGTTGTTCGAGAAGTTTCTTCAGTGTCATAATGGCAACTAATAGTCTTTTCTACTGTTCACCGGAAGATATACTGTAATTTCATTGTCGAAAATGTCGGTGACTACACGTAGATCCTCGGGTGTGCTCTGATTAAGATCCAGCAAAATGTAACCGTAGGGCTTGCTAGTCGCCTGAGTGTACGCTGATAACAGAAATTTTGGGGCACCGGGTTATATCTGTTTATTGAGAGTTATGAGCGAGCTAGAATCACGAACAACTCGATAGATAATATAGATAGTGCAATTCAAAGCAAGGGTTCGCATACATTTGCTCTGATGAAACAGATTGTTTAGAACTAGGGTTATGGAAATGCGTTCATGATGACATCGGACAGTGAACAGTTGTAGCATTTCCTGTGAGAAAAGAGAACTGTTCAATGGATTCAGCCAAATCATCAATAATCAGCCACGAGTTCGGTTCAATACTATTGAAAACATCAAGTCCTCGTATGAATTGTATTGGTATGGTTGTGGCAATAGCTTTTATTTTATCATAGGACTCCTGCCAAATACTATAGCAATAGTAGATTTTTTTCGGTTTTTCCAAAAACATTTTATCGCAATTTTGAATTATTTTAGCTAAAAGTGTTGTTTTCCCCGACATTGAGGGCCCACACAGAAACGATCTGAAGGGTGTTTTAAATTGATACATGCTGTTGACAACAGTCGGACT
This sequence comes from Artemia sinica, assembly GCA_027921565.1. NCBI lineage: Eukaryota > Metazoa > Arthropoda > Branchiopoda > Anostraca > Artemiidae > Artemia > Artemia sinica. The sequence goes on from CM051259.1 coordinate 61,936,416, forward strand.
ATGACTAACTGTAAATCATATGTGTCCAATGAATAAGTAGTAATTTCCCCATAGATCTATCTATTCAAGAACAACAAAAACAATATTTCATGGCAGCATTTATTTACGGCAATATGAAAACAAATATTTGTTCAACATGAACAATGATAAAAATAACACTTGTTCAACAAGAACCTGACAAAATTTCATGGTCAACATGAAAAACTCTATTTGTTCAACATGAACAATGATAACACTTTATAAATAAACACTTTTGTCCATCAATAACACTTATTGTCTTTAAACACTTTCTGTACAACACTTTTGTCCATCTACAGCACTTATTGTCTTTAAACAGTTTTCTGTACAACAAAATACACTTGGAACATGAACTAGCACAGTTGAACATTACAGTGAATTTAAAGGTAGCCCCCCCCGGAAGCCGGCCGCGGGAAGGGTCCCCCCCGGGAGCCGCGGAGGTGAAAACAATAGTTGTCGTCACTGCTACATATTAGTGGTTGGGTTAGTTGGGTCAGTGGTGGTGGTGGTGGTTAGTTGGTTAGTTAGTTAGTTCAGATTAGGTTAATTTATCCAGACCAAGTTGATTACGATAGTCTATGCATTCAACTCGGTCTGAAATAAGATAGTGGCCATGAGGCAGGACACTCACACCATTCTCGAGCACATAGATTTTGTCAGATATACATGACATTGCATTTTTTTTCCACTCTCACAGTATAATTTCTATACTGTAGAGAGCGAAATGCAAGCACTTATGCTCTCGGCACTAGGCTACTTTCTAAACAGTCTCTGTACAACGCTCATGTTGAAATTGCTCTTTACAAAATGTGTAGGCACCCCTTTACATGTCTTCTTTTCATCCCCACTGTGTGTTTTAACGCAATAAACTTTGGGACCCGGGAACACCCCCCTGGATATCAAATCACTCCCCGTCTCTGATTTTAACATTAATAGTTGGTTGGGGGCTTGACGTTTCACCAACTCGGGGTACAGGGACGGATTCCAGTTGGTGAAATCCATCCGCGAGCTGATGTGTTCCCCCTTTTCTAAATCACCCAATAAATCTTCAGTCCCATTTACCTTTAACAGCAGAGAATCTGTATCCCCATAGTAAACTTGAACCTCCCCCTCCCGTGGCCATTGCACCTTGCACACATTGTAAAAGAACAACAACATGAGCTTTTTTGAAATTTCTAGTACTGAACTACCGCCTGCTATATTCTTGTTCAGTACCACATTTCGCTTTTTCCTGTGTAGAAGAACCATGCCAGTCTCTATGCTCGTGAATGATGTAAAATTGGGATCGGCAATAATTCGTGCACACTCTAGAGGATCAGTCACGACGTCGCAGCGAGATCTGTTACGTACGCTTTCACACATTTTGCCAAACGATGAATTTAGAATGAGCTTGTACAATTCCTTCTCTACCTTGGAGTTTGCCCTAGAGCGTTTATCGACAAAGGTATCGATAAACGTTTTCAAGTATGGTCGCTGATTGAACTGCAGGACCCTATGTATTTTGGTGATCATGAAAACCATTGTTCACCATCCAGTGCAAAAGCACATGGTGAACAACGATATTCTCCTTAGGGTCCAAATCAGCAATCAGTTTTTGTTTAGAGGGGGTCCAATGCATCCCCATATCCTCAACCAATGATCGATTGTAGGGGCTCAGCGAGTCCCTGGTCACTGGTTTATTGATACAGGGAAAAACAAAATCTTTGACTGAGTCGTGAAGCGCCAGCGGAATGTGACCGTCAACTTCAAAGAACCATCCTTGTGGCCCATTGTCCTCGACGGTGGTAATGTCGGGGAACTCACAAGGATTCTCAAGCCATTGATAGTTCCCACACGGCAAAGAGTAGTGGGACATTGCCGAGGGATATAACGAGTTCATGTCCAAGAACACTGCATTTGACTTTACACCGGTGCTTTGTCCGCTCGGATCGGTTGACAAGACGCGGTCCCCGTGAAAAACATACCCTCCCCTCATTGAACGCTCTACAAAAAGGTGTTGATCTACATCTGTGATTAGGCCTATTTCCTCCCTACTAATTTTTAAAATTAAATCCATCACCAAATGGGGTGTGGAAAAATAATATCCTATATCTAACCCGAACTCTGAATAGATTTGGTCTGTGTTCTTACAGACTATATCCAACAGAGTTAAAACGTCACTGGCCAAGTACAGTCTACAATAATGCCACCCATTTTTACAATTCCCCTTAGCCCACACCTTCTTGGCAAACTCATACTCCTCGGCTCTGCATTCACTGTTGGTCAGTGAATTGTAAAAAGCTTCAATTGGAGGTAGTTTCACCTCGCTTAAGCGAGCGCCAGAACAGTAATAATCATGTGCGTATACACCTTTGCTGGTTAATAAGTCATACATTTTACTGTCTGGAAAGTGCTGTTTAAGCAAGGGAAAGCTATCGAAATTGTCGCTTTTCTGCACTTGAATCAATTGACTCAATGCCTTGGGAAAAAAAAAACTAAAATAATCTAAAAACCTGATTTTATTCCAGCACGTATGCCCATTATCCACTACCTGCCATTTCAGTTCGAGAAGCAACAACTTCTCGGCCGATTTGGGAATAATGTTATAGGTAAATGAGTTATTTACCCATGGACTGTCTACTCCCCTTCCCTCTCTGTGCATACGTGCCAGTGCCGGTAAAATAAATTTTAAGTCATAATTAGAGTTGTGGATAAAAACAGGGATAAAAAACTGTTGGCTAACATTTAAATTACACGATTGATGCGCTACCCCCCTAAAATTACTACCCCCAGATGATATTTCCTGCCACAAGTGATCATGATCTCTAACTTTCCCCTCCCCCCTCTTTTCCCTTTAGTCCCCTTATCCTCCTCTACAAACTCCCCCTTACAAACCCAAACATATTTTTTGATTTTTAATCGCGAGACGATCCTCTGCAGACAGCACCATTGGATAATGCGTATTTCTCAAACGAAAAATAGCGCCATTAGCCGTGCCAATTAGTTTAGTCAATGCCTTGACCATGAACTCGTTCTCATCCAATGTCTCAACTATTTCTAACAAACCGCATGGTGTTAGAACTGTCTCTTTGCGCATGAGCATAGGACACTGCAATGGCCTGATGTTCTTTGACTCGGTTTGGATATTGGGGAACATTCACCTCCACCAGCTTAGCTTCACAGTCTAAAGATATTTTGTTGCATTGGAGGAGGGTATTCTGGAAATTTTTAAAGCGTAGAATGGATCTATCCCCTGAAACCATTTCCACTGTCTGATATCCATGCCGTCTACAGTGTCTCATATGATTTCGCAACTTTAATTCAGTCCAAAATCTAGAGAGACATGTTGGACAGTTTTAACGTACCCCCTTATTCTTACCCTCCCTCAGAACTCTACTAATATCTGTAATCGGATTAAAATGGCCAATTGCATTCGGTTCACTAGGTGGTGTATTATAACAACCAAACCCAGTGTTTAACCAAATCAACTGACGGGCCCCTTATAGGGAAGACCACCCCCCTTCTTTTTAGAACAAGCCCCATCTTCAAATTCAGTTTCATACTGAACCACAGTAACGCCGATATTTAAGTGGGCATTAGCCCTTTCAAAAATATCAATAGATCGTAGCGTTACTGGGTATTTTCCTTCTAAACAAGAGAAATCTACAATTGGAAAATTGGACCCGTCCTTCCCATGTACAGCCCAAATTGTCTAAATTCGTCTTGGAAGCGTCATCTGCTAGAGGCTGAAATGCTGATATGAGGAAAGCATGCATGAAACATTTTTGATCTGTTTCAAAGCAAATCTTCTGGACACCACGACAACCTATTAAATCTGGATTATATTTTTAAAACTATGCCCTCATCTCTATGCCCCCTCTTAAAATAAAATCTTTCTTAAATTTACAAATATTTACACTTAAATTTTCAATAAATAAAACTACAGACCCGCTCCCATTTCGTTATAGTTCTCGAGATGCGCTATAATTTGCCCTACCCACTCGGAAAAAAAAAAAAAAAAAAAAAAAAACACCCTAAAAATTTTCTAAATTTGGATAAATTACGCCCATCTCGGAATGTATATAATGATAATAAACTTCACCTTTCCCCTCATTTAAATAAAAAACCTTTAAAAATAGAAACCTTAATTGAATCCCTACCCCCCCCCCCCACAACTGAATTTGGTTCTCCAGTAGTGCACGAATTTTATCTACATAGGCATGCACAATTTCTACAGGATCAAACACAAAATTTCCCCCCATAAGTGAATTAAAGGGATCCCCAAACGTTGCAGTGAAAACAACTATATTATTTAAAATTGTATTGGATAATTGAAAGTCTGGAAAAGTCATACCCCCCTCTTGTATATTAACCCCTCCCCCAAGTTATTCAACAATATTTGGGCTATGCTCCACTTCAGTTGTTTGAAGAGGAAGTAGGTAATCAGTGGGAGGAGGGTTCCCTGTAAAATCCTCTAAAATTTGTAGGGTATTTGGACTTAGCACGGGCAAGTCCCCTTCTGAACTAGGAACATTACCTTGCTCAACTGTGCTAGGTTCTACATTGAAATAATTACTTAGAAAAGCATCAATATTAAAAGGTATTTCATCAGAGTTAATGATACCATGCCAGTCATTGATAGTTGATGTTTCATTGTCCTGAATGTCATGAAACTCCATTGTCCCTTCAATGAGTTCTTCCTCTCCTTCACTCGATGACGATGGTGAATAAGGGACCAATGCTCCAACCTATAAATGAAAAATAGCTTATTTTCAAAGTGTTCAAATCATCCCTACTGTTTTTAAAATTTGGATTATTATTGCTTAAAACACGCTTAATAGCATTTGGTTAATTCAACTGAAAGCAGACAATTTCCAACTTAAGATATTTACAATCTAAAACATCGCTTTACATAGAAGGCGGCAATTTGTTCAAAAATAGTTTATTTTCAATGTGTTTCAAATCAGCCATTTTTTTTTGCTGCGCTTTTCGGGCCCGCAGCGCATCCTGCAGCGTTTCTCTGGCCCGCGGCACATCCCGCGGCGCATCTTGCAGCGCTTCTCGGGCCCACGGCGCATCCCGCAGCGCTTCCCGCGGCGCGTCCCGCGGTGCTTCCCTGCCCAAATGGATCACATCATGTCCAACACTATCTTTCGGAGCCGGGCTAGCGATATACCGGGCTCGTGCAGTCGAGGCTGCAACTTGACGAGGCAGCATTGAGGCTCGATGAAGAAGGGCTTGCACAGATGGCTGCACTTGGGCAGGCAGCGTGGAGCTGGGGGGTTTCGGCCGACGAGCATATTGTATAACTGATGCTCTTACAGGGGCTGCCTCACCCCCTCTTGCCTTCTTACTGGGAGGTGGAGCACATTCTTCACCATTGTCCTTAAAGAAGAGAAAAAGTTAGTATGATAAATAATTTCCCCCTTTTTACAGAAAGAAAGTTAGTATCATCATCCATATAATTTTGTCTAGAAAAGCATTTATCTCAAAGAAGCCCTCTCCTCCACCCTTTTTCTACAATGCAAAAAGTAAAATTTACGAGAATATGCTATGCATGGAAATCATATTGTGAGAAAACTTGTGAGAAAAATAAACCTTGACAAACAGTAGTCTATAGCCTTAGGATAGAAATCAATGTTTCTATTTTTACCTTTCAGAAAATTTTTTAAAATGTTCCCGTCTGTAGACTTTAAAATATAGATAAATTATTGTTAACCCAGCAACAGCTTATAGGCCTAAATTACAATATAGGATGTAAATTTTGCAGACAAAATAAGGCTATCTTTTTTTCTTAGAAATCCCGGACCCCCTTACTTTTCATGTGAAGTTTTCGCTTTACAATGATGGCGATAGAATAGAGGCATGGCCCCCTCCCCCTTTCGCCAATGTCCTCAATATATTGTTAGACCTTAATTTGAAAATAACGAGATTTCACCGGTTCTCCGAATAGAGATTGTATAGGCCTGCGCTTAATAAATTGCAATTGTCTGCATGAAACCGTTTTAATTTGACAGGAGAAAAACATCCCATTTTGATCTGAGAAACCTTTTACAGGAAGTGCTTTAAAAAAGGGTCAGAGCTAATTATAGGCTTCGCGCTGGAGTCTTGTGTCAAAACCAGAGCGGGTTAATAACAACAGTGACGGAAGTCTGTGGTCGCTTTTAGCTAGGATATAGAACACTTAAAATTGCATAAATTTAACGAAAAGATAATTATTTCTTTTTGCGAGAATTTTGTTTGTAAAACAATGAGGGAGGGGGTTAGGTTTTGAGGGTAAAAGAACATATTTTATGTTTTCTATCGAGTATAAAGATTGTATAGTGATGTTTGTATTGTATGGGGGGGGGATTTACCTGAATATACTGGAGGGTGACCAAGGAAAATAATTTTATTTTGAAAATAAAAAATGAAAATGTATTAAATCAGAAATTACAATGCAAATTGAAGTTGGCGTGGCTTCTAATTCATCAAATTTATCCATTGTTGTTTGAACTTTGTCAAAATACTTTCTAATAATTTAATTACATTGCATGCCCGTTATATACGAAATCTCAAGGTCGAATTGTTATGTAAAGAAGCCCTCTGATTGGCTGAGAATGAGACACGTGATCTAACGGTTTCCTGGAAACTCATAACATTTACCTCGAGCAACAACAACAAATACTATTTCTGGATCATAACATTTGCCTCGAGCTTACAACAACAAATACTCTTTCCTAGATCATAACATTCTTCCCTAGCATACAACAACAAATACTCTTTCCTAGATAATAACATTCGCCTCGAGCGTGCCAAAAACACACCTGGAGAAAGAGGCCATTGACCCCATTAACCACGTGTTCTCCCTAGGGACTCTATGCCCAGATATGGACTCCCCGTGGGACCTCCTGAGGCATCTCTACTATTGCTTCTCCGAATTTTCATCTTATTCTTGAATATTATAGCTATACGAGGCCATGGACTTTTCTAATTAAATTATGACAGCTGATATTTAATTTTTAATCTCCTTCACGTCTGTTTATGCTAGTTTCCTTATAGGTAATTTTTAGTTATAATTTTAGTTATAATTTTTTAGTTATATTATTTTTAGTTATAATTTAATTATAATTTTTAGTTATGGGTAATTTTTAGCTAGTTTCCTTATAGGTAATCCTACCACCTCTCTAAGGATTTGTAACTATCCAACACAATTGTCATTTATTTTTGTTTGACAAACAATATATTATAACGAGGTAGATCAAGCAAATCCAGGGCGCCAGAAGAACATTTTCCAGGGGGGAGGGCCAAATGCCAAAATATCAGTTGTGGTTGGGTGACAGGGAATATATTTCAGTATTTTTTTTTTGTTACGTTGGATTAAGTTTATTTTTAAATACTTTTAGGAAAAAAAACTCTCAAATAAAAAGAACAATTAAATTGCATGCAAAATGAAACAAAATACAGTAAATTTTAAACCGGAAGGATTCCTGGCAAAGGGATCGATTTGTTTAATCAATAATCGAGACGAAAATAGCGAACGAAGACCACACTGCCCTAGGGCGTATTTTTGATCAAACATCCCCTAAAAGCTATAGAACTTTAATGAAAATCACACCACCATCAGATCCAGCGTATCAGAGAACCCTACTGTAGAAGTTTCAAGCTCCTATCTGCAAAAATGTGGAAATTTGTATTTTTGCCAGAAGAAATATCACGGATGTGTGTTAATTTGTTTTTCTTTGTTTTTTCCCCAGGGCTGATCGTATCGACCCAGTGTTCCTAGAATATTGCTAGAGGGCTAATTGGAACGAAAATTAAAAGTTCTAGTGCTCTTTTTAAGTGACCAAAAAAAATAGAGGGCAGCTAGACCCCCTCCCACGCTCATTTTTTTTTCCAAAGTCACTCGATCCAAATTTTGAGATAGCCATTTTGTTCAGCATGGTCGAAAAATACAATCACTATGTCTTTGAGGATGACTTAATCCCCCACAGTCCCAGGGAGAAGGTCTGCAGGTTATGAACTTTGCCCAATGTTTACATATGTTATTGGTTATTGGGATGCATGCAGAAGTTTTCAGGGAGATTTTTTCTTGTAGTTTGGGAGGGGGTCGGGGGTTACGTGGGAGGATCTTTCCATGGAAGAAGTTTTCATGGGGGGAGGGACATTGCTATGAAGGGGGCGCCAGATTTCCCAGTATTATTAAAAAAACGATCAGAAATTATATAAGAAAACAACAATGTTTTCAACTGAAAGTAAGGGACAACATCAAAACTTAAAACGAACAGAAATTATTACGTATATGATTGGGTTTGCCCCTAGTCATTACCTCGCTCTTTACTCTAAAGTTTTTTGTACTTTCATCAGAGCTATTTATTCTAATTATTGGCCTTTGTGATTAAGGGGTCATTCTTAAAGAATTGGAACAAAATTTGGACTTTAGCGTAAAAAGCGAGGCTTCGACTAGAGCGGGGGGGGGGTGTGAACCCTTAATATATGTAATAAGAATATACGGATATAGAAGTTCGTTGCGTAAGTTAATTCGTAAGTTACATCATATCAAAATTTCGAGAAAGCTATTTAGCCAAAAAAAGGTAAAATTAATATGCAAATTTTGTTTAAATTGTTCATGTACGGTGAGCCAAAATCAAAGCTGCATTAATTCAAAAACGCTCAGAAATTAAATAAAAAAACATTTTTTTTTAATTGAAAGTAAGGAGCGACATTAAAACTTAAACGAACAGAGATTTTTCTGTATATGAAAGGGGGTGTCCCCTCCTCAACGCCCCGCTCTTTACGCTAAAGTTTGACTTTTTATCACAACTCTACTTTTTAAAACAATAAAAAACTTTAGTGTAAAGAGCGAGGCGTTGAGGAGGGGACAGTCCCTTTCATATACGGAATAATTTCTGTTCGTTTTAAGTTTTAATGTCGCTCCTTACTTACAGTTAAAAAAAAAACTTGTGTTTTTTTATTTCATATTAAATAAAAACATACCTAAAACGTAGATTTCAACTGAACCTAAGCTAATTTTCGTCAAATACTGCTGGGTATCAACTATTATCTTATTTATTATCTGATCTGCAGATCGAAATCCTCGAGTCTGTACTGAATTAAATAAATAAAAGCAAGTTATTGTAACTGAAAGTAAGGAGCGGCATTAACACTTAAAACGAACAGAAATTATTCCGTATATGAAAGGGGCTGTCCCCTCCTCAACGCCTCGCTCTTTACGCTAAAGTTTTTTATCGTTAAAAATAAATTTGTGATACAGAGTCAAACTTTAGCGTAAAGAGCGAGGCGTTGAGGAGGGGACAGTCCCTTTCATATACGGAATAGTTTCTGTTCGTTTTAAGTTTTAATGTCGCTCCTTACTTTCAGCCACAAAAATATATTTTTTTTAATTTAGTTTCTGAACGTTTTTGAATTAATGCAGCTTTGATTTTGACTCACCGTACATGAACAATTAAAACAAAATTCGCATGTTAATTTTCCTTTTTTGGCTAAATGGCTTTCTCGCATATTAATTCTCATATTAATTTTCCTTTTTTTTTTTTGGCTAAATGGCTTTCTCGAAATTTTGTTCTGACGTAGCTTAAGAATTAATTTCCGAAAGGAATTTATATATTCGTATGTTTTTATTACGCATATTAGGGAGTTCCCCCCTAGTCAATACCTCGCTCTTTACGCTAAAGTTAGAATTTTGTTCGAATCACGAACCCCTGAATCACAAAGGCTGGTTAATTAGAATAGATAGCTCTTTTGAAAGTACTAAAAAACTTTAGCGTAAAGAGCGAGGTATTGACTAGGGGGCGAGCCCCCTCATATACGTAATCGTTTCTGTTCATTTTAAGTTTTAATGTTGCTCCTTACTTTCAGTTGAAAAAACTTGTTTTTTTAAATTTAATTTCTGATCGTTTTTTAAGTAATGCCGGGGAAATCCGATGCCCTCTTCATAGAAATGTCCTTTGCCCCAAGGAAACATCCTCCATGGAAAGATTCTCCCCCGTAACCCCTACTCCGACCCCTCCCCCCTCAACAGACAAAATTCCTCCTGAAAACGCCTGTTGTACTTCCCAATAACCAATACTATATGTAAACAATGGGAAAAGTTTATAACTTGCAGCCCTTCCCCCGGGAACTGTTGGGTATTAAGTCATCCTCAAAGACATATTAATTAAATTTTCGAATATGTTGAACAAAATGGCTATCTCAAAATTTTGATTGGGTGACTTCGGGGAAAAAATGAGCGTGGTAGGGGGCCAAGCTGCCCTCCGATTTTTTGGTTACATAAAAGGGCACTATAACTTTTAATTTCCGTTCAAATGAGCCCTCTCACGATATTCTAGGACTACTGGATCGATAAGATCACCCCTGGGAAAAAACACGCATCCGTGATCTTTTTTCTGGCAAAAAATACAAAATTCTACGTTTTTGAATATAGGAGCTTGAAACTTCGATAGTAGGGTTTTCTGATACGCTGAATCTGATAGTATGATTTTCAATAGAGTTCTATGAATTTTAGGGGTTGTGTCCCCCTTTTTTCGAAAATAAGGCACATTTTCTCAGGCGTGTAACTTTTGATGGGTAAGATTAAACTTGATGAAACTTATATATTTGAAATCAGCATACGAATCTGATTCTTTTGATGTATCTATTCGTATCAAAATTCCGTTTTTTTAGAGTTTCGGTTACTATTGAGCCGGGTCGCTCCTTGCTTACAGTTCATTACCACGAACTGTTTGATAAGAAACAAGTCCCAATTCAGCAAATTAATTAGATAATGTCAACGTCAACAAGCCCGCGACTGATATACTATAAAATCGGTACTTTCTTTATAAAATCGTTATTTACTAAAAGTTCATTACACACTAATCAACTATAGAACCAGCATTAATTTTTAATACAATTCCCTTAGCATATGTAAAGAGTGAGAAAACATTTTCCAAGGTTAGCGGGGAATAACTTATACCTGTTTCATGCTTTTCCCTGGAAAAACGAAAGTCGATAACAAAGGGCTCAGGAAAACGAAAGCCCTTAAAAGCATTGATTGGAAAATCAAATTAATAGAGCCAAGACTTGTATGACTGGAAAGATAAAGAAGATGGAAGTCAAAAGTTTTTTAATTGACAGAGATGAAAAATGATAAGGTAAGAGAGGTCCCGAGAAGTTCTTTGTCAGTCGCTCTTAGAGGAAATTTAGATTAAAAATCAATGAATATTAAGATATGCCTCAACGGAATCATGTTGATACACATCCCAATAGACTGATACACATTCTTGTTGATCCCTTGGATTCTAATGAAGGCTTGGAATGATATTAGGAGAGGCAATTTTACTCCTCAATATTTCTATATGTATATCAGTAGTAATCAATGTTATACTTTGCTTGCAGGTATAGCAATCTCCATGCTATTTGCTTGCAGGTATAGGAATTTCTATACTATTTGCCGGGACGTATACACCTTTTCAAAGAGATTCAGAACTCCCTCACATGGCATTATACTTCTGGTCCATCTTGTGCTAGTTGGGAATTGCGTAATATGTTATGAAGGACAAGTTTCTGACATAATTTATGTAGACTAGATTTCTACTTCATAATATATATGGTATACATGCCTTTTAGGGTAAATCTGTGTCAGAAAACCCGTGTGTCTTGTTTAGGTGTTAATATATTCAGTTATTTTTTTTAGTATAAATTCAAGTTTCAAATTATAATTTTATACAGTTTGAATACTTCATTCGTTCTATCGATATCTATATTTTACGATCATTTACATTGATAGAGATATGGAATCTTCTAAGCGACTTCTGGTGAGTAAAATTTTCTTATATTATAATAAAAAAAGAAATCTATTTTTGTCTCGCCATTAAGTTAAGGAAGAATTTCCTTTACCTTCCTTACTTACGCTTTTTTCACCGTGCTGTTAGCTCTTTTAAAAAGCTTCCTATGTTAATTAAACAGTCCATGTTTTTCAATTTTAGTAAATATTCAAAAAAAGAGGCAGGTTCACTTCGATTTTGGCTCATTGTATATGAAAAACTAAAATAGAATTTGCATATTAGTTTCGGCAGATTTAATCCGGATATGAAGGGTTACCCCCTCCTCAATATCATGCTCTTTACGCTAAAGCTGTTAGCACTTTCAAAAAAGCTTCCTATTCTCATTAAAAAGTCCCTGTTTTTTTCTTCAAATTTCGGTAAATATTCAAAACAGGGCCAGTCAGTTTCGCTATAAAATAATCAAATCGCTTTTCATCCTTCCACCTGAAAAGGGTGTTAATATTCAAACAGGGCGGGTAGTTTCACCAATAAAATAATCAAATAGCTTTACGTTCTTCTACCTCAAAAGGGATGTTTTTCTCACTATCTGATTAAGAGTATGTTGACACATTTGTTGGCTAAATGGCTTTCTCAAAATTGAGTTACGAATTAACTTAGGAATTAACTTACATAACGAAACTTCTATATTTATATGTTTTTATCACATGTATTAAGGAGTTTACCCCTAGTCAATATACCTCGCTCTTTACGCTAAAGTTCGAATTTTGTTCAAATTTCGAACTCTTGAATCACAAAGGTCGGTTAATTAGAATAGATAACTCTTTTGAAAGTGCTAAAAAAAAACTTTAGCGTAAAGGGGTGAGATATTGACTAGAGGGCGACCCCCTTCATATACTTAATAATTTTTTGGTTTAGGTTATGTCTAGGAGTCTTCTTTCTTCCTTTTTTCTGTGATTTGAAGTATTTCGCAATTTAGGTATATAAAGTTTTAAAAGCTTTGCATATAAAAAAAAGATCTATAAATGTCAACTTTTTTGTGTTTGGTACTATGGAATTCTAATGGGGGGGGGGGGGGTTAATAAAAGGGAGTTTCTAATTTGGGTTTTCAATAAAACATTCTGATGGGGGGGGGGTTTAATAAAAGAATTTGGTTCTCAATAAAAGAATTTTTCCTGTTCTTCTTATACTTTGAATTGTCACTTTGTAAATGAATTTTTCAGTTGACTGTTTCTATAGGTGATCTACGGTTAAACTCTTAGTTGGCGGTTTGCGAATGGTATACCTGAGTGGAGGCGGAACTTCGTGTGTGGGGAGCTTCAATTAGCGGTTCAAATAGGGAGCTTGCAATAATGGCCATACTAGACCGAAATCAGATTAAAAAGTTCAGATTTCCTTAAGAGCGAGTGGAGCCACAAGGACTGACTGTCTCGAGAAATGTTAACATTGAGAGAATAAAATAAGAAAGTAATGTATTTATTATTACTCACATACTTGTCACAGAGCTTCGGTTATATCAATACACTTGCAGTAAAAGGCACCAAAATGAATTGTTAACTGTAGCAATACAAATAATGTTCGATAAGACAGTTTCTAGATCACATGAAAGTTATAGTAAGCACATAAAAGATTGGCTCTAAACTCATTCTAGGACTCGTCTAAGACTGGCGCGAAAATTGCTAAGTCCCAACTATCTACTCTTCCCAATTTCACCAGAGGTTACATTTGGGCGTTACTCAGAAGTATATATTTTTACAGTCCCTATTGGATCCACCATTTGTCCTACATTACTATTGGATGGGTATACACTAATGGGCTACTTGGATTTAATTAAAGTTTATGACTTTTAAGATATCACTTTGGAATTTTTCTAACAAAGCAAAGTTCTACATTGTAGCTTTAATTACAATTTATAACTTTTTATAATAACACTTTGGAATTTTTTCGGAACGAACAAAGTTTTACACTGTAACATTTTGCTAGCAGGGTGTCGTTTAATTTTCAGAAGACTTATAATTTACTTCTGTGAAAGTTGGTAAAGAATAATACGATTTAATTACATTGAGATACCTAGTTCTAAACTTAGTTTCCAGAACAAAGCAGCAAAGATATTTTGCATCTTGGGTGACTATTTTTTTGTATAATAAACTTTGCCCCTCTTGATAGTTTGGTACTTCGAGCTCTTAAGATTCAAATTACATTGTTCGTTGGCTGTCATATAAGATTTGGTCAAACTGATATTTATGCATTCATTTTCTGTTTGAAAGATTCTTACGATGTTTGTTACAAAGTATAATTACAATGTATAATTAGATACATTTGTTTCACTATGTTAAATTGAAAGCTTGAGTCTTGCTCGATCTGTAGGTTACTTGAATTTTTCAGGTTCATATTTTGGGTGATTTTATTCTTTACTTGGGTAACTTTAATTGGAAAATTTTGATGTTTTTGAGAAATGATCCCATTACAGAATTGAAAGGTCCAGTGCCCTCCATTAATATTCTGAATAAGCAAGAATTTAACTAGCTAATTAAATTGTGTCATTTTTTCAACTTTTGGGAGTTTGGTACTGTGATATTGAAGGGGCAGTGCCCTCTCATAAGCTAAATAGTTTGAAAACTAAAAATGATTTTTATTTTAGAATGCTGTTGATCAGCCATCGCAGCAAAAACGTGCAAAAATTGGATGAAACTCAGGATAACACCGAGACAGGATTAATCGAAACATTGAATGCAATCAGACCAACTGTAATTCGCCTCGCACCGCATTCCGAAGGAGAGAAGGAATCTGGCGAGTTAGCTGTGATTTTCGACATAAGTTTTAAATAGATATTCTGAAAATATATTTTAATAATTTAGTAAATCGACTCCTTGTATGCTTGCAGTGAATAATGCTATTTCGCGGTTGACGTGTAAAAATTCGCGGCACAATATAACTGAATTAGCATGCATATATTTGGGGTAATGAGATACAGGAGCCTTCTGGGTGTTACAATTTTATAGGCCTGTCATCTTCATCTATGCTTGAGTTTTCTTTAAAAAACTTATTTTGTAGAAAAAGTGTTTTTAATTAATTCTTTATGAACGACGTCTGAAACACGAGGATGGTTCAATTAGAACAATAAGTAACTTTTTTTTGAATATTCGTCTTCGATATTCAACCGATTTTTAATGTTTAAATTTATGTGTTAACTAATTAGCTCCTATTTCTAAAGTTCAACGCAGCACCACTGACAAAATGGAATACTGGGTACCTGTCTGTTAAACGAAACACATTCAAAGAAGTGAAGTTATATTAATCCTAATGAAATATATCAAAACATGATAATAATATTGTAGAAAAAAAAATGAAAAGCAGGCTGCGTAGAACAAATTATATAAATACCTAAACCCCTAACCATCTCTATATATTCGATAGACAATTAATATATACATGCATCGTAGTTTTTCTCACTCAGAACAAGCAAATCATAACCGAACCCACAAAGGGAAATCAGTTTCTGTCATATCGTACACAGTGTAATTCTAGAATGTGTTCCGGGTAATGTTTGAAGAACTTCATAATTTTTGAAACAATCAAAAGAAAGATAACAGTGAAGGCTACTTTGATAATAAAAGTTGGTACAAGATTCGTCATCGGGGGGGGGGGGGCTATTTACCTAAGCTTTAATTCTTAAATCGTTTGTAAATTTTTAAAAGCTTTTCCTTTCAAAAGAAAAATTGTGTCCTGCGGAACTAGTAAAACCACTCTCAATAGGTTTCAATCACGAAGAAACAAAAACATCGCTTACTATCAATAGCAAGCTGATATTCATTAATCAAAATTTTTTGTCAGGAACTATGCGTTAACAACCAGAAATTCAATCTCCATGAATTTAGTTAAAACAATTGTTATGATTAGTGAAGCACAAATTACACTAATTATTTTCATGAATATCTTATACAGTTAATAATCATAGTTGTTGCAAGAGTCGCCATCGGGGTTCTCAGGGCAAATTTTACGGCAGTATTATGTGTGTAATCACGAGCAAAATCAAAATTTATTACTTTCTTGTTCGTGCAGGGAGAAATCGAAATGGAGGCGTTACGCAAAAGACACTTTAATTCCGGGGGGGGGGGCACTTTAATTGTTGATATGGAAGGAGAAAAAAGTTCTTCTCTTACAATGATTTATTTAGTCCGGGTTTACTGCTACCAGCACTTCAATCAAATCCGTCGCCAAGCGACATAGAAAATTCGGATTGTCGAGAAAAGGGAGAAAGTTAAATCAAACACCAGCAACCAATGTATGGGATGCATGTCCATTAACCGAGGCTGAAGAGCAATGCTTCATCGAATCAGATCAGAATTTGGGGTTTTCTGGCATAACCAGCAACACTTTAAGCCTCCTGAAGTACTGGTTCTGCCTGCCTACCAGTGGGTAAAGGCAGGCACACATAGCAGCCCCCACCCCTGGGGTGTAAGAGGGGACTAATCAGGTGAGACCTATACCAATTTTAACTTGTAATTTGACTACAGTAACCAATCCTGGGTTTATGCCACTGCTACTGTTGATGCTTGATGTTTTTTGCTGATTGCTTTCTATTCTTCAAATTTCACAATCCCCTGCTTTGGTATTTGAAATTTGTTACTTCATTGTGGACTACATCCTGCCTTATACCAAAACTGTCTTATACCACTGCTTATTCTGGTCCTGTTTTGTTGTTTACTTCAGATTAGAAATGAAAGTCAACTCAAGCCACCTCGTGAACTAAGGTCTGACAGCTCAATCCAATTCTCTGGATCAGAATCTGTTTCAGAGCAACTACTCATGCTCACTAACCACATAAATAGCATAAAAATCAAACATAAAATGCTAGCAGATTCACTACAACCTGACAATCTTAAATCTTCAGTGAAAGGGTTACTTGATGACCTTATATTGGCTAAGATCTCTTCCCAGGTAGATGAGGCAGTGGTTAAAATGAAAGAGGAACAGGCATTCATGCAACATAATGTCACTATCTCTTCAGATAAGCTGGATGCAATCAAGCAGGAGGTGTATGCTGGCCTCAACCTAGATCTTAGTAATCTAGTGGATAAAACTCTTGAAAGCTATAACAGACGCATATTTTCTGTTGAATCTTCATTGGCTACTTTAGAGTCATCCATGATAGACCTTAAAAACTCTTTCCAGCCTATCCAGTCCAACCTGGCAAGATTAAATGACCGTTTTGAACAGCTGGCTTTGAGCAACCAAATTATTGTCTTTGGGGTGAAAGAGGAGACCTCCATTGAAAACACTGAAAGTCAATTCCTGTCACTATGTGCTGGGAAATTTCCTGGCATACCAATTATTCAGTCTGATGTTGTATCAGCCAAAAGAATTGGCAAACCATCTGCAAAACCCAGACCCATAGTGTGTTGAATTTTGCAACTTACGAGTTCGTCAACTGCTTCTCAGACAAAAGAAGGATTTGAAAGGATCAGGGATTCTATTTTCTGAGACACTTACAAAACCACGCTTACAACTTCTTTCATATGCCAAGTCAAAGCTTGGCTTACGTAATGTTTGGTCCAGTAAAGGTGATATCCTGTATAAAAACCAATCTGGAAGAGTGGTTAAGTTTAATAATCAGAGTGAAATTGATTTATGTGCTGCAAATGCAGATAAATTAAAGTGATGGATTTAGATTTATTTTCTTATAATATATTGCATTGTTTCTGTAGGGATTTACTTGCTGTTCTTAAAATATTCCTCTATTATTCTTTACTGTCCTCACATAATTTAGACTGGTACCATATTACACTTTGTGCCAATAGTTTGGATGATATGTCCCTTCCCACTACTATTTCTTTACGTTTGTTTGTGATTCTGTCACCTTCATGTTGTCTGATTTACGTTATATTCTTGTTGTGTCATTATACTTGTAACCCCCATAATATCAACTGGTCACACATTATAGTTTGTGCTAATACTTATAATAATATGTGCCTTCCCACTGATTTTTCTTTATGTTTGTTTATGATCCTTTCACCATCATGTAGCTTGGCTTCTATAATGTTTTTGTCATGTCAGCACATTTGCAGCTCATATAATTTTCACTGGTCCTATATTGTATTTTGGGCAAATATTATGAATCATATATGTTATCCCACTGTTATTTATTCATTTATTTATTTTTTATGTTTGTTTGTGATCCTATCACCTTTATGCAGGCTGATTTCTTTCATATTTTTGTCATTTCAGCATAATTGCAGCTCATATAATCTTGACTGGTTCCACATTATACTTGGGGCCAATATTTTGATGAATATGTGCCATGCCACTATTATTTCCTTATCTGGGTTAGTGATCCTATCACATTCCTGTAACCTGAATTCTATCATATTTTTTTCATGTCAGCACACGTGCAACTTGCATAATTTTGACTGGTCCCATATTATATTTTTGGTCAATATTTTGAATAATATATGCCATCTCATTGATATATTTTTATCTTATTTTTTGATGCTATCACCCTTGTGTACCCTGAATTCTATCAAATTTTTGTCATGTCAGTATATATGCAGCTCTCATAATTTTTATTACCCATAGTATACTTTGGGCTAATATTTGGAATAATATGTGTCATTCCATTGATATTCATTTATATTTGTCTGTGATCCTATCACCTTCAGGTAGGCTGACTACTATTATATTTTTTTGTTATTTTATTTTATTTATTTATTATTTATTTTTTTTTTTCTTTCTCATGTCAGTTACAGCTTACATAATTTTCTGGTCCCACATTATAAATTGGGCCAATACTTTGATTCTACTTTCATTTTACTGATATCTCATTATGCTTTTTGTGATCCTCTCACCTTCATGTAGCCTATCTTCTATTATTTTTTTGTCAGTCCAGCACACTTGCAGCTCATGTAATAGCAACTGGTGTCACATTATACTTTGGTCCAATACTTTGGATAATTTGTGCCATCCCACTTATATTTCTATGTGTATATTTATTATTTGTGATAATTATGGGTGATTTCTCTTTTCTTTTGAATTCTTCTATTCTTAATTCAGTTATTTTTGATCAACCAATTAGGGCTGGTAAACAAGAGACTCACACGCTTGACCCTCTCATTGAATCTATGGTTGATTCTAGCTGTAATTATCACACTACCATTGATTATTGTGATAAAATTATACCCTCACTGTCTTTAAATAGTAGCTTTAATGTATTTTGTTTGAATGTGCGTGGGATAAGAGACAAGTAGGATAGTCTGAAATCGTATTTGTGGTCTGATAATTCTTGCCCTTTTGATGTAATTGGTTTAACAGAAACATGGTTATCTGATGGTGAAAATTTTACACCCTATGATATGCATGGTTATGTTGCTGTCCATATCCCCAGAATGGTAACAAAGTGCTCAGGAGGTATTTCTTTATTTATAAAGTCTGATATTGAGTTTAGAAGAAGGTCTGACCTTGAATCTTTGTTTACATCAGTAGTGTCAAATAGTAGGACAGTTTATTCTCTTGTTATTGATCTGAAAAGCCAGTTTGCATGTGACACTGTTTGTTTGTTTTATAAGCCCCCTCCTTTTCCAACACATTTGTTCTGTGATTTGCTTGATCAACTTTCTTGTGTGGGGTCTTTCTCTAAAAAACGTATTTGTGTTTTGGGAGATTTTAATTGTAATATGTTAAATATTGGATCAAGTGATGAATGTGATCATCTCTTTGATGTGCTTTCTTCTGCTGGTCTACTTCCTTCAATTTTTTTTTCCTTCTCGTGTTGACCCTACTAGAAATTCTGCCACTTTAATAGACAATATTTTCATTTCTCATTCTTCTAATTTGAAGTTTACTTCTGGTCTTGTTTTCACTGATCTTTCTGATCACTTCCCTATTTATGTTTCACTTTTTGTGCCTCAAATTGAGATTGCTGTGGATGAGCAGGGTGAGTCTTCTTTTAGAACTTCCACAGATAAAGAAATTTCTAATTTAATACATAGTCTTCAGAGTAATGATTGGTCTAGTGTTCTTGAAGCTAATGATGTTGATTGTGCAACGAATTTATTTTGTGTCGTATGGGAGCTCTGTTGGATAAGCATTTTCCTCTTAGAAAGAGGCCAAGGAATTCCACACCTAAATGTCCATGGATGTCTAGAGGTCTGATCAATGCTACACATATGAAGGCGTCTCTGTTCAAGGCTGCATGTAAAAGTAAGACACAGGATGATCTGTTGAAGTATAAACTTTATAAAAATGTGCTTACTTCTTCAGTACGTGCAGCCAAAAAGCTATATTTTTCGCGTCGAATTGATGAGTGTAAGGGGAATTTGCGAAAGGTTTGGACTGTAGTTAATGAAGCTCTTTCCGCAAGAAACTCAAACAGTCCCCCCTTGTCACTACAGGAAAGCTGATGGATCTTTCGTGGACAAAAATTCTTCAGCAAGCGCCTTCAATTCGTATTTCACCTCACTTCCTTCAGTTCCTAATCCACCCTACAGCAGAGTAAGTAGTTTTCCCTTAGCAGAAAAGTCATTTTTCCTTTTTCCATGCAGTGATACCGAAATTTCTAACATTATTTCTCAGCTTTCAAGTAGCCGTTCAGTTGATGGTTTTTGTTTGAGCTGTAATGTTCTTAAGAAAATTGGTCAGTTTGTTTCTAACCCCATCTCACACATAACTAACCTCTCTCTTTCTTCTGGTGTTTTTCCTCATTTATTTAAGGTTGCTAATGTTGTACCTTTGTTTAAAAAAGGTGATTCATCTCTAATTTCAAACTATAGACCTATTTCTCTCCTTCCTGTAATTTCTAAGGTTGTTGAAAAAGTAGTGTATTGTAGACTCTCTTCATTTGTATTTAGTACTAATACGACTGCAGGTAATTCTCTCATAACTAACCATCAGTATGGCTTTCGTCCCAGTTTCTCTACCTTGCATGCACTTTCAGATGCAACAGAGTTTGTGCGTGTTAATCTTGACAAGGGCTTGTGTATTTTGGGTCTATTTCTTGACTTTTCAAAGGCATTTGATATGGTCGTTCACTCTGTTCTTTTGTCTAAATTATCTTCATTTGGAGTGCATGGAGTCCCACTTGAATGGTTTAGGTCTTACCTCTCAGGGAGATCTCAGTATGTTTCGGTTAATGGTACTTCTTCCTCTTCCTTGCCTATTGTGAAAGGTGTCCCACAGGGCTCTGTGCTTGGACCACTTTTGTTTTTAATTTATATTAATGATCTTGTTGATGGTCTTCATCCCCTTGTGCACCCTATACTTTTTGCTGATGACAGTAACTTTTTCATTGCTGCAGTGGACCTGCCATCTGCCATTTCCCAAGCTCAAGGTCTTCTTGATAAAGTAAAAGATTGGTGCTGGTCAAATGGTATGACTCTCAAACAGCCAAAAAAGTGCCATTGTACACTTTAGAACCCCTTATCGTATGAGAGACGCAAGGGAACCAACCATCCTGACTTATGGGAATGATATTATACCGCAAGCTACTATAGTGAAATTTCTTGGTGTGTATCTTGACTGTTTTCTTTCTTTTAAACCCCATATAACTCATACCCGTTCCCTTGTCCTCCACCAATCTTCAATGTTATACAGGGTTAATTCATTTCTTCCCCAGATGTTATGCTTTCTCTTTATTATGCTTTTATTTTTCCTTACCTTTCTTATTGCTGTTCTGTCTGGGGTAGTACTAATAAATCTCTTCTCTGCTCACTTCAAAGAGCCCAAAATAGGGCAGTGAAGGCTACTTTTCTTCTACCTCGTTTTTACCCTTCCTCTGATCTTTATAATGATACTGGAATAGCTCCGCTGGATCGTATTGTGGGTAAAAGTTACCTTTATTTAGCACATTCTGCTTTTCTAGGTACACTTCCACCATCTCTGCAGCAGTTTTTCTTTCTGTCAGGCTCAGGTAGGTACTCTTCTTTTTTACGTAGCTCTTATCGCAGGTTCATTTTACCTAAGCGATCATCGACAGCAGGTCAGAGGTTCTCCTGTTTATCAATCTATTTTACTATGGAACTCCATCCCTCCTGATGTCCCTTTATCTCTTTCTGCAAAGGCACTTTCTCGCTGGATATTTCCAGTATAGTATTTTCCCCCTTTCTTCTTCTTTTTTTTTTTGCATTCCATCCACATTTATATGTCTTTTTTTTTCATTCAATATATTTCAAATAATTCTCCTATTTTCTCCTATTAATTCTCCTATTTTCATAAATGTCTCTTATCCAATTTATTTATTTATTTTTTTTTTTCGTTTTTTTTCGTTTTTTTTTTTTTTTTTTTTTTTTATTTATTTTTTTTTATGTGCTTTATAATAGTTTCTTATTTGTTTTGTTGGCCCTTTACAAGCTTAGCTTCTTGGGCGTATATAAATTTTAAGTTTGTAATTGTATTGTTTTTTTTTAGTATTAATAAATTGATTGATTGATTGATTGATTGAACATACTGCCTCGGTTGAATGATGGTCGGGTTTTATTGAGAATTACAATCAAGAGGGACAGGCACTAGAGTCGGATCCCTATTTTGCATTTTCATTCTGAAAATTATATTTTTTTTTCGAATAAAACCATTAGTTTTATATATCATTCTCTTGTTCTAACTTATCCTCTAAGAATAAGACTTCATTTTCCTGACTAAAACAAATATATTTTTAACATGTTCAGTTGTCATTATGAAAGACATATGCCAATGTAACTTTTTTTTTCTTTTAATTGTTCAGGTGGCGGGACAATGACTATGAAAAATTGACATAGTTTATTAACTTTATAAAAATAATGGTTATTTCACATAAAAAATAAGCTCCTTTTTTATAGATTAATGAAATACCACCGCCATTGAGTGATGAAACATCAGCATTTACTAAACCAATTCTAACACCACCAGTGGAGTTCAGAGACGAACCATCAGCATTAGTTCTAGACAATATGGAATGGCATAGAGGTTTTCTTAATGATGTTTTTGGGGATATGGCTAGCGTAGATGATTTAACTTGTGACTTTGATATGATAGAGGATCCAGAATGGGTAGATAGATTCATGCGTGAGCATTTAGGTAATGTAAGTAGTGCAACTGAACTTAATCCTCATATATAAATTACGTCACAGGACAATACAGTCTGGCTTGATCAATTGTCCCCAAACACACTGGAAGACATGCTAACTAGCCTAGGGGACTTTATGCCATCTCCATCTAATGTAATTGAACAGGCGGGGGATGGTGTAATTGACAATTCTATGTCACCCCACACCATTCCCCTAATGATACACCTAGTGCTAGTAATAGTAGTAGTAGTAGTAATACAACAATGCAAATTGTTGGATCTAATTTTTCCGGGGATATTTTTGACGATAGTTTTATAATTAGTGAATTGAGTCCTGTGCAAATAGGTGCAGGACATAAAAATAGTGTCATGTCCCCGGAATTACGTGAATTTTATTTGTTAGAGTCTGATCTAAGTCACTTACAAACATATAGGGTAGATTTTAACCCTCCCGAGGAAAAGGTGATTGACGGGAGCATTATTTAACTGATCCTGTGAATGTTCTCCATAGCTACATCGACAGAATTCGAGCACAAATTGAGATTCAGATTCAGAATTGGGGGGTCAATGGGGTTAAAGCATCAGTAAATCAAAAAGTTTATTTACGAAAGGGAAAATCTGGGGATATTTTTTATTTTCATTTTTCAACTGGCAACAAGACTTTTTACCCTGGTCAAAATGAATTTGAGAATAACTTTTTCAACTGGGTAAATAAATTATTATTGACTTTGGACCCGTTTAATGAGAGGGGAAGTGGGTCCACAATTTTATACATTGAACACATGGATCTGAATCTCAGTAGATTTAAAAAAAACTTTATTTTAAGGGGGCGGTTAGTAGTCGACGAATAAAATGCCACCCAGATTTGTCGGCTACAGGAGGAGTTCAAGGTTTCAATTTTGAAACGGGGCTGCAATGCTTTAAATATGCATTTTTAGCAGCAGCCCATAAAACATTAAAAAATGAATCGTCAATGAAAAATCTCAACGGACTTGCTCGTAACGGTGGAAAAAATTTCCTTAAAGTAAATTTTGATTGTTTAGAGGGGAAGTATCCGGTGTCCTTGAAATAAATAACCATATTTGAAAAAGCAAATGAAAATCTTGGGTTGGGGGTGGTTGTTCTCCAGTGTGACACGGAATTTGTAAATGGGGTAAAGAAACCAAATGAAAAAAGGGGTTTTGTATTCAGTGAGGACACCGTCAGTAGATAATGTTAAAAATTGGGTTTGGGTTATTTACGAGCCTCCCAAAGATGTAAATTCCTACGGTCATTTTTTCCCTGTTACAGCAATAAGTCGACTCTTATCTCAAGGTGTGAAGAAAGGGGAACGTTTCTATTGCCCCATGTGCCTTTCCCCATTTCGAAATGAACAAACATTCTCAGATCACATGAGCCATTGCAAAATTCATGGCAATCAAAGAATTGAAATGCCGGCAGAAGGCAAAGATACTTTAC
Source organism: Artemia sinica (assembly GCA_027921565.1). Taxonomy (NCBI): domain Eukaryota; kingdom Metazoa; phylum Arthropoda; class Branchiopoda; order Anostraca; family Artemiidae; genus Artemia; species Artemia sinica. Next base: position 61,960,662 of record CM051259.1, read on the forward strand.
AATTTAAAAATTTCCAAAATTCCCTGCTACAAGTTGGTAAAATATCTTTAGACTGTGAATCAAGACTGGTGGAGGTATCAGACCCATCAAGGCCAAATATAGTCAAGGAACACAAACTAGTTGCGTGTTCCTATGCGCATGCCCGTCGCGATTCCAATAATAAAATGCAGTTGGAAGAGTTTTTTTTTTGGCTATGGATGAGGAGGGTAGTATGGAAAAGTTATTGATATCTTTAATAAAAACAGCAAACAGTGCAATTTCACGATTGCGTCACACCAACTATCCAATGACATTATCAGATAAAGAGCAACTGGCACTAAAAAAGGGGACGATTTGTTGGGTTTGTAGGGGTGTTCTTGCCCCAAAATACGCGGTCCATGATCATAATCACCTTATTGACCCCAATTCAACGGGAAAAAAAAGTAACTTTCGGGGGTGGGCTCACAATTCATGTAATTTAAAAATTAAACAGCAACTCTTTCTTCCGGTTTTTATACATAACTCTAACTACGATCTGAAGTATGTGCTACCAGCAATGGCACATCTTCGAAGAAATGGAACAGTGGATGATGCATGGGTGATAGACAGCTTTTCCTACAAAATCATTCCTAAATCATCGGAAAAGTTGCTTGTTTTCGAATTTAAGTGGAAATTCGTTGAAGACGACGTTGAGTACACGAATAAAATTCGCTTTTTAGATTCCTACAGTTTTTTCAATAAATCATTGAGCGAATTAATTCAAGTACAGAAAGACGATGACGGCTGCAACGCTTTCCCCCTTCTCAAGCAACAATTTCCAAATGATTTATATGATTTGTTGACAGTGAAGGGCATATATCCTTATGATTATTATTGTTCCATGTCGAGATTCGCCGAGGAAACTATTCCCCCGATTGAATCGTTTTACGACAGTCTACATGATCGTAGGTGCACCCCCGATGAATACAGTTTTGCTAAAAAAGTGTGGGCAGAGGGAGGGTGTAAAAATGGGTTTGACTACTGCAAGCTGTATTTGTCGAGTGATGTGTTAACTCTGTTAGAAATTATGTGTAAAAATACGGACAAAATCTATGGGGAATTTAATCTTGATTTGGGCTATTATTTTTCATCTCCTCATCTGGTGATGGACCTCATCCTAGAAATTAGTGGGGAAAAAAAATTGGGCTAATCACAGACATTGATCAGCACCTGTTCATCGAAAGGTCAATGAGGGGTGGTTTTGTTTTTCACGGGGATCGTATCTTGGAAACTGATCCAACAGGAGAGAAGACGGGGACAAAATCGGATGCAGTTTTCCTTGATATGAATTCTCTCTACCCCTCGGCCATGTCCCATTATGTGCTACCTTGCGGTGACTATAAATGGCTCAATGACCCTCAAGCTCCCCATTTCCCCAACATTGACAGTGTTGAGGAGAATGGGCCGGTTGGATGGTTTTTTGAAATTGATGGGGAGATACAGTTGAGCTTCATGATTCAGTAAAGGATTTTGTTTTACCGTGCATCAATAGACCTGTGACTAAGGACTCTTTGAGCTCTCGCAATAGGAGTTTAGTCGAGGTGGACGGATTGCATTGGTCACCTTCAAAACAAAAACTTATTGCTGACCTTCTACCAAAAAAAAATATAGTTGTACATCATGTGACTTTAAAATGGATGTGCAACAACGGTTTCAACGTCACAAAGGTTCACAGAGCGCTCCAGTTTAGTCAAAAACCCTATCTGAAAACGTTTGTTGACACTTTTGTCAACAAACGTTCTGAAGCGCAGACGAAAGCCGAAAAATAAATTTATAAGCTCATTTTGAATTCGGCTTTCGGTAAAATGTGTGAGAGTGTTCGCAATATGAATCGTTGTGACGTCGTGACCGATCCCGAACAATGTGCTCGAATTATTGCCGATCCAAATTACACTTCCTTCACAATCATTGGCCCGGACATGGTACTATTGAATAGGAAAAAAAGACGCATTGTATTAAATAAAAATATTGCTGCAGGCAGTGCGATCTTGGATATCTCTAAAAAGCTCATGTTGGAATTCTACTACAATGTGGCTAGGGTACAGTGGCCGGAAAAAGGGCAAGTAGAGGTCTGCTACGGGGACACAGATTCTCTACTGTTAAAAGTAAAAACCCCAAATCTAATTGATGATTTGGCGCACGGTGAAATTATTAGCTCACGGATGGACTACACCAATTGGAGTGGTCTTTACCCAGAGCTAGTGAAACGTCAGGCGCCAAATCAGCTTTTATTTTTTAAATCAGAAACGGGAAGCGACTTGATTTCCCGTGGTGTGTTTGTAAGTCCGAAGGTGTACTTTATACAGACACACGACGAGGAAATCAAGAAACGTCGCAAAGGAGTGCCCACGCGCTATGTGGATAAGAATTTCGACATGGACATCTATAGGAATTGTATTGTTCAAAATACAAATCCGCGAGCCAAATTGCTGGCAATTCGTTCTCTCAACTACAGGAACTTTACTGTAAATGTAGAAAAAATTACCATGAGTACCATTTGCGACAAGGTCTATGTTTGTCAAGACGGTGAGACTACCCTCCCCCTTGGTCACTATTTAACTTCAGACCGGGCCGAATGTGTTATCCATAGGGAAAGTCTCGGTTTGAATAAAGTCCAGTAATTTTTTTTCCTAAAACCTTTGGGGGGGCTCGCGGCCTTTCGGGGGGAAGGGGGGGCTCGCAGCCCGGGGGGGGGCGGCTGCCAGCGGGGGGCGCACCGCCACTATCAGAGTTATCTTTTTTTTTACTTAGAGCAGATTTTTTTTGTAAATATACATGTTTCATTGAAAAAAAGGTGATATTATTTTAAGTGCTTTATTCTAATGTTGTATTTTTTCTATAAAAAACAAAAAAAGTATTTATTTAAGTGTTTTTTCTCTGTGTCTATGTAAATGTTGTATTTTTTTTATTATAAATAAATTTAAAAGAAGTGTATTTTTTTCATGTTTAATGTGCTTTTTTTTCAATGTAGTATTTTTTTAAGTATTGTTACTTTTTTATGCATATAATAAAAGAAAATATGATTCTTTATTCGTCTTCTTCTTCTTCTTATTATTGTTGAACGGAGTAGGGAAATTATTTAGTCATTAGACAACTATGGTCTACAGTTAGTTGTCCAGGTGAACTGTTGAAGGGAACATGTATCAATTTAAAACACCATTCAGATCGTTTCTGTGTGGGCCGTCAATGTCGGGCAAAACAACACTCTTAACTAAAATAATTAAAAATGCGATAAAATGTTTGTGGAAAAGCCGAAAAAAAATCTACTATTGTTACAGTATTTGGCAGAGTCATACGATAAAATAAAAGCAATTGCTGCCACCACGGGTTTGGTGCAGATAAAATTCATACAGGGACTTGATGTTTTCAACATTATTGAACCAAACTCTTGGCTGATCATTGACGATCTGGCTGAATCTATTGAACAATGGTCCCAGGAAATGCTGCAATTGTTCACTGTTTTCGCTCTCATCATGAACAGATTTCCGTTACTCTGGTTCTACACAATCTCTTTCATCAGAGCAAATGTATGCGAACACTTGCATTGAACTGCACCTACTATATCATGTACAGAGTTGTTCGTGATTCTAGCTCGCTAATAACCCTCAATAAACAAATCTATCCAGGTGCCCCTAAATTTCTGCTCTCAGCATACAATCAGGCAACTAATAAACCCCACGGTTATATCCTATTGGATCTTAATCAAAATACACCCGAGGATCTGCGTGTAGTCACAGATATTTTCGACAATGAAATTACAGTATATCTCCCGTGAACACTAAAAAGACCTATTATTCGCTATCATGACACTGAAGAAACTACATGAAAATAGACATTTGTTTTCAGTTCTAAGCACTTCAAAACCTCCGCTTAGGAAAGCCATACTCAAACATGGTATTGACAATGATTTCATTAATCTAATATCTGAACTTTGTTTAAATTTGACCAAGGGTAATGTTCAACTGCCAGAAGTAGTTAAGCAAAAGGCAAAGCAACATCGTTCCATTGTACGTACATTGGCCTCTAAAAAGAAAGGACAGAATTTTAAAAGAAACGACTTTTTTCAGGCGGGGGCGGTAGCTTTTTCACACTTTTACTGCCAATAATTGCAGGACTTGTAAACAGTTTTCTCTAGATGGCAAAACCCTATAAATTGAAATCCAATAGAACTCGCTCTCTCACCCGTGGAACACTTTGAGAACAACCTGAGTAAATTCCTTGACAATGAAAATATTGAGGATGATAAAAAACTGCTTTTACTTCAAGATGCACTTCGCCGAGTGGACAAACACAAGTCCTATCGGTCGAAGCCCACTGCTGGTATTGATCACAAAAAAGAATCATCTTCTCAAGAGTCTGCTGCTGCTGCTGGAACAATTAAAGAAGGAGGAATTGGATTCAATTGTATTGAAAATTGGTAATCTAATGCCCCACTCATATCGTGTACAAGTAAACGACTCCTAACCTATCTCATGGAAAGCGGTCAAGATCATATTCAAGTTGAGAGCAATGGGAAAGGGATTATAATTCAAGGCAAGAGTTATAATCTACTTGATTTAATCTATGACATGGTTACAAATCGTAAAGGACTATTATCATTTGACGCTCATCTATACAACTTTCTAAATACATTAAACTTCCCCAAAAGTCTTATTAGCAATAGACAAATTCTAAAAAAATTAAATGAACATGCATCATCATCATCATCATCAACAACAACAACACCATTAAAATATGAACATGAAGAAGAAGAAGAAGAAGAAGATTTTAAATCAATCTTGGAAAATACTAGCACACCTAGTGGAAAAAACTTGACAATGGCGGCGAGGAAAAAGCGAAAACGACGTTTCATGTCACCATCACCATCCAGTATACAAAAGGGTAGCGGACGTTACACAACTTGTTTACGTTCAAAATGGTTGAAGTTCTGAAAGGTTTTTATGAAAATATTGGTGAGGCGGGGAGTTTAAGTTCCCCCACCAATCTTTCCAAAGTCACTGGTGTTCACACTAAAAGTTAACAAGACTATCTACAAAATGAATCAAGTTACACTCTGCATAGAAATCATAGACTTCGTGCCAATCAATATCGAAAAACTAAAGCCTTTTACCCATTGCATATAATGCAAGCAGATCTCCTGACTCTAGATGAGATTCAAAGACGTCACAATACATCGTACAAGTACATTCCACTTGCAATCAGTGTTTTTAGTCGCTATGCATATGCAATTCCATTGCGATCAAAGAGAGGCGTTGAAGTTGCTCAGGCCGTTGAAAGTATTCTCGAAAAGGATTCATATAAAAAAATTCAAACGGATCGCGGTAGTGAATTTGTTAATCCCCATGTTGCAAAAGTACTAGAGAAATATAGTACACTGCTCTATCATAGTCACCGTCCTATAAAGGCTGCATTGGCCGAACGATTGATAAGAACTATTCGACTTTTAATTTAAAGATATTGTATATTGAAAAATACATCGGCTTTTATTCATGATCTAGATAAAATCATGTTGATTTATAATCAACGACCTCATCGATCATTATCCAACTCTACGCCAACGGAAGTTCATCATTCTGATCATGATACAATTGACACCTTTCTTAAGCAATATTCCAATGAATCGATTGTCAAGAAGAAAAATAAATTCAATGTTGGTGATACTGTTCGAATTAATAGAACAACTAATGTTTTTGAAAATGGGAATTACTTGTGGTCCACCGAACTTTCTAAAGTGGCAAAAAGCCTAGACACTAAACCCATAACTTATCGCCTGCGCGATACCAAAGATGAAGAGATTCTCGGTGGCTTTTATGACTATGAACTACAAAAAGTTAAAAATAATAGTGAAATCTATCAAATTGAAAAGATATTAAAGACACGTCCTCGCAGGGGTAAGAAACAGTTACTTGTTCGGTGGCTAGGATACAACTCTGATTTTGATTCTTGGATCGGTGTTAAAGATATTGACAATGCCCAATGATTTCTATGTAACTTTCATGTCCAACGTTTCCGATCCTCTCTACAACGACTTGAATACGACAAGTGATTTTTGGACAAAACTCTCCCCCGCCATCAAATTTTACGGTGCGTATGAAGTGGCTCTTGTCGACTGTATTCTCAAAAATACCTATGACATCCTGAGAAAGGATCGTGTGTATGTATATATAAAAGTTATACCATTCGACTGGACACTCTTTGTCGACTATGAATGGGTTGAAGCACTTAAATCTAGCGCATATCTACATGCCAAATTGAAATATATTGAATATGATAATATGGGAGATTTGTGTCGTAAAATCAATAGAAAAATCTCATATTGTAGGAATGGTACATTCCATTTTAATTATTCATTGGAACATGATAGGATTTACATTAGCTCACCTGTTGACACTGAAATAATTATTCTCAGTGATAATCTGAGAGACGTTCTTGGCTTTAAACAGAATATGATCAATGGGAAAAATGCTGGCACCGTTTACGGGGATGGATCAAGTAATTTTTGCTGATTATCCACCTGGTTTCGCCTCGGACTCTTGCATATTTCTCTATGCATCCTTTGTGGAAACGTCGAGAGTCGGTAATTCAAATGTCCCCCTCCTACGTGTTCTTGAACGAAAAACAACTCATGAACTTGTTCATCACTATAATATAAAGCATCCTCAGTATGTTCCTGTAAACACTTCGTATTTGGAACTCTGTCAGTTAACACTAAGAAGTGAATTGGGTGATCCTCTAGCAATAACAAAAGGCTTAGCAGTGATTACATGTCATTTTCGACCCATTGTCAACGACAGCACAATCACCTAAAATGAACAATAGAAGAATTCCATTTGTCTGTCCCGATATTGATTGTTATGTTGGTGCTTTGAATCTACTTCAAATAGGCAATGGATTGGACTACTACAAGGGTCGTACTACAATGTCTGGCTATGGTCTTGGTAGCTGGTTTGCTAGGCTGTTTCGTTCTGCACTACCCCTTGCCAGAAAATATCTTGTACCTGCTGCATCAAATTTTGCTGCCTCCACACCACAGGACTGGGGGTCGGGTAAGAATTTCAAGGAGAGTGTTAAGGAAAATATTAGATCTTCAGCAAGAGCCGTTGGTGAGCAACTAAAATATCGACAAAATGGGGAGGGATTGAAAAGGATGCATTCGCGTCATTGACTCATCAGTCTCCACGCAGGCAGGAAGCAAAGGACATCAACAAGGACTTTGAGGAATAAAACAACGAAGGCCAATAAGCAGAAGAAGAAAAAGAAAAAGATTGTTAGATCAAAGAAGGATTTCTTCTCTTAAGATGACTTATCTCCCCCACAAGGAATCATATCCATCAATCAGTTCCTCATTGAATCTATTCAATGCTGAAAATGTTGATGTCAGTGTCAAGTATGGCTACTATGAACAATTTCATCCCAAACAACCCCCTCTCGGAGAATATACACTTTCAAATATTTTCCAATGAAGACTATTTCATTGATTTGTCATCAACATTTATTGATTTAAATGTTGTGGTGAAGAAAAAGTCAGATAATACAACTCCAAATGCTGGCGATGGTCTATCCTATGAAAACTGTATTCTACACAACCTATTCAAACAAATTAATGTATTTATTAATGGAACATTGGTGAGCACTAGCAATAGTGTATCAAACTATGCAAGCTACACACAATTTATGATGATGACACCAAAGACGTACAAGGAGTTGAGAGGACAATCATTGGGCTATGAATATCGATCAGGTGTTGATACTGACGGTGAGTTGACTACTGTGGTGACCCAGGAGTATCATCTGGTTGGAAAGTTAAATCATGAGATATTCAATATATCCCAATGGCTACCCCCCATGTCAAGATTGACATAAAGTTACAGATGGCCCCATCGAATTTCATTTTGAGAGAAAAACACTTCCTGCAGCACCCGATGCAAATGTTATTATCACATCGGCAATTCTCCACGCCCGAAAACAACAGGTTATGAGCTCTGTTGCATTGGCAGTGGAAAAGCTAAGAGCCAATGGTTACAACATTAAACTTCTTGTCCCCCATACGATCACCAATCAACATCACATTGCCACCGGCTCTCGTAGCTATAGCGATTCATCATTTATCAATGGAGAAATCCCATCAAAATTGGCTTTGGCCTTTGTGAAGAGTGGCAGTGCCGTTGGATCCTAGACTGAATCCCCCCATGATTTTAATTTTTTCGGTCTATCTAGCCTTGTGTGCAAAGTGAATGGTATTCCACTGTACACTCTATCATTTGACAAAAAAATCCTATAGAACTCTGTACGAGTTGACCATGCAATCCCTAGATCATGCCTCTCAACTATTTGAAAATGGAATAACCGATTCAATGTTTTCAAAAAATCATGGGGTTATTGTTTTGGACTTGTCAGGGACTCAGGATATGAGCATAGTACGAACAGGGAATGTACGTTTAGAGTGTACATTTGCTGATGCTCTGACTGAGAGTATCACGCTAATATCACTGAGTCAATTTGAAACCTATTGGGAAATCACACCCAACGGCAGTGTTCTACTAGACCTAGCACCATGAAAACAAACCAAATAATGAGTGTATTTAGTATGGATCCATACATGTCCCAGTACAAGTCCTATTGCATACCTTCGGACTTCATTGAAAAAATTCCAAGTGTTAACAATACCCAAATCATTGTTAATAGCAGTCCATCGACTTTGAAGACCGGCCATTGGCTATGCATCTTTCAAACAGCGAAGAATATTGAATTCTTTGATCCTCTTGGCCTATCGTATGAATTCTACGCTCCATACATCAGCAACTTTATTGAAAGCAGTGGGAAAACCATTATTCAAAATCAACGAAGAGTACAGGATTTAACGACTAAGACATGTGGCTTTCATGCACTACTCTTTTTCATGTTCAGATGTCGTGGTTACACCTACAAGCAGTTTCTCAACATCTACGTTGACTTACCTCGATTGAACGACTTTCTAGTGGAGAATATACTTACAAGTGTATTTAATATTGATTTTAGTGCCCGAAAAATAAAATGTTATAAAAAATGTATGTGAAATTGTTTATTAATAAAAAAAAAAAATTATATACATGATAAAACGACTTTTCTACTCTTTAGATTTCATCCTCTACTAGGTATTTGTCGACAACAACTAGTGCAGGTAGATGATCTGAATTCACAGTGTACTGATCCTGATGTACTGCAATGTCAGGGTCACATTTTCTACAGTAGAGTTTGACTTCACTCTTGTCATATCTCTTTGTATAGTCAATGATACTATTCTCATTCATTCTATGGAATACACATGTTTCAATTTGTTTATTTGAAGCAATTTCACAAACAGTGTCCTCAAGTGTCGAATCACATTCCGTCACAGCCAAATAAAAATCAGTGGGCTTATAATCATAACACCCATTGTCTTCACAACAATGACGTAGAAAAACATATTCTTTTGTTGTTCCAACAGTTAAATCGCTGACCCGGTTCCTCCTCCCAGAACAATCTAAAACCACGACGATACCAATCTCGTAGCAATAAACTAAAATCACGGTTAGGATTTTGTCCAATCATACCGGAATATGTATTCTCCCACTGATTACATTTATCATAATGGCAATTGGAGCATAGGTAGCCTCTAGGATGAGAGTCACACACATCTTCAAGACAGGAATTACAACCTTTAATTTGTACAGCATATCCTCTATGCAATTTACACGGGTTGCATAATCTACACTTTTCATCATACTCATCAATCATTGTGCAATTCTCACATGATGACCAGCTGCCCAGTGTGTACATACATAACGGACATGTATGGAACATTTTGTCATGTGCTGACACTCTCACTGCCACAATGAAACTGAGCTAGCAACAACAAAAAATTGTCTGGGATAGAGAGAGAGGAGTAAATCATCCTTGAGCACCATCTTTCTCATGAAAAAAGTCCTAAATTTCTAAACTAATGTTTAAAAGCATATCCACAATATCATTTTGCCGTGTCGCGATCAATATATCAATAAATTGTGTAAATGCATTTGGACCACGACGTAGAAGCTTCATACAATAGTCTAATGATGGAGAATCAGTTTTCATTATATCGACAAGCATTCCCCGAGAAAATATCTTCCTTTGAATAGACAGCTCTAGAAAATCGTCATCTAGAATCAAACGTTTTTCCATAAGAACTAGATTCCCCATGATTCGCTCTTTCTCGAATCCATCCATTTTTTTTTTAGTCCTAACACTCTCACAACCAACTTCAGACTAACCAGAATTTTTGTGTACTCTAAAAAATATGCGCTAGTCTACTATAGAAAGAAAAAAATGCCATTGATTTAGAAACAATTTTATTGAACATAATTACAATAATAATAATATTCACTGATGGATTTTGTTCTCATCAATATATTTCGATAGGACATCTAATGCTGACCGAAGTTTATTTATATGGAGAATATTCACTTTTTCAGCAAAACATAGCTGCTCCTCCTGTTTAAATTTGCTTAATGATATCACGTATCTTGCATACATAGTGTCCCATTCAAGACATAGTCTACAGCCAGCGGTTATTTCCACAGCCACATTGGGTACTCGTATATCGTTGCTGCTGTGTTGTCGGCTCCATCATTAATCTCCAACAATGTAAATGCACCACTCATTTTTCTCTACTAATATCCTCTCAAATAAACTATTCTCTTTGAATTCAGTTCTCTTACTAATATGAATTGTAAAGAAAACTATTCCTTTTATTCAAATCCCAATCACAAATCAAGTTATACTCACTCTCTTTGAAAAGGTGTATACGTCCCATAGAAATGTTTACCTATGTGTCCCCATAGAAGTATAAGACCATGTGAGAGGATAGTCACTCTCTTTGAAAAGGTGTATACGTCCCGGCAAATAGTATAGAAATCTATACCTGCAAGCAAATAGCATGGAGATTGCTATACCTGCAAGCAAAGTATAACATTGATTACTACTTATATCATGTCAATTACTTCCACAAGAGCGATACAATCAAAAGCAAGGTGTCTTTGAAACAAGTTCAAAAACAAGTTCTTCATCAAAAGAAAGTAATTGTATTGTACTCGTGCTCCTGTTAAAGTTTATTTCTTCATCTAATGCAGAGCTTTATTTACACTGACATCCCTAAAAAGCTCATTATTCTTTAGAGATTCTTTTTCCGATTATCAAGGTCCAATGGCGATGTTTTTTTAGTGCCACGTTTTGGTAACACGCCTGCTGTTGAAAACAAAATTATTGTCAAAAAATGTCAAAACATTTTAGCCGAGAATATTTCTGTAGAGATTAGACACGAGTGCAAATTTCCTAGGTTCCATATATTCAGTAGGTTTTACTTTTATTTGACTGGAATAAAATTTAGTGGATATAGCGAGAATTGTGTAGAAAAGGAAATGATACATATCATCCAATACATTCATGAGGAAATCCTGATATGCAGCTTTAGGATAAGCATTTAGTATAATAAATATAATAAACAAATAAATATTCTGATGTAATGTCTATTATTATAATAAATATCAAGATAAATGTCACGAAAAATCAGATAAATGTCACGATTGATGTGACACAAATTTGCAATACAAAACTTTTCAAGCTAGATCCAAGAAAGAAACAGTACGGTTTTCAAATTACTGATGACGTAAGTTTTTGAGAAGTCAATTATAACTACTGTTTCTGACATTATAATAAGCATTTAGTATAATAAATATAATAAACAAATAAATATTCTGATGTAATGTCTATTATAATAAAAATATTAAGATAAATGTCACGAAAAATCAGACGACTGAGCAAATTAATGGAAAGTATAGGTATTTTTCATTCGTGGCAGAACAATAGATTTTAGCTGAGGTCCTATGCATATATTGAAGGTGCAACTACTAAAGAATACAGACTCTATCCATGAACCAGACTGAAGTCAATACCGCGGACAAATCTTGACTCTGTTGGTTCAGTCATAATTTGATTGAAATTATAATTTGGTCAGGATTAGTTTGGATTCAAAATACATTTCACTCAACCATAGAGAAACAGAAGAGCTATTTAAAAAACTTGTGGCTCAAAAACTTATCTTTCTTTTTTTTATTAACTTATATTTTTACATAGGAGAAACAACAAGGTGAAATTTGATTGACATTGTCTATTCGATGTACCTACATTATAAATAATATATCCGGTGTTCCGGCAAGGTTTTCAGTTAAAGAGGGTAGCACCGCATGGAACTCCCAGAGCTGTCAAAATTGTTCATATGTCATCTCCTCTGAACTGGTTGTTAGCGTTATCCTACCAGGTACACTAAAAAATCCTTAGGGTGTGCTCTTTCGTGAACTTTAAAAGAAAATTCTGCTCTATTTAATTGAAAAACAAAATTAATACTTTTTAATGATGCAAGTCTCATTAAATCTGAATTATTCTTTCTGCGGTAAAATACATAAAAAGTTAATGGTTTTTTCTAATATTTCCAGAAGAGTAGATGTCGGGTTTTTAGTTTTCTGTCGTTTATTCGGATCTCCTCCCTATCAATTCGGACTAATTTGGCCGAACAGGTCAAAATAGTTTATATTGGACGAGATTCTTTATAAGGTACCACATGGTCTTAATGGCTCATTTTTCGTCTTGATTCATTATTCAAAAACAATTCATATTAAACAAGCTTAAAAATATTGACTTAAAACCGTTTAAATAATCCCTGAAATTAGAAAATATCCATAAAACCTAGTGCTTTTCGTGCTTCGACCCCTCAGAAAAGTTCTTTGCAATGCTTCCTAAGGGTAGAACCTACGTCTTAAGGGGACATCTATGCTTGTAACGAGTTGTAGCCATAGGTCAAACACGTTGCTTGTATTAAGGTCAGTATTTCAATGTTCTGCCTACACTTCCTTTTATTTCATCCTACGTTTCATCTTTTTATGATCTTTTGACACGTTTCCTTGGATGGAAGGAAAGACCTTTTACATGAATAATTTTGTTAACTTTTCTTCGTCCTTATTTATCTTTTCGTCGCAGCAAAGCTTTTAACAGCGCTTGGGAGTTTAATGACTTCTTACTACGTAAGATATGAGTTACTCCCATGTTATAAATGAGATTTTTTTTTTTCATAAGGAAGAAGATTTTAGAAAAGAGAAAAAAAGAAAAATGCAACATAAAATAAAAAACTTATCCTAGAGAAAATCAGATCTAGAAGGCATTTAACCCTAAGGGATAAATTAAAATAGTAAAGGATAGAATAAAAAGTAAGGATGAATAGTTAAGCCCATGATGGATTTACGTGACTTCTTGTCTAGGGGGGGGGGCGACTCTGTGATAAAGGGTGGGGAGGGAGAGCTATATATAAAGCTATATTGTCAGTTTACAAAACCTTACAAGTTCTATCATATCTATAAAATCTTTATGAAAGTAATCACCGGACATCATCAATCAGCTTCAGCATTAATATTCTTGGAGTAGAGTTAAAAACTCCCAATATATTATGGATAGTTGCTATTTGTTCAACCTTTATTCTGTCATTCCAGCTTTTTATTTCCATCTTTTTCAACCATCTACCTTTTACCAACTGCTTTTTTAGCCATCTACCTTGTTTCAACTGCTTTTTCAACCATCTATTTTTTTCAGCCATATCTAGTGTGAATTCGAAGTTCTAGGGGGGACAGGTGCCCCCCTCTGCCATCCCCTCCGTAATCCCAGAACCCACAAAAACTTAAAAAATAACATGGGCGTCTACAACGGTTTTGAGGGCCCCTAAAACTATCCCCTCATGCTAAAAACATTAAAAGTATATAAAAGGAAAATATCTTATTATGTTCACAAAAAGGGCTATTTGCTTGGCAAAAATACAAGCCTTTATTTCCCCCAAGCACGTAGCGAGAAGAATATTTAGACCCTTGTCACCTTGTATCCCGGAATCTCTCAATTTCTTTGATAGTTTTCCATTATATCTTACATTTTTCGTATAATTCACCTATTACCTGGTCCTTAGAGTCTGCCCACCTTATTTGTCACCCCGTTTCTTGGAAATAAATGCCTGTAATCTGTATGGAATATGGCCTCATAATTGAGTGTCTAATGCTAACTATAATAGCTTATAAATCTAGTTTATAAGATTCTGTGCATGAGCGACTCCTTGTGTCAACTATTGAGTTAGCTAAGGTACTTTTTGTCTCAAACGTGTCTTTCGTTGCCTATTTGGCAAATATTATAAGAGCCTCCCAGCAATGGCCAGGCTACGAGTAATTGTGCTTGGATAATTTGTTTACGAGTGATTCTATTCGTGTATGCATTTTATATTTTTCTTCTGCTCATTTATTTTGTAAAATTATTGTATCATCTGGTCTTGTGATGGAAATAGAATATTATATTGAATATTGTATTATTAGAAACAGGTTTTTTTTCAAGTACCAGGTTTGAGCTTGGTTCTCGCAAAATGTTACATATGCTAATAATAAATAATAATAATAAACTAACTAATAATAAGCGGTGACTCCCAAAAAACGTAGTGAATTTCTGTCTTGAATTGTCTTAACGATTTTACAAATATTTGGAGAAATTTTTTAGATAGCTCATCCTAACAATTTGAAACTTGGCTGAGATCCAAGTTGCCATTCTTAGTCCCAGTTTCAGCCCAAACATATTTACATAAGCTTGATCTCTTTCAAAGAACTGGCCGGGTAATTACTTACTATTTGTATTTTCTAATCCTTTTGATTGATTCTTTGTTTTATTTCTTTTTCAGGGATTGGTAATGGGAGTATTTGCACTTTTGTATCTCACTCTAGAAATCCTTGTCACTCGGTCTTTCCTGAATGAAGTTTATCTCATCATCATATTTTCGTACATTCTACTTATTACATTTTTGCTGGAATTGTATTAACTTCTTTGGACTATTTTCTACGTGATCCCCATGTGGCAATTGAAGTACCACATATTGCAGCTGGAGGATGGGCCACTGTGTTTTTCGTTTATGTGACTTATGCGTTTCTCCCCATTGAACTTGAGGGAAAGTGTGATATGTGGAACTTTAATGTCTGGTGCTCAGATTGCGTGCATAGCTGCTCTTTATTCATCAAGAGAAGATTGTATATTGCAGGTAAGGTTCTATTGCGGTAAACTCCTAACTAGCAGTACTGCTGTCAGGTTTGGCTAGTTTCTGCTAGCTGGGATAGTAAAAATTGAGGTGGACTATTGTAATTTTATAAGGATTAGCTCCGTTGAAATTCAAAGGCCATTAAAGTAAAAATATTTTTAGCCCCTTGCCCCATCTTAGGTTTATTCATTTCTGAGAAGCGCAATTTTTAAAGATTTTTCTTTTGGTTGTTTCAAAATTATGATTTTAGGACGGTACCGTATTTCGTCAGCGTTGCCAAACCGTGAAAAAAAAATTAGCAAAATCAATTACTTTAATTTGACAACGCTTTTCATTTGGTAATATTCAAATAATAATAATGTGTTGATTCGCGAAAAGAACTAAACCTTCAAAGAAAAACTTACGCACTACAAAATCTTAAGCCATTTGTACCATGTGTTTTTATCTTATTTGTACTGATTTTGCACCCACTTTTTTTCTATAGGTTGTCGTCCACTGCTTATAAAAGCTATATATATAGTGCATATGGAGGTATTGTTCATTAAAAGTTGAGCTTCAAATTTTTCCTAGTATTTTAGGATAATCATGGTTGTCAAGCTCCCACAACAATTCCAGCAACCCAACAATGATTCTGAGGATTCGATCTTCACATTCCATGGTACTTTAAAGTTTTCAAAAATGGCCCAAATTAGCCCCTTTTGATTGATATTCTTGTTTACTGAGGCAATTATCCATTAAATTTAACAACAGAGTATGCCCAATTTTGATAGTCCTTAATCTTGATCAATATGAAGGCGCTTAATCTGATATGTTGAGGAGAAGCTCTAAATACATCAGGAGATGATGTATTTTACCCCTTTTAAAAGACTTCGGAAAGTTAGCCGCGCCAAGTACGAGGGGTTTCCATGCAAGAAGTGAATTTCAGAAATCCTTTCTTCATAGCAATCAGCTTATAAGAATTATTAGAGTTTTCTAAGCCTCGTCTTAAGCTCCTAAAGTATTTTATGAGATTATGGGTTTAGAATTTAAGGATATTGTCATCCCCAAAATTATTTATTAAGCCCTGTCTCAATTTAAGTGGTGGCTTGTCTTGTTTACCGAATGATAACAATAAGGAGTCTTCATTTTTGGGCGGTATTGTGTGTCAGGGGAATGGTGCTAGCAGCAGTAAAGTAGAACATCAGTCTATTTTTCTTGTCCACTTTGTATTGAGGTAATATCAGTTAGAGGCTCGGAGTGGCTATGGCCTCTAATGTATAGGATGGTGCTCTTCCTTTTGATTGCCCTATGCCTACTAATAAGGAGCGAACAAAGAAGAGAAATGCGAGGTCTCTTCTAGTCGTAAATTTTGATAAGACATAATCTACTTTCCGAATGGTTTTGGTATAAGCTTTCTAACGTGTAGAATCCTTATCAAGAAAGTGGTTAGTGCACTAAAATTGGCATTTGTCACTGGCTATTTGGTTGGTAACGGGAGTCAACGGTGTGACTCTGTAAGCTCAGCCAGTGTTGATCCTGCTCTAAATTGATACCTGGAAATTAGGGTAACAAACACGGGAAGCGTCGGATGATTTGTCCCCAGCACGCATTGCACTCTCAGCCAAAGACAGAGAATCAAGAGACCAGTAGCTGCGCATAGAATACAACTACAAAAGGTCTCCAGCCCCTCAATTTTGGGATTGCGAAATGTTTGACTCGTTTAAAATGCCTCAGAATGTTAACAGTGGAATTGAGAGTGGCTTTTAAGTTTTAATATGACCATGAATTAGGAAACCAATACGTCAAACCGTGGCAAAGTTATTGGAAATAAAGTAGAGAAGAAATGGGAAAATATTGAGAATTTAGAATTGTAAAAGATTGACAGTAATAAAGGGATTGAAAAATAGTAGAAAAATAGTATAGGCTTGGGTACTGATAGCCCAGTAAATGAGTTTTGGAAATGTGGTGTTTGCAAAGTTAGAGATACATTACTGAAGATCAGGGGCACCAATTAGGGGGGGGGGGAGGGGCAGGGGGGGGCATGCCCCCCCTAGACTTTGAAAATTACCTTCTTATTTATATTTCACAGCTATTTTCTATTTTAGCTATGTGCTATATTAAACCAGCAACTGGTCCAATAAATACGACCAACAAACTGGTGCCCTAATTATTTAATCTTGTTTTGAAATGTCTAAGAGCGAGCGCGTCCACACTATTTTATTTCCGAGTAGGGTTCATTCAAAACTAAGCTTCATGTGGTCAGTACCCGTTTCGTTATTGTTCTTGTGAAGAATTCGTTGTAAACTATGAGTTTTCTATATTGCCTTTTTTAGTAGCTGGGAAAGGAAATGTGTTCTAGGGTTTCAAGGGGTTTTGGTCAGCAGATTCTTGACGTTGTTGAATAGTTTATGGGATGACTAGTCCCAGTGGAGTGTATGGGACTGTCGTGAACAGGAAATGTAAGTGATTGGTTTATGGGGTTTCTAAGTGGGGTAGTTTCACCGTGGAGTATGGGAGGGATTTTCTAAGTGAGTTTCTACGTGTTTCTTCAGTTCTTCTCTTGCCGTGTCTGAGTGAAGTCATTGTCTACTACTCGTTTAACTATGAGTAAAAAGCGACAACAAACTTTGGATTTTTTTTCGGTGAAAATGCGGAACAAAAATGAAGAAACTTTAGTGCAAGAAACTGGCAATAGTGTCAGCGCCCAAAGCCTCGGGTTAGTTGAGATAAAATCCCCCACCTGTGACAGAATTTCGGAAACAAGCGGAACAATTAATGGCTCAGATCAACATGAAAGTTCGGTCTGCATTGCTGAACCCCTTGCGGGTTCCAGTAGCAGTCAAGGAACTCTCTCAGATATCTCTAGGACGCGTCACGACAAACCAGCTCAACCTATTCTTGAGAGATATCCGGCTTCCACTTCTAACGGAAGGAAATTCAGTGCACATTACTATAAGACTTATGAATGGATTGAATACTCAAAAAACTTGAATTCTGTCTTTTGTTTTGCTTGCCGCCATTTTTCTATGGGGACTCTAAGGGCTGGAGAAACTGCTGGAAAAAGGGCTTTCATTGAGTCAGGATTTTGCAAGTGGAAAGACAGTTCTGCTCTATTAAAGCAACATGATGGTTCTAAAAGACATAGGCATTGTATGTCAGCATGACGGAATTTAAGATATGAGTACTGATACTTCGAAATCTATAGCGAATGCCTTAATTCAATCCTGATCTCAAGAGGTTCAGGAAAATAGAGATCATGTGAAGTACATTTTTCGCGCTATTTGCTTTTTTGGCCGCCAGGGTCTTGCTTTGAGGGGTCATGACGAATCAGAAACATCTGCAAACCGGGGTAATTGGGTTGAATTGATGGATGAAATGTCTAAAGGCGACGAAAAGCTGAAGGCCAATTTACAGCGCCAATATGGTCACTATTGCAGTCATCAGTACCAAAATGACGCAGTTACACTGATAGGAAATGCCTTGCGCCAAGATATTATTTCAGAAGTAAAATCAGCTAATTACTTTGCTATTCTTGTCGACGAGACAAAAGACGTTTCTAGAAAAGGACAATTAGCGATCCTACTTAGGTACATATCAAATGGAAAAGTAGTGGAGCGACCAATCGGCTGCTAGCACATGCACAAATTAGACGCCGATAGCTTATCCACCTCGATTTGTGAAACTATAGAAAAGCTTGGTGTAGATTCGATGCTGTGTATTGCCCAATGTTATGATGGCGCATCCTTTATGAGTGGGGAATTTAACGGAGTTCAAGCAAAGTTTAGGGAGAAGGTGCCTCATGCAGTTTATGTACACTGTCACGCCCACAGATTGAACTTGGTTTTGACTGACTGCCTAAAAAATATCAGCGAACTTTCTGAATTTTTCTCTGTGGTGCAAAGACTTTACGCATTTATATCATGCAGCAATACTCGTCACGAGCTATTTGTGGAATCCCAGCGTATTAGCGGGCAAAAAGTCTTGGAGCTAGAGAGGACCGTCCAGACTCGCTGGTTTTACGCAGTCCGCTCTATTTCGAAGGTGAAGGCCAGATTTGATTGTATTGTTGCTGTGCTTGCCGCAGTCTCTGATAGTTCCAACGGCGAGGCAGCGTGTGAAGCAAAAGGACTACTGGACAAAATCAACTCTGCCTCTTTTTGTTTTAACTTTACACATAATGGAAAAAGTATTAGTCATTGTAAATTGTTTATCAGAGCAACTTCAATCCGGAAGTTTGTTGATTTATAAGGCACTTGCACTGATTTCTGGACATATGAGACACTCCAAAAGCTGAGAAATGATAACGAATGGAACAACTTAAGCAAAAACATATCTGAATTCTTAGCTTTAAACGATATCCAGGAATCGAAATCTCCACAATCTAAAACCAGTGCTCGAAACAAGAGAAGTCAAGCCATTTCCATTCGTTTCAAAGCCTTTCTTTCAAACTCAACAACCGGTAAACGCAATATCAGTCAGCCAGTTGAATCAGACTGCGGTAAACTTCTGTACTTTGAGGTAATAGATCGTTTCACGAGTGAGATGATGGACCAACGTTTCATGCAGAATATGCCTCTGCTCGACGCTTTATCTGCCTTCGACCCCTCAAGTTCCAATTTTCTCGAACTTTCGAAAGTGGAAAGGGTTATGTGTCATTATCAAGAGATTCTCGGTGTCGACGACCATGCCATAGAATCCCAGCTTTCTCTTGCAAAGCTGCATCTGTCAAAAAGTGATATTTCAAAAATGGATCTTCTTCGAGCTATCGAAATCTTATCCGACCTCCCAGTTGCCTATTCTGCAGTGCTAAAACTGATGAAGCTAGTTGCTACTTTGCTGTGACCACTGCCAGTAATGAACGATTCTTCTCGGCATTAGGGCGTGTGAAAGACTATCTGCGATCGACGATGGGAAACGACAGACTCAGTGATCTCATGATAATGGCCGTTGAAAAAGAGGAGGTAAAGAAATTGGATTTGGATAGATTAGTAGACGATTTTGCCAAGCAGCGACCTCGCCGCTACCCCCTGTTTTAGGTATGTTTGCTAAATGTTGTTCTTTTTTTTTGCATCTTAATTAAAAAAAAAATCGAAAAAAAAATCCTTGCCCCCCCACTACATTTTCGTGAATTGGCGCCACTGCTGAAGATTATGAATACTATTTTTGAAAAGGGAGAACTCCTACATGGTACTTGTTAATTAAACGAAACACACCCAAGAAGTGAAATTAGGTTAATCCTAATGAAATATAACCTTCATATAACCTCTAACTTAAATAATAATACAATTTGGGCTACATATTTGACCATTAGAGGTGGGGTAAAGTATTTGGAAAACGCCCCTGCCTTAACCTACCCCCTCCCCCAACATGCAAATATATATCCCAAAATATTCAATGCATTCTATCACCCATCACTTGTATTTGTGGCCGTGAAACCGGTTTTCTGAGATCTAACCTAAGCGCAATTTTTGAGTGTGTTTCCTTTAATTAACAGGAACCTCCCAGATAAATCAGTAATGAGATGACTAACAGAATGATTCCTGCTAGATAGAGGGCCAGAAAAAAAAAACTGAAGTTAAAGGAGATAGCTATGACAACACTAATGCTATCTTTCTGTTTTCTGTTAATTCTCTTAGAAGATTAATTAAAAAAAACTTTTTCCACAAAATAAGTTTCTCAAAGAAAATTAAAGAGCGCCATTAAACAAAAAATGAGCAAAAATAAAATCAAATAATCTACCAAGCGTGAAACTACCACAAATCAGTATCGTTAAATAAATGAAACCCAACACGAACAGAATTTACAATAAATAGCCGAATCAAACTCAAAACGAGCAGAAATTAACATAAGTTGGGCGCAAAATCCCTATGCCTTCCCAAAGCCAGAACAAAATTTGCACTTTGTTGAAAAAAATATAAATGTTTATACTTTTATAATAAATCAAACAATATTAACATTTTGATTGCTAAATATCAGTGTATGTATATTAAACTGACAATGCACATTCATTTGTATTTTTTCAGTAAAGTTCAAATTTTGTTCTGGCCTTGGGAAGGCATAGGGGTTTTGCGCCCAACTTATATTAATTTCTGCTCGTTTTGAGATTGACTCGGTTATCTATTATAATTTCTGTTCGTTTTTGGGTTTCATTATTTATCGATGCTGATTTGCGGTAGTTTCACGCTTGGTAGATTATTCGATTTTTTTTTGCTCATTTTTTTGTTTAATAGAGTTCTATACTTTTCTTTGAAAAACTTATTTTGTGGAAAAAAAAGTTTTTTTTTAATTAATTTCGGTTCGTTTTATATTGACAAAGTCTTTTCAGGGAAAAAGAAAAAAAAAACTTTAAATCTTTTCGTTTTTTAAGACTTTATAGTTTGGCCTGCTATTTGTAGCTGGAGAAGAATTTTCACCAATTTTTAACAACACACACCCTTTTAAAAATCTGGACACAAATAGTACTGTTTAATTTAGTTTCATACCTCCTCTAGTTGACCTGAAATGGAAAACTTGAAACCATTCGCAAAACAATCTGTTTACTTTCTTTGATAGCTTGGATACACTTACGCTATTTTTTTGGTTGAATTTTAAGAGCAGAAGTAGCACCGAAAGTTTGAACATAATACCCTCAGTCGTTCTTGGGATACTGCTGAGATGCCTTATTGGGAATTAGCATTATCACAGTGCATTTTGATTTAATCTTAAGGCAACATTTAGTTTTTAAACATAATGGGCAAATGGGAGGGTGGGCGTGGGAGGGTGGGAGCGGAAGGGGGATTAGTTGCCCTCCGATCACTTTCGACTATTAAAGAGGGCATCAGTCCTTTCTGTTTTCAATCGAATGAGCCCTTTTCGAAGTTCCCACGACAACTTCTTCGATACGTATTGCCCTGGTCTAAAAACAGCAACAACAAAAAATATCACTAATCACTTTCGTCCATTAAAAAGGGTACTAAAGACTGTGGGGGGAGTGTCCTGCTCAAAGGTATAATTTCCTGAACTTTGAACTGCGTGGAACAAAATTGCTATCTCAAAGTCTTTATTGAACGTGTTTGGGAAAATGGTGGGCGTGAGAGGGGCGTTAGTCGCTCTCCAATCACTTTCAACTATTAAAAGAGGCACTAGCCCTTTCAATTCCCACTTGAATGAGCCCTTTTGAAGTTCCTACGCTTTTAATAAAAACCTTTTACGTTCCCAGGGCATAATTTACAGCCCTTGTCCTGAGGGCTGTGGGGGGGGGTTGTCATCCTCATTCATCGCGGGAGGATCCTCTATAGGAGGACAACTGCGACAGGGCGTAAGATCCAGATCTATGGACAACGGCCTCTGCAAAGGGCTACCTCGACCTTTTCGGGGTACCTGCAAGACTGGGGACCTTGCGGTCAAGTCTATTGGCACTTAAGGAGTGGCGCCCCTCGAGGAAATTATAGCCTAGTAAACGACACAGCATTCGCACGGGATTCTGACTAATGGACAATTTTTCTGAGCTTGGTATGTTTTGACGGGCGTCTTTGAGCTGAAAAACCTCTTCCTAGCCAATTTATCTATTATGGGTTGCCTCCCCGTAGTAGCATAATATTTGCAGGCATGAATATATAATGAGTCGGAGGTAATAGGCTTGAGACTGTCTGTGCAGGATTTCGACTCTTGTTGATAGAAGAGCATCGCCAACTGCTAAAAACCATGTTGTGACCAAGATGGGCCCAGGATTGCGCAAAGCCTCCATTCATGGAGGTCCCAGGGACTTCTTGCTGTCCGGTTCTAAGCCGGCTTAAGCACTTCGGTGTAGACTTGAGAAGATATGTGATCCCCGTCCTGCACTGGTATCCAGGATCATTGCTTTTCCTGAGGCGAAAATAATTTCAATGATTTAAAGAACATGAAAATTGGAACTTGGAATGTTACGACATTAAAAAATGACTATCATATCGACGTTTTGACTGACGAATTCAGACGATTCGAACTGGATTTATTAGGAATTTCAGAAACTGATATCCCAGGGGTAGGAAGCATGAAATTAGGTGATATAGAATTTGTTTACTCAGGCAGGAAGGATGGGGTACATGGACAGGGAGTAGGGGCTCATGATGAATAAGGAAGCTGCTAAGTCTTGTTTAGGCTGGGAAGGTATTTATAATAGAATACTAATTGCTCATTTTATAACTAGACAGGGTCCCAGGTAGAAATATGATGTTATTACTGGGAGATTTTAACGCCCAGGTTGGTAGAAAAAAGGATAGATGGTGTCCCAGCCTAGGTAAATTTGGTGTAGGAAAAGAAAAACAGTAATGGATACAGACTTTTGCAATTTTGTAGGTATAACAATCTAGTTATAACCAATACGGTGTTTGGTCATAAAATGGCTCATAAGTTAACAGGGTATTCACGTGATGGTAAGACAGCAAACCTTATTGATTATGTATAGTAAACCGAAGACTGGCAGGATCAATACAAGATACTAGGGTATATAGGAGTGCTGTTATTGATGTTAAAAGTATAGATCACCATCTAGTAGTGTCAAGGGCTAGTTTAAAGCTGAAATATCGGAAGCGTAACTACCTCCCGGGAAGTTATGATGTTGGTAGACTCCAGGATGAGAATTTGAGAGAAACTTTCCAGGAACAGTTGAATACTAATTTTGAGAGTTTAAAATTTGACAATGTGCAAGATGGCTGGAATAATTTTAGAAAAATAATTTGTGAAGTTGCTGAAGGTGTATTAGGGAAGAAAGCTAGAACTGCAGCTAAGAATATTAGTGAAAAAGCATTATGTTTAGTAGAAAGGAGAAAGGACTTGTACAAGAATTATCTGAGTGATAGATCGTATGGAAACAAAAGAAATGTAAAGAAAGTGGAGAAAGCATTAAAATATGAACTAAGGAGGTGTGAAGTGGAGGCCATGGATAAAATTGCCGAGGATCTGGAAGATGCAGCTAGACGGCATAATAGTAAAATATTGTATTGGCACGTTAACAAATTGAGAGGGAGTAGTCAATCCGGACTTGGACAAGTTAAAGATAGGAATGGGGTCGCAATTAGTGATAAGGAAAAAACTAAAGAGAGATGGGCCGAACATTTTGAGAATTTGCTTAACCGAGATAGAGTTGCAGGAAAAATATAGAGGAAAATGAAAAAGTTTGTGATACCTTGGACGTGAAGGAAGATTTGTTTTGTGAGGAGGAATTAGCAACAGTACTAAAAGATTAAAGAATAATAAGGCTCCAGTTGCTGATAGGGTGGTAAATGAGTTTCTTAAATATGGTGGCTCTGAGGTTAGAAATAAGTTACTGAAGATTATGAATATGATTTTTGAAAAAGGGGAAGTACCTAACGATTTTAGGAAAACCTTAATTAAGCCACTTTATAAGAAAGGTGATAAAAGTGAGTGTGGTAATTATCGAGGCATTAGTCTGGTCTCTGTAGAAGGTAAATTACATAGTAATATGATACTTTTTAGACTGAGAGATAACGTAGACAAAGTTCTAAGAGAAGAGCAGTGCGGTTTTGGAAAAGGTGGAGGATGTATCGACCAAATTTTCACTCTTAGGCTAATAATTGAGAAGTGCCTGAGTTTTCAAACACCTTTGGTCCTCAGTTTTATAGATTATGAGCAAGCGTTCGATTCTGTCGATAGAAGAGCTTTAGTAAAGGTTTATACTTGTATGGTATACCAGAAAAATACATTAAAGTGATTAGTGCTATGTACGAGAATATCACTGCTGTGGTTAAGGTAGAAAATGAGGTTAGCAGCTGGTTTTGTATTAAATCAGGAGTTAAGCAGGGTTGTGTCCTTTCCCCCCTTTGTATGGATTATTTTGATGGACTTTGTTTAAGGAGCACAGGAAAGGCAATGGGAGACCACGGAATCAAATGGGAGGAAAAAGTCTCCTGGACTTGGATTATGCTGATAATTTAAGCATCTTAGATGAAAGTGTGAGCAAAATGAATAAAGTTTTAGAGATTTTGCGAGTTCAGGGTGCTAGAATTGGTTTGAAAATTAATGTTAGGAAGACTAAGTCACTAAGGCTAGGAATAAGTGAAGATGAAAAGGTGATGTTGGGTAATGAAAAGATTGATCAGGTGGGCAGCTTCACTTACCTTGGTAGTATTATTAGTAAAGATGGTGGGAGCAGTGAAGAGGTTAAAAATAGAATAGCCAAGGCTCAGGGTGTTTTTTCACAGTTAAAAAAAGTCTGGAAGAATAGGAAGATAAGTCTGCAAACCAAGATTAGAATATTAGAAGCTACAGTGATGACAGTGGTCAAATATGGCTCTGAAGCATGGACGCTCCGAAAAGCGGATGAAGATTTGCTAGATGTTTTCCAGAGAAATTGCTTAAGGATTGTTCTGGGTACCCGGCTGCCTGACCGTATTTCAAACAATAGGCTATACGGAAAATGTGGTTCAATACCACTCTCCAGGGCTATAATGAAAGAAAGGTTGAGGTGGCTAGGGCACGTTGTGCGGATGAAGGATGAAAGATTGCCGAAGGCTGTTTTTTTCGGCAAACCATTTAGGGCTAAACGGAAAACAGGTCGTCCCCGTCTGGGGTGGGAGGACATCATAAAGAAAGATTTAAAGGAAATGGGAACTTCGTGGGCGGGTGTAAAAAGGCAGGCTTTGAATAGATTGGGGTGGAGGAGGAGCTTGCGTAGCTGTGTTGGCCTCAGGCAGCTTCGTGCTGCGGTGAGTTGTTAGTAGTAGTAGTAGTAGTAAAACTACGTTAAATTAAATGGCTATCTCAAAGTGTGGCTATTTGATTAGATGTGTTTGGGGAAAAGGTGGGCGTGAGAGGCGCGTTTGTTGCCCTCTAATCACTTTCGACTATTAAAAAGGGCACTAGTCCTTTGAATTTCCAATCGAATGAGCCTTTTTTAAAGTTTCTACGACAACGCCTTCTTTAAAAAAAAAAACCGTATATGCCCCCAGGGCATAATTTACAACCCTTGCCCTAAGGGCTGTGGGGGACTGTCCTCAAGAACATAATTTCTATCTGGAAATCAACTAGGCTGAACAAAAAGGCTATCTAAAAATTTTGATTGGATGTGTTTCGGGAAATGGTGGGTGTGGAATGTGTGTTAGTCACCTTCCAATCACTTTCGAATATTAAAAAGGGCATTAGTCCTTTGAATTTCCAATCCCCTGAGCCTTTTTTAAAGTTTCTACGACAACACCTTCTTTAAAAAAAAACCTTATATGCCCCCAGGGCATAATTTACAAGCCTTTTCCTAAGGGCTGTGAGGGACTGTCCTCAAGAACATAATTTCTATCTGGAAATCAACTAGGCTGAACAAAAAGGCTATCTAAATTTTTTGATTGGATGCGTTTCGGGAAATGGTGGGCATGGAATATGTGTTAGTCACCTTCCAATCACTTTCGAATATTAAAAAGGGCACAAGCCACACCAATTTCCAATTGAATGAGCGCTTTCCAAAGTTTATACGACAACTTCTTCGATACGAAGTGCCCTGCTCTAAAGGATTAAATTAATAAATAATACATTTTGCCTACATCGTTCTTATATGCCCCCAGGGCATAACTTAAAACCCTTGCCCTGAGGGTTGTGGGGAGTTTCCTCCTCTTTACTTAGTCGCCGTTTCTTGTCTCGTTCTCGAGTGTTCCCGTTCTTTACTTAGGCAGTGCGATCGCGTTGCCTATGATTTATACAACAACTTTCTATATAAACCTTATATGCCTCCAGGGCATAACTTACAACCCTTGCACTGAGGGCTCTGGGGGGGCTATCTTCCTAAAAGACCTAATTTTCAGAACGTTAAACTACGTTGAACAAAATGGATTTTTAACCCTTGCCCTGAAGACTGTGGGGGGAGTGTCCTGCTCAAAGATATAATTTCCTGAACTTTGAACTGCGTGGAACAAAATGGCTAACTCAAAATTTTGATTGGATGTATTTTGGATAATGGTGGGCGTGAGAGGGGTGTTAGTCGGTATCCAATCACTTTCAACTATTAAAAAAGGCGCGAGCACTTTCAATTTCCAATTTAATGAGCCCTTTTGAAGTTTCTACGACAACGCTTTCAATAAAAAATTTATGTGCCCCAGGGAATAACTTACAACACTTGCACTGGGGGCTCTGAGGGGGCTAAAATCATAAAAGACAAAATTTCCAGAACTTTCAACTACGTTGAACAAAATGTATATCTCAAAATTTTAATTCGATGTGTTTTGGAAAATGGTGGGCATGAGAGGGGTGTTAGTCGCTATTCAACTATTAAAAAGGGCAATAACCCATTCAATTTCCAATTGAATGAGCCCTTTTAAAGTTTCTACAACAACGCTTTCAAGAAAAACTTTATATACCCTTAGGGCATAACTTACGATCCTTGCCATGAGGGATGTGGGGGGAGGGTTGTCATCCTTAAAGACCTGATTTCCAGAACTTTCAACTACGTTGAATAAAATGACTGTCTAAAAATTTTGATTGGATGTGTTTGGGGGAATGATGGGCGTGTGGGGGAGCTAGTTGCCCTCCAATCACTTTCGACTATTAAAACAGCACTAGCCCTTTTAATTTCCAATCAAATGAGCCCCTTTTGAAGTTTCATGACAACGCCTCCTATAAAAACCTTATATGCCCCGAGGGCATAACTTAAAACCCTTGCCCTGAGGGTTTTGGGGGAGTGTCCTCCTCAGAAATATATTTTCAATCTGGAAATCAACTACGCTGAACAAAATGGGTATCTCAAAAATTTCATTGGATGTGTTTGGGGGAATGATGGGCGTGGGGGGTGGCTAGTTGCCCTCCAATCACTTTCGACTATTAAAAAGTGCACTAGCGCTTTGAATTTCCAATCGAATCAGCCTGTTTTGAAGTTTCTACGACAACGCCTTCTATAAAAACCTTATATGCCCCCAAGGCATAACATAAAACCCTTGCCCTAAGGGCTCTGGGGGAGAGTCCTCCCCAAAAACATATTTTCTATCTGGAAATCAACTACGCTGAACAAAATGGATATCTCAAAATTTTTATTGGACGTGTTTGGGGAAGGGGTGGGCATGACAGGGGGGTTAGTTGCTCTTCAATCACTTTCGACTATTCAAAAAGGCACTAGCCATTTCAATTTCCAATCGAATGAGCCCTTTTTGAAGTTTCTATGACAACACGTTCTATAAAAACATTATATGCCCCCAGGGCATAACTTAAAACCTTGCCCTGAGGGTTGTGGGGGAGTGGCCTGCTCATAAACATATTTTCTATCTGGAAAGCAACTACGCTGAACAAAATGGCTATCTAAAAATTTTTGATTGGATGTGTTTGGGGGAACGATGGGCTTGGGGGGGGCTAGTTGCCCTCCAATTACTTTTGAATATTAAAAAGGGTACTAGCCCTTTGAATTTCCAATCGAATGAGCCTGTTTTGAAGTTTCTACGACAACGCCTTCTATAAAAACCTTATATGTCTCCAGGGTATAAATTAAAACCCTTGCCCTGAGGGTTGTGGGGGAGTGTCCTCCTCAAAAAATATATTTTCTATCTTGAAATCAACTACGCTGAACAAAATGGCTATCTCAAAATTTTGATTGGATATTTTTGGGGGAATGATGGGCGTGGGGGAGGGGGGCTAGTCGCCCTCCAATCACTTTAGATTATTAAAAAGGGCAATAGAACTCTAAATTTCCAATTGAATGAGCTCCTTTTAAAATTTCTACGACGACCCCTTCCATATGAAGTGCCCTCTCTAAAGGAAAAAAATAATAAATAGTACATTGTGCCAACGTCATTCTTATATGCCCTCAGGGCATAACTTAAATCCTTGCTCCGAGGGTTGTGGAGGATTGTCCTCCTCAAAAACATATTTCTATCTTGAAATCAAGTACGCTGAACAAAATGGCTATCCCAAAATTTTGATTGGATTTGTTTGGGGGAATGATTGGCGTTGGGGGGGGGGGGGGGGCTAGTTGCCCTCCAATTACTTTCGACTATTAAAAAGGGCACTAGCCACTCCAATTTCCAATCGAATGAGCCCTTTTCGAAGGTTCTACGACAACTCCTTCGATACGAAGTGCCCGGGTATGGAGGAAAAAAAACACAATGTGCCCACATCGTTCTTTACTTAGGCAGCGCTAGCGTGCTGCCTATGATAGAACCCGAAACGTGGTGGTAGTATAACCCCCAACAAAAAGTAGAACTTAGGTCGATGGTAACTTACGATGACTAAGCCACGTAGGATACAGCAAAACCAGTTAATTTATTCTTTCATCAAACACTTTCTTATCTCTCTAAGCTAACTCCTACTTTTATCAAAATAGTTTCCCGAGTGACCTTTA
Organism: Artemia sinica; assembly: GCA_027921565.1. Taxonomy (NCBI): domain Eukaryota; kingdom Metazoa; phylum Arthropoda; class Branchiopoda; order Anostraca; family Artemiidae; genus Artemia; species Artemia sinica. The sequence goes on from CM051259.1 coordinate 61,990,049, forward strand.
ATGCTCCATTACTTTTCCCTTTATTCTTCATATATTCTTCATTCTTCCTTTATCCTTTGTTCTTCATATATATTCATCCCTTGGCTTAATTGGATTGGTAGTTTTGTCACTAGCCACATCTTTTTTTTCTTGTCATTACTATGCATCTTAAAATAAGTGTCAAACAAGGACGTAGCAGTAGAGGGGGCTGTGTAGCTTTCTAACTAAGCCTTATGATTTTCATAGTTTCTTCTGCAATTTCCTATATTTCCTGGGCTTATTTTACACCCACCCCTAATTTGAGGCTTATTTTACCCCCACCCTAATTTGAGGCGTTCTTCCTTTAGGCGCTTTCCAAAGTTTATACGACAACTTCTTCGATACGAAGTGCCCTGCTCTAAAGGATTAAATTAATAAATAATACATTTTGCCTACATCGTTCTTATATGCCCCCAGGGCATAACTTAAAACCCTTGCCCTGAGGGTTGTGGGGGAGTTTCCTCCTCTTTACTTAGTCGCCGTTTCTTGTCTCGTTCTCGAGTGTTCCCGTTCTTTACTTAGGCAGTGCGATCGCGTTGCCTATGATTTATACAACAACTTTCTATATAAACCTTATATGCCTCCAGGGCATAACTTACAACCCTTGCACTGAGGGCTCTGGGGGGGCTATCTTCCTAAAAGACCTAATTTTCAGAACGTTAAACTACGTTGAACAAAATGGATTTTAACCCTTGCCCTGAAGACTGTGGGGGGAGTGTCCTGCTCAAAGATATAATTTCCTGAACTTTGAACTGCGTGGAACAAAATGGCTAACTCAAAATTTTGATTGGATGTATTTTGGATAATGGTGGGCGTGAGAGGGGTGTTAGTCGGTATCCAATCACTTTCAACTATTAAAAAAGGCGCGAGCACTTTCAATTCCAATTTAATGAGCCCTTTTGAAGTTTCTACGACAACGCTTTCAATAAAAAATTTATGTGCCCCAGGGAATAACTTACAACACTTGCACTGGGGGCTCTGAGGGGGCTAAATCATAAAAGACAAAATTTCCAGAACTTTCAACTACGTTGAACAAAATGTATATCTCAAAATTTTAATTCGATGTGTTTTGGAAAATGGTGGGCATGAGAGGGGTGTTAGTCGCTATTCAACTATTAAAAAGGGCAATAACCCATTCAATTTCCATTGAATGAGCCCTTTTAAAGTTTCTTCTACAACAACGCTTTCAAGAAAAACTTTATATACCCTTAGGGCATAACTTACGATCCTTGCCATGAGGGATGTGGGGGGAGGGTTGTCATCCTTAAAGACCTGATTTCCAGAACTTTCAACTACGTTGAATAAAATGACTGTCTAAAAATTTTGATTGGATGTGTTTGGGGGAATGATGGGCGTGGGGGGGAGCTAGTTGCCCTCCAATCACTTTCGACTATTAAAACAGCACTAGCCCTTTTAATTTCCAATCAAATGAGCCCCTTTTGAAGTTTCTATGACAACGCCTCCTAAAAACCTTATATGCCCCGAGGGCATAACTTAAAACCCTTGCCCTGAGGGTTTTGGGGGAGTGTCCTCCTCAGAAATATATATTTCAATCTGGAAATCAACTACGCTGAACAAAATGGGTATCTCAAAAATTTCATTGGATGTGTTTGGGGGAATGATGGGCGTGGGGGGTGGCTAGTTGCCCTCCAATCACTTTCGACTATTAAAAAGTGCACTAGCGCTTTGAATTTTCCAATCGAATCAGCCTGTTTTGAAGTTTTCTACGACAACGCCTTCTATAAAAACCTTATATGCCCCCAAGGCATAACATAAAACCCTTGCCCTAAGGGCTCTGGGGGAGAGTCCTCCCCAAAAAAACATATTTTCTATCTGGAAATCAACTACGCTGAACAAAATGGATATCTCAAAATTTTTATTGGACGTGTTTGGGAAGGGGTGGGCGTGACAGGGGGGTTAGTTGCTCTTCAATCACTTTCGACTATTCAAAAAGGCACTAGCCATTTCAATTTCCAATCGAATGAGCCCTTTTTGAAGTTTCTACGACAACACGTTCTATAAAAACATTATATGCCCCCAGGGCATAACTTAAAACCTTGCCCTGAGGGTTGTGGGGAGTGGCCTGCTCATAAACATATTTTCTATCTGGAAAGCAACTACGCTGAACAAAATGGCTATCTAAAAATTTTGATTGGATGTGTTTGGGGAACGATGGGCTTGGGGGGGGCTAGTTGCCCTCCAATTACTTTTGAATATTAAAAAGGGTACTAGCCCTTTGAATTTCCAATCGAATGAGCCTGTTTTGAAGTTTCTACGACAACGCCTTCTATAAAAACCTTATATGTCTCCAGGGTATAAATTAAAACCCTTGCCCTGAGGGTTGTGGGGGAGTGTGTCCTCCTCAAAAAAATATATTTTCTATCTTGAAATCAACTACGCTGAACAAAATGGCTATCTCAAAATTTTGATTGGATATTTTTGGGGGAATGATGGGCGTGGGGGAGGGGGGCTAGTCGCCCTCCAATCACTTTAGATTATTAAAAAGGGCAATAGAACTCTAAATTTCCCAATTGAATGAGCTCCTTTTAAAATTTCTACGACGACCCCTTCCATATGAAGTGCCCTCTCTAAAGGAAAAAAATAATAAATAGTACATTGTGCCAACGTCATTCTTATATGCCCTCAGGGCATAACTTAAATCCTTGCTCCGAGGGTTGTGGGGGATTGTCCTCCTCAAAAAACATATTTTCTATCTTGAAATCAAGTACGCTGAACAAAATGGCTATCCCAAAATTTTGATTGGATTTGTTTGGGGGAATGATTGGCGTTGGGGGGGGGGGGGGGGGGGGGGGGGGCGGCTAGTTGCCCTCCAATTACTTTCGACTATTAAAAAGGGCACTAGCCACTCCAATTTCCAATCGAATGAGCCCTTTTCGAAGGTTCTACGACAACTCCTTCGATACGAAGTGCCCGGGTATGGAGGAAAAAAAACACACAATGTGCCCACATCGTTCTTTACTTAGGCAGCGCTAGCGTGCTGCCTATGATAGAACCCGAAACGTGGTTAGTATAACCCCCAACAAAAAGTAGAACTTAGGTCGATGGTAACTTACGATGACTAAGCCACGTAGGATACAGCAAAACCAGTTAATTTATTCTTTCATCAAACACTTTCTTATCTCTCTAAGCTAACTCCTACTTTTATCAAAATAGTTTCCCGAGTGACCTTTAATGCTCCATTACTTTTCCCTTTATTCTTCATATATTCTTCATTCTTCCTTTATCCTTTGTTCTTCATATTCCTTGGCTAATGGATTGGTAGTTTTGTCATAGCCACATTTTTTTTTTCTTGTCATTACTTGCATCTTAAATAAGTGTCAAACAAGGACGTAGCAGTAGAGGGGGCTGTACTTTTTTTGTTTTCATTTCTTTTAAGCCTTCTAACATGATTTTTCATCTTTTCTTCTGCAATTTCCTATATTTCCTGGGCTTATTACACCACCCCTATGCAGGCTTATTTTCCCCCACCCCTAATTTGAGGACTTCCAGTATAATTGGGGCTTTGATGCTTCTAACTAAGTGTTAAACTTTTTGAATTTTTATCCACCACTTGTCGTTAATCTGTTTTCTTCTTGGGATCAATTTCCTATATTTCCTGTACCATTTTTACACCCAAGTCCCTGTAATTTTCATACGGCAACACTTTTTACCCCAAATAATTCTTCCCTAATTTTGGTCTCGAAGCTAGATTCACTGCAATTTATATTTGACTGGGCTATTTACACCCTTTATTTTACCCCCACACCCTAATTTGAGGCGTTCTTCCTTTATAATGATTTTTGATGCGTGTCACTAGCCTTCCAATTACTTTTAATAGTCGTTAATACAAATATTTTGTACATGCTGTGAACTGTAAATTTTTGATCGCAACACTTGTTACCAAAAATTTTCAGATACACGTGATTTCTATTGGGACAATGTCAACCACGGTCTGCCGTCCCTTTCTGTTGGGATACAATGGCAGTGGTACTGATTCATCATAAATGCCATTCAATCCTACTGTCCTGGGCTATGATCAAAGAAGTGCAAAAAATGTTCATGTCAAATGCCCCTTTCCCAAGCCCACCCCATAGCCCAATAAATACACCAGATCAAAAACTATTGGACATTCATTTCGTTAAAAAAAAGGTAAAAGGTACAAGAAGTAAATGGTACAAGAAGCATATTCGGCCACCACATCCCCTGAGACAAGGGTAGTAGGCCTAAATATCAACTTGCCCATTGTTCACACAGAATGTTTATAAGCTAACGGGACCCAAATTTGAATGTCAGGGAATGTTGGACGAGGGGAAGGGATAGCTTAGAATCAAGGCTAGTTTATCAACTAAGTTCTTCACTTTTCATTGGAAAACATGATTTTCAGAAAAAGTTTTTAATGTAATTTTCAAAATTCTATTGTGACAAGGTGCCGCAGGAGCAGATATGTTGTAACAAATTTAACAAGATACATAGCACAAATTGATTTTGAAAATTTGAAGAGGAAATGCAGCAGTGTTGGTCTCATATGAAATTATGCTACGATAACTTATTAGTAGCAGCAGCAGTAGTCATTTTCTAGGGACATGGTTCTTGTCCAGTAGTGGGACATAGCCCGCCTTATTAAGCTACTCTTTGATGGTACACATACTGGATGCGATCAAACTATCCCTTTCATAAAGAACCATGTTTAGTACTTCATTACCTGGCTCTTTGCTACTTTTTTTTTTTGCTTTATAACTCAGGCAACAATCGTTAAAAGACTTTCATTATTTGGTAATTCCAAGTAATTGGGAACGCTATTTGGAAGAGCGCTAAGGGATCGTAGCTTCTTTAGAATTAAAATTTTACAATATATGCACCAAATGGCAGTTCTTTTCCAAGAGATGGGCGAAGGGTGTTGAAAACAATCAAGAAAACTCATATTCTAGGGCAGATGGAAGGAAGACGTAGAAAGAACAATAACAAAAGGACAAAGAGCATCCATTCAACCTAGGAACGTTTAAGGGAATAAAATGATTCGAATAAGATACATATTTAAGGCACTCGAGGCATCAGTAATGAGTGTATCTAATTAAATTGGAGAACTATTTACATTAAAGAGAGAAGGGGGAATTACTTTATCTAGAATAGGACACAGTATATTTCAAAATACTAATAGATTTAAAACCAGAAAGTGTACAAAGGAACAGGGAAATACGGCAAAGCTTGAACATTTGGTCATAGAGCAACAGAAAGACTATTTGTAAAAATCTTGTGGCTATAGTTTTTTTATATTTGTTTTAAATTTCACATAGACTTCAGAAATTTTTACATGACGTTTCAGAATTCCTAGATATAAATATCTTGTTACATTCTAAGAATGGCTTTTAAGGTAAATCTAAGAATCAAAATATATGTCTATTGACATTAGGAATGAAATAAATAAAATATGTAAAGATAATGATTAAGGTACAGTTGAACCTCTAGTCAACGAGTCCTCTAGATTTAACAATCTTCTTAAAGGAAAAAACAATTTTCTTACACCCAGAAAATTTCTTATTTTTCTTCTCTGTCCATCCTTAGGTTACATTAATAGCATAGTATCTGGTAATTAGATTTTCTGAAGCCACTAAAGAGCTTTTTCTCTTATTTCCCCAGGAAAAAAAGTTTCCCTTGATACCTTGAAAAGTGTTTCCTTGACGATAAGTGTATGGTTTGGTCAATTGTTTTACAATTTGAACAGCTTGCGTCAAATTGATTGATGATTAGATCACGCCCCTCCTTTTGTACAATGTGCTAAGTATAAGTGAAGGCTGAAGGGCAGTTTTTACAGAAAAACAGTTGGACCTGATACAATTTGCAATAAATTTTAAATATTTTTTTGAGTTATTTGATACTGAGCAATGACAAAAAACGAAGGAAAATCACAAGACTAGAAAAAACTGATATTTCTGAAATTGGTTCCAATCTGCTAAATCCTACCTACAAAGCTTGACGTTTTAGCATGATGGATCCCCAGAGCTCTAGACCTTATTAGAGTTACTGCCACCTTTTCAGAGCATGAGTAATTTTTTGAAGCAGTGCTGTCGCTAGGTATATCTTGTTTGCTGTAAGGGCTGGCAACCTTAATAGTTCGTCATTCACCAATTCATCAATTTGTTTTGTTGGGGACGGGGACAGAAAAAAAATGCGTCATAAGACTCTTGAAATTTCGGAGAGGCTAAAAGCTATTTGACTGAAAGCCTTCAATCTCTTTCTGTACCTATATTTGGCAAGTATCTAATTTTTAAAAAATGGTGCTACAGGATAGTCAATATAATACTTTGAATTCAGTAGTGTGATGTATTTTCAAAGTTTTATTGTCTTCTATCGATCAGCACATGCAACGAATGATCATAGAAAAGCCGACAAGGGCTAATTCAAGCACGGGATTCAATTTATAGTGCTCTGTTTAATGGCTGAAACTGGTAGAAGGGCAACCTGCCATTGTTTCAACGCTCTCATTTTTCTCCAAAGCCGGAAAAGGCCTCGGATTGATTTTTCAAGACAGTTATTCTGATCAAAATGGTCGAAAGGTAGAAAAAGGTGACTTTGGTTTGCTTTGGGGCAAAGTTTGTATTTAAGAGGATCGAAGCTGGCTGATTACAAATCTGAGGCTGATAATGCAACATATAATTCCAATATCAAATAACGTGAAGTGCATTTTGTACTAAATTTTACTTGATTTCCACAAAAGTTAATATTTTAGAGTTTATGCTTTTCCTTCCCAATCTGAGTATAATATGGCGAAATATAATCTTAAAATCAAATGATCTTAGATACGCATTTCGCAAAATTGTGTTTGATTGATTTCCACCAAAATAGGTGTTTCAGAGGTTCCAACGTTGCAGAATGTAAATATGTGGCTAGTATTGCAACACAGTAGTCCAGAATCAAAAGATACTCAGTACGTGTTTTACTAGTGATGTACATGTAACACCTTTTTGAAATCAGATTCATGCAAGGATTTCGAATCTCTATGATTGGATGAACAAAAGTGTTGTCTTTGATCTCTATGCCTTCAAACCCCCATACCCAACTTCACCCAGATAAGAATGTTTCGCCTCTTGATCAATTCCGAATTGTTTGATGAATAGTCTTAAAATCTTGGGCAATTACTAAAATTACAATGTTTCGGTCGTATATCAGATCATGCTAAGTACTTAACTCGTGAGCATTCTAGTATTATCATAGGCAACACAATAGCGCTGCCTAAGTAAAGAACGATGTTGGCACAATGTATTATTTTTTTTCATACCAGGGCACTTCGTATCGAAGGAATAGCGTAGAAACTTCAAAAAGGGCTCGTTCGATTGGAAATTGGAATGGCTATTGCCCATTTTAATAGTCGAAAGTGATTGAAAGGAAACTAACACCCCGTCCACGCTCACCATTTCCCCAAACACACATTCAGTCAAAATTTTGAGAGATATATTTTGTTCATCGTAGTTGATTTCCAGATAAAAATTATGTTTTTGAGGAGGATACTCCCCCACAGCCCTAAGGGCAAGGGTTGTAAATTATAACCTAGGGGCATTTAAGGTTTTTATAGAAAGCTTTGTTGTAAAAACTTCAAAAAGGGCTCATTCGAATGGAAATTCAAAGTACTAGTGCCGTTTTTAATGGTTGAAAGTGATTGGAGGGAAACTAACCCCACTCTCACGCCCACCTTTTCCCCAAACACATCCAACAAAATTCTGATTTAGCGAGGGCATGTAAGGTTTTTATAGAAAGTGTTAACGTAGAAACTTCAAAAAGGGCTCATTTGATTGGAAATTGAAATGGCTAGTGCCCTTTTTCATGGTCGAAAGTGATTGGAAGGCAACTAACACCCCTCCCACGCCCACCCATTTCCCCAAACATATCCAATCAAAATTTTGAGATAGCCATTTGTTCAACGCAGTTGAAAGTTCTGGAAATTATATCTTTGAGCAGAACAATCCCCCCAGAGTCTTCAGGGCCAGGGTTATAAGTTATACTCTGGGTGCATATAAGGTTTTATTGGAAGCTTTGTCGTAGAAACTTGAAAAAGGGCTCACTCGATTGGACATTCAAAGAGCTAACGCCTTTTTTAATAGTCGAAAATGATTGGAGGGCAACTAACCCCCCTCTCACGTCCACCATTTTTCCAAACATATAGAACCAAAAAATTTTGAGATAGCCATTTTGTTCAACGTAGTTGAAGGTTGACAATGACAACCACCCCAAACCAAACAGAACCCAAAACAAACAGAAATTAAAATAAGTCAAACTCAAAAACGAGCAGGAATTAATCTGAACAGGGTTCTAAACCCTATGCTTTCTAAAAGCCAGAATATAATTTGTACTTTACTGACTGAAAAAAATTATTTTAGATGTTTTCACTTTTATAACTTTAAGAAACCAAAAATTAATTAGGATTTTAAGGAATAAATATCAGCATATGTATACTAATTTGACAATGCACATTTTTTTTCAGTAAATTCATTTGAATTTTTTTCAGTGAAGTACAAATTATATTCTAGCTTTTAGAAAGCATAGGGTTTAGAACCCATTCAGATAAATTTCTGCTCGTTTCGAGTTTGACTTATTTTAATTTCTGTTTTGTTTTAGGTTTCATTTATTTAATGATACTGATTTGTGGTAGTTCTATGCCTAATAGATTATTTTATTCTATTTTTGTTCATTTTTGGTTTAATGAAGTTCTTTACTTTTTTTGAAAACTTATTTTGTGCAAATTTTTTTTTTGATCAATAAAAAAAGGCCTAGAATGATTATTACTTAGCAGTATAGAACTTGAAGGAAAAAGCGACGCCTTCCAATTGCAAAAGAAACTCTAAGAAATGGTATTTCGGTAAAAGTAAATGAGATTTGACACCGGCATTTCTTATCTCCTTTTTTTTTCAGTGTTATTTTGTTTAGCATCATTATTGCATTATCGTATCGCGTTTTTCTTACAGGAATTGGTTTAAGAAAATGCTTTCTACAAAAGATATCTTTCAAAGAAATGTGGAGAGCTATATTAAACTAGCGATTAGCAGAAATAAAGTTAAATAATAATCAAAGTGTAAAACAAAAACATATTTTATTATCAATAAAAAACGAAACCCAAAAGGAACGGAAATTACAATGAATAATCGGTATGAACTTAAGACGAACAGGAGTTACCACTTACAGGGGCAGCTAATGCCCCATATAACTTCCAAAGACTAGATATTCATTTACGGTGTACTGAAGACAATTTTTTTTAGCTGCATGTTTTTATTATCATCAACAAAAAAAGAGAGGGAATCACTATAATAACCAAGATTACTGACAATAAATATTGAATGTAGACTGAAAGTTCAGCATATATTGATATTCATTCCCGAAGGGCTTAGCAATTTTTAATAACATTTAAAATATTTTGTGTTTTCAGTAAAGTGCAAATGACATTCTGGTCCTGAGAAGGCATAATGGCGTTAGTCCTACTCCTGTTTGTGGTAATTTCTATTGGTTTTAAGTTTAATTTGATTTTTTTATTGTAATTTATGTCCGCTTTGGGTTTGATTTATTGATTGATGCTGATATATGCTAGTTTTTACGCTTGAAAAGTTATTGGACTTCTTTCAACTCCTGTGTAGGTTAATGTAGCTCTTTACTTTTCTATCAAGAACTTATTTCGTGTAGAATTTTTTTTAAATTAATTTATGTTCGTTTATAATTGACACAGCTGTTTTACTGGTTAATAAAAGAAATAATTGTAAAGATTTTGTCGATTTTGTCCATCAGAATCTACCTTGTTATTTATTTTGAGGACAAATTTTACAAAATTTTAATAATAGTTGTACCATAGAACTTTGGATGGATAGGTATGGGGAATATAATTCAAACAAATGCATTGAAACCGGAATTCTTCAGGGCAGAAGTATTTTTAATCTTGAATATAAACAAATGTTAATATACCACCCTCCTCAACATATCCTGAAAGTTTCAACTTAATACCCTTAGCCATTGTTGATGCACACCAGATAGGTCCTTTTCACTACCTGGATGCATATAGGTGTTTTTTTTAACGAAACAGCTCCCCCAGTAAGCCTTTAAATTTCAATTTAATACTCTTAGCCTTCCCTGGGATATTATCGATACGGCTTTTGACAACTTGAATTTACGTAGTTTCTATTGATTTAGATCAACGTCCCCTCAAAATGCCCCATTTTAATCGTGGTCATTTTGAAGGGAAAGGTAGCTGAGGACCATTGAGACAATTTAAACTCTAGACTTCAAAAATTCATACCCTAAGTTCCAGCCTTTCAATTCATCAGTATCTTCAAAATTACCTCAATTTTACTCTTCAGTGAGAATCGTTTAGCCACATTTGTAATTATATATATATTATTTCAGATTGTTGCAAACGCTGTCATATTTATTTGCACAAATTTTGCTGGAATGTTTACTCACTATCCCAGTGAAATAGCACAAAGAAAAGCCTTTTGGAGACACGGCAATGCATAGAATCACGCATTCATATTCAGAGGGAAAATCACCAGCAGGTAAATATAGTACTGAAAATATAGAGAGAGACCGAAAATATAGAAAAATATAGTACTGAAAATATATGAAAATATAATAAAAAAAAATATTTAAAATTTATATCTACTCCTTCTTTCAGAACAACTGACTTGTTACCTCTCAGCTTCAAATATAAGTAAAATGTGGTATTAAAACTTAAACGAAACGAAATTATCCTTGATTTAATGAGGGCTGCCATGCCCTCAACCTTTCACTCTTTACGCTAAAGTTTAACTAGCGCTTAAGTGAAAGCATTTTAGAGTTTGTAAAATGTTGTCAGTTGGTAATTATAGGTAATTTATTCTCCGATTTTCTTCAAAACAATTAAATCGGGATTTTGATTGCTCAAAGAAAATCATAGGCAGCGCAATTGCACTACCCAAGTAAAGAATGATGTGGGTACAAAGTATTATATTATTTATTTATTTTTTAAGCCCGGGAACTTAGTATGGAGGGAGTTGTCGTAAAAACTTTGAAAGGGGCTCATTCAATTGGAAATTGAAAGGGCTAGTACCCTTTTTAATGGTCGAAGTTTATTGGAGGGCATCCATCCCCCCCAATGCCCACCATTTCTCCGAAAAAAAAATCCCCACGGTCTTTACTAATAATTAAAAAAAAACAAGTTTTTTTACCTGAAAGTAAGGAGCGACATTAAAACTTAAACGAACAGAAATTATTCCGTACATGTAATATTAAAATAGAAATTCTGAAGCATAGGCAATTAATTTTTTCTTTAGTAAATATTCTATAACCAACAAGATCTTTGATTATAATAGACTTCAAGAAACTCCGAAACACATGCTTGAGATTCATGCAAATGATCCAAAAAAATTATCTGTATGCCAGCTTATAATATAGGCCCCAATTTAGAGGATAGACTGATACTGCTAGGCTTATCCCCCCCCCCCCCGTTGGTAAACATAGAAAAACGCGGCTGCAAAAATCCATCTGTGTTTGATAGCTTTTTGTGCAACAATTCAAGTTTAACTATAATATTAAGAACAAAAAAATTCTACCCGGTTTTCACCCAAAGCTGGAAAAAAAAAAAATTTAAAAATCTAAAATAATTAACATGGATTCTTTTAATTCTTTATTCAAAAAGAAGGAGAAAAATTCCAGGAGAAAAAAGGATTGAATGATAAGAAGAAGACTCAATAGAGCTTGACCAAAACACGTCTATTATATTCCCCTCTGTTAGCAAAAATCTTACCGTATCCTAATCGGATTCTCTTATTAATATCTGAGACTATGCACTGGAGCAGGCTTGGGAGACTGCTAGTAATCATGACAAGTTGGTTTATGAATCAGTTTAATACTGATTCATTTATAAGCGACAAAATATTCAATTTTTCCAGCATGCCACGAAGATTGAAGTTAGTTGCGCCACAGAGATGGGGCCATGGAGTAGGTTTTCTAATCAGTTTAATACTAATTCATTTATAAGCGATAAAACATCCAATGGTTCCAGTGTGCCACGGAGATTGAAGTTAGTTGCGCCACAGAGATGGGGCCATGGAGTAGGTTTTTTCTAATCAGTTTAATACTAATTCATTTATAAGCTGATGCTGCTCAATACCTCGCTCTTTATGCTAAAGTTTTTTATTGTTTTAAAAATAAAGTTGTGTGACATATTCAAACTTTAGCGTAAATTGCGAGGTATTGAGGAGGGGACAGCCCCTTTCATATACGGAATAATTTCTGTTGTTCGTTTTAAGTTTTAATGTCGCTCCTTACTTTCAGTTAAAAAAAACTTGTTTTTTTTTATTTAATTTCTGAACGTTTTTGAATTAATGTAGCTTTGATTTTAGCTCACCGTACATGAATAATTAAAACGAAATTTGCATATTAATTTTACTTTTTGGGCTAAATGGCTTTCTCGAAATTTTGTTCTGACGTAACTTACGAATTAACTTACGTAACGAACTTCTATATTCGTATGTTTTATTCCGTATATTATGGAGTTTTCCCCCTAGTCCATACCTTGGTCTTTACGCTAAACTTCGAGATTTGTTCCAATCATAAACCCCTGAATCACAAAGGCCGGTTAATTAGAATAGATAGCTCTTTTGAAACTACTAAAAAAACTTCAGCGAAAAGGGCGAGGTATTGACTAGGGGGAGAACCCCCTCATATACGTAATAATTTCTCTTTGTTTTAAGTTTTAATGTTGCTACTTACTTTCAGTTGAAAAAACTTGTTTTTTTTATATTTAATTTCTGGTCGTTTTTTTAAATAATGCTGGGAAATCCGGCGCCCCCTTCATAGAAATGTCTCTTCCCCCAAGGAAACATCCTCCATGGAGGAATCCTCCCCCGTAACCCCTCCTCCGACACCCCCTCATCAGAAAAATAATCCCTCCTGAAACGTCGTTATGCTTCCCATTAACCAATACTATATGTAAAACAATGGGCAAAGTTCATAACTTGCAGCCCTTCCGTCGGGAACTGTGGGGGATTAAGTCATCCTCAAAGACATATTTAATAGATTTTCGACTATGCTGAACAAAAGGCTATCTCAAAAATTTTGATTGGGTTACTTTGGGAAAAAAATGAGCGTGGGAGGGGGCCAAGTTGCCTCTCCAATTTTTTTTGGTAACTTAAAAAAGGGCACTAGAATTTTTAATTTCCGTTCAAATGAGCCCTCTTACGATATTTTAGGACTACTGGATCGATACGATCATCCCTGGGGAAATAAATAATAATAAAAAAAAAAAAAATAAATAAAGACGCATCCATGAACTTTCTTCTGACAAAAAATACAAAATTCCACATTTTTTCAGATAGGAGCTTGAAACTTCCGCTGTAGGGTTTTCTGACACGCTGAATCCGATGGTGTGATTTTCATTAAAGTTATTTGACTTTTGGGGGTATTTTCCCCTTTTTTGTAAATCAGGCAAATTTTCTCAGGCACGTAACTTTTGATGGGTAAAACTAAACGTAATAATACGTATATATTTGAAATCAGCATAAACATTTGATTCTATTGATGTATCTATGGGTATCAAAATTCCGGTTTTTAGAGTTTTGGTTACTATTGAGCCGGGTCACTCCTTACTTACAGTTCGTTACCACGAACTGTTTGATACTATCAAGGCAAGTGAAGTTGCAAACCTGATCAATCTTTTCTTTACCCATGTAACCTTTTCATCTTCACTTATTCCTAGCCTTAGTGACTTAGTCTTGTTAACATTAATTTTCAAACCTATTCTAGCACCCTGAATTTGCAAAACCTCTAAATGTTCATTATTTTGCTCACACTTTCATCTTGGGTGCTTAAATCATCAGCATAATCTAAGTCCAGGAGACTTTTTCCTCCCCATTTGATTCCGTAGTCTCCTATTGCCTTTCCAGTACTCCTTAAGACAAAGTCCATCAAAATAATCCATATAAAGGGGGGTTGAACACAACCTGCCTAACTCCTGATTTAATACAAAACCAGCTGCTAACCTCATTTCCTACCTTAACCGCAGCAGTGTTATCATAGGCAGCGCAATCGCGTTGACTAAGTAAAGAACGATGTTGGCACAATGTATTATATATTTTTGGTCTTAGACAAGGGCACTTCGTATTGAAGGAGCTGTCATAGAAACGTCGGAAAGGGCTCATTCGATTAGAAATGGGAGTGGCTTGTGTCATTTTTAATAGTCGAAAGTGATTAGAAGGCAACTAACACCCCTTCCAAGCCACCATCTACCCAAATATATCCAATCAAAATTTTGAGATAACCATTTTGTTCAGCGTAGTTGATTTCCAAATAGAAATTATGCTTTTAAGGAGGACACTCCCCCACAGCCCTCAGCGCAAGGGTTGTAAGTTATGCCCTGGGGGCAGATAAGAACAATGTTGGCAAAATTTATTATTTTTTTTTTCTTTAGACCAGGGCACTTCGTATCGAAGCGGTTGTCGTAGAAACTTCGAAAAAGGCTCATTCAATTGGAAATTGGAGTGGCTTGTGCCCTTTTTAATAGTCGAAAGTGTCTGGAAGGCAACTAACACCACTTCAAGGCCCACCGTTTCCCGAAACACATCCAATCACAATTTTGAAATGACCATTTGGTTCAGCGTAGTTGATTTCCAGATAAAAATTATGTTCTTACTCCCCCAAAGCCCTCAGGGCAAGGGTTGTAAGTTATGCCCTGGGGGGGGGGGTATAAGGTTTTTATACAAAGTGTTGTCGTAGAACTTCAAAAAAGGCTCATTCGATTGAAAATTCAAAGGGCTAGTGCTCTTTTTAATAGTCAAAAGTAATTGGAGGGCACTAACCTCCCTGTCACGCCCACCTTCTCCCCAATCACTTTCAATCAAAATTTGATATAGCCATTTTTTCCAACGTAGTTGAAAGTTCTGGAAACTAGGTTTTTGAGGATGACACCCCCACAGCCCTCAGGGCAAGAGTTGTATGTTATGCCCTGGGGGTATATAAGGTTTTTATGGAAAGCGCTGTCGGTTAGAAACTTCAAAAGTGTTCATTCGATTGGAAATTGAAATGGCTAGTGTCCTTTTTAATAGTCAAAAGTGATTGGAAGGCAACTAACACCCCTTCCACGCCCACCATCTCCCCAAACACATCCAATAAAAATTTTGAGATAGCCATTTTGTTCCACGCAGTTGAAAGTTCTGGACTTTATACCTTTGAGCAGGACACTCTCCCCACGGTCTTCAGAGCAAAGGTTATAAATTATACCCTGGGGGCATATAAGGTTTCTATTGAAATCTTTGTCGTAGAAACTTGAAAAAAGGGCTCATTAAATTGGAAATTCAAAGGGCTAGTCCCCTTTTTAATAGTCAAAAAGTTATTTGAGGGCAACTAAACCCCCTACCACTCCCACCTTTTCCCCAAACACATCCAATCAAAACTTTGAGCTAGCCATTTTATTCAACATAGTTAAAAGTTTTGGAAATTAGGTCTTTAAGGATGACAACCTCTCCCCCTCCAACGTCCCTCAGGGCAAGGGTTTTAGTTTATGCCCTGGGGCATGTAAGGTTTTTATAGAAAGTGATGTTGTAGAAACTTGAAAAAGGGCTCATTCAACTGAAAATTGAAAGGGCTTGTGCCCTTTTAATAGTCGAAAGTGATTGAAGGGAAACTAACCCCCCTCTCACGCCCACCATTTCCCCAAACACATCCAACCAAACTTTTGATATATCCATTTTGTTCAACGTAATTGAAAGTTCATGAAATTAGGTCTGGTAACCCCCTTAGAGCCCTCAGTGCAAGGGCTGTAAGTTATGCCCTGGGGGCATGTAAGGTTTATATAGAAAGTTGTTGCAGAAGTTTCAAAAAGGGCTCAATTTACTGGAAATTGAAAGGGCTAGTGCCCTTTTTAATAGTTTAAAGTGAGTGGAGAGTAATTAACCCTCCTCTCACACCCACTATTTCCCCAAACACATTCAATCAAAGTTTAGAGATAGCCACTTTGTTCAACGTAGTTGAAAGTTCTGGAAATTATGTAATTAAGGATGACAAACCACCCAGAGCCCCCAGGGCAAAGGTTGTAAGTTATGCCCTGGGGTCATATAGGGTTTTTTATAGATAGTGCTGTTGTAAAAACTTCAAAAGGGGCTCATTCAATTGGAAATTGAGAGGGCTATTGCCCTTTTAATAGTCAAAAGTGATTGGAGGGTAGCTAACCTCCGTCTCACACCCACCATCCCCCCAAACATATCCAATCAAAATTTTCAGAAAGCCATTTTGTTGAACGTAGAAGAAAGTTCTGAAAATTAGGTCTTTGAGGATGACAAACCCCACCCCCCAGCCGGCAGGGCTAAGGTTGTAGGTTATGCCCTTGGGGCATATAAGGTTTTTATTGAAAGCGTTGTCGCATAAACTTCAAAAGGGCTCATTTAATTGGAAATTGAAAGGGCTAGTGCCGTTTTTAATTGTTGAAAGTGAGTGGAGAGCAACGAACACCCCTCTCACGCCCATCATTTCCCCAAACACATCCAATAAAAATTTAGAGATAGCCATTTTGGCTAGCGTAGTTGAAAGTTCTGGAAATTAGGTCTTTGACGATGACATCCCCTCTCACAGCCCTTAGGGTAAGGATTGTATTTATGCCCTGGGGGCATATAAGGTGTTTATAGAAAGCGCTGTCGTAGAAAACTCAAAAAGGGCTCATTCGATTGGAAATAAATTCGCCTAGAGCCCTTTTTAATAGTCAAAAGTGATCGGAAGGCTTGATATTTTTTATAGTAAAGATCGATATGGGTACAATGTAATTTTTTTTTTTATTTTTTTTTTTTTAGACCAGGGCACGTCTTATCGAAGGAGTTGTCGTAGGACCTTCGAAAAGACCTCATTCGTTTGAAAATAGAAAGGGCTGATGTGCTTTTTAATAGTCGAAAGTGCTTGGAGGGAAACTAATCCCCCTCTCACGCCCACCTTTCCATTTGACTTTATGTTTAGAAACTAAATGTTTCCATAAGATTAAATCAGAATGCACTTTGTTAATGCTAATTCCCAATAAGGCATCTCAGCAGTATCCCAAAAACGACTGAGGGTATTATGTTCAAATTTTCGGTGCTGCTTCTGCTCTTAAAATTTAACCAAATCAAAATAGCGTAAGTGTATCAAAGCTATCAAAGAAAGTAAATAGATTTTTTGCGAATGGTATCACGTTTTTTATTACAGGTCAACTAGAGGAGGTATGAAACTAAATTATTCACTACTATTTGTGTCCAGATTTTTAAAAGGGTGAATGTTGTTAAAAATTGCTGAAAATTTTTCTCCAGCTTACAAATAGCAGGCCAAACTATAAAGTAATAAAAAAACGAACAAATTTAAAGTATTGTTTTCTGTTTCCCTGAAAAGACTATGTCAATATAAACGAACAGAAATTAATTAAAAAGCCTTTTTCCAAAGATAAGTTTTTCAAAGAAAAGTAAAGAACTCCATTAAACCAAAAATGAACAAAAATAAAATCAAATAATATACGAAACGTGAAACTACCACAAATTAGCATCGATAAATAAATCGAACCCAAAACGATTAGAAATTACAATAAAGAGCCGAGTCAAACTCAAAACGAGCTGAAATTAACTTGGGTTGGGCTCAAAACCCCCATGCCTTCTCAAAGCCAGAGCGTGATTTGCACTTTAATGAAAAAATACAAATGAATTTGCATTGTCAGTTTAACATACATATGCTGATATTTAGTAATCAAAATGTTAATATTATTTGATTATTTAAAGTTAAAAAAGTAAAAACATTTATATTTTTTCAGTAAAGTGCAAATCATGTTCTGGCCTTGGGAAGGCATAGGGGTTATATAGAACTAATCACTTTAATGTATTTATCTGGTATACCATACAAGGATACCCCTTTTTTAGAGCTCTTCTGTCCACAGAATCAAACGCTTGCTCCTAATCTATAAAACTGAGGACCAGAGATGTTTGACAACTCAGGCAGTTCTCAATTATTAACCTAAGAGTGAAAATATGGTCAACACATCCTCTACCTTTTATAAAACCGCACTGTTCTTCTCTGAAAACTTTATCTACGGCATCTCTCAGTCTAAAAAGTATCATATTACTATCTTAAAAGTATCATAAAACTTGTCTTTATGTGGGATTAAATAAAAAAAAACAAGTTTTTTAAACTGAAAGTAAGAAGCAACATTGAAACTTAAAACGAACAGAAATCATTCCGTATATGAAAGGGGCTGTCCCCTCCTCACCGCCTCGCTCTTTATGCTAAAGTTTGACTCTGTCTCAAAACTTTATTTTTTTAAAACAATAAAAAACTTTAGCGTAAAGAGCGAGGCGTTGAGGAGGGGACAGCCCCTTTCATATACGGAATAATTTCTGTTCGTTTTAAGTTTTAATGTTGCTTCTTACTTTCAGTTTAAAAAACTTGTTTTTTTTATTTAATTTCTGATCGTTTTTTAGTTAATGCAGCTTTTATTTTGGCTAACCGTCATTGAATAAGTAAACAAAATTTGAATAAAAATTTTACTTTTCTTTTGCTAAACGGATGTCTTTACAAATTAACTTACGTAACTAACTTCTATATTCGTATATTTTTTCTTCTGGCAAAAAATACAAAGTTGCAGATTTTTGCAGATATGAGCTTGAAACCTATGTAATAGGGTTTTCTGATACGCTGAATCTGACAGTGTGATTTTCATTAAAATTCTTTCACTTTTAGGGGATGTTTTCCCCCTCTTTAAAAAATCGGGTAAATTTTCTCAGGCTCGTAGCCTTTGATGAGTAATACTAAACTTAATAAAATTTATATATTTAAAATCAGCATTATAAATACATTTTTTTTTACATTTATTGACATCAAAATTCCGTTTTTAAAAGTTTCGATTACTATTGAGCGGTATCGCTTGGACCTCCATAAGGCGTTCGACAATGTCGACAGAGAGCTATTAAAGGATGCCCTGTTTAGAATTGGCCTCCCTCATTTGTTTGTGAGGTTGACAGTGAGTATGTATATTTGTGTGAGTCGAATCGTGTTAGTTGGTAACAGGTTTTCTAGGTTTTTTAATATTAAGCTGGGTGTAAAACAAGGCAGCACTCTTTCTCTTAAATTGTTTAATATTTTTATAAATGATGTTGTTGATTATCTAGAGAATAGATGGGCTCCGAATGTTAGTCTAGGGACCCATAAACTATCACTACTGTTATTTGCAGATGATATTGCTTTGGTGGCTAGCACACCGCAAGATCTGCAGACGCTTTTGAGTCTTATAGAAGAATATTTGCAGATGAAAAAATTAAGGCTGAATGTTGAAAAGAGTGAAGTTGTTATTTTTAAAAAAAGGAAAACAAGTGGCGAAGATAATTATAGATTTAAATTAATAATAAGGAACTGAAAGTAAGTAAAAGAATAAAATATTTAGGATTTGTTTTATTGGAAAATGGAAGTTTAAAGAGTCATGTTGATGAACTAATTAATAGAGGTAAAGTGGCCATGTCTGCAATTTTTAGAAATCCGACGATAATGGGAATTAAAAACCTAAAAATGCACAAAAGAATATTTAATACAAAAATTTTACCAGCATTAGAATATGGAGCGGAGATTTGGGGCGGAGAAGCGGCACAGAAGTTGGAGTCCCTCCAGCTCCAGTATTATAAAAGACTGTTTGGATTACATCAGACAGCTCATTCACAGGTTCTGAAAGGTGATATGGGCCTGTTTTCGTTAAAACTACGTAGGCCTATTTTGATGCTTAGATTTTGGTTGAAGATCATTAGGTGTAATGAAGATAGACTAGTAAGCGCTGCTTATTATCAGATGTTGAGCTATGGTTCAAAACATCGTGGCCATCCCAAATTAGGTCATTACTAGAAAGAGTGGGAATGGCTTACTTATGGAATGACGGTCTTGGTTCCCCTGATCTACCAACAAATTTAGTAAGCCAGGTACGATTTATATTAGAGGTTCAAGAAATTTAGTATTGGCAAGGGCTGGTTTTAAATTCTGCTACATTGAATCATTATAATCAGGTTAAACCTAGTTTTGGAGAGGAAATTTATTTTAAATTCAATTTACCGACTATGATTTTATGTCGATGGATTCAGCTTAGGGCGAATTGCCTTCCAATCCAGAGCAGGCAAATGGTGTTCGACAGGGGGATAGTACATCCTGATGGTCGGTATGTGTGCCCTCTTTGTAGGGATGAGGACGAAGATTTGGACCATTTTCTCCGAAAGTGCCCGGTGCTCTCTGATTTAAGGGAAATTACTTACATGGGATTGTTTTGCTGCTTCCAAAAATTTTACAAAATAGTAATCCAACCACAATATTTCGTATTGGTGCATGCATAGAGAAGGGATTAGAAAGAAGGAAATGTTTTTACAATTAATTAATATTAATTACATGGAATTAAATTTATTTTTGATAATTTACCAGAAGGTATTTTTCGCTATGTATCATGTTAATGGGTGTTTCATAATTTGCTCTGTTGTAATTTTTCTATTTTTCATAATTTTTGTGTGTATATGGCTCTTGGGCTTTTGAAATACACGATCTATCTATCTATCTATACTAAGTAATTTGCTACCTACAGAGACCAGACTAATGCCTCGATAATTACCACACTCACTCTTATCGTGTTTCTTATAAAGTGGCTTAATTAAGGTTTCCTAAAATCGTTAAGTACTTCCCCTTTTTCAAAAATCATATTCATAATCATCGGTAGCTTATTTCTAACCTCAGAGCCATCATATTTAAGAAACTTATTTACCACCCTATCAGCACCTGGAGCCTTATTATTGTTTAACCCTTTTAGTGCTGTCGCTAATTCTTCCTCACAAAACAAATCTTCCTTCACATCCAAGGTATCACGAACTTTTTCATTTTCCTCTATATCTTTTCCTGCAACTCTATCTCGATTTAGCGAATTCTCAAAATGTTCTGCACATCTCTCTATAAAATCTTTTCGTTATCAATAATTGTGGCCCCGTTCCTATCTTTAACTGGGACATATCCGGATTACCTACTCCCTCTCAATTTATTAACATGTCAGTACCATATTTTACTATTATGCCGTCTAGCTGCATCTTCCAGATCCTCGGCAATTCACACCCCCTTAGTTCATGTTTTAATGTTTTTTTTTTTGTTCACTTTCTTTTCATTCCTCTTTTTCTCATATGATCTATCACTCAGATAATTCTTGTACAAGCCCCTTCTCCTCTCGATTAAACATAAAGCTTTTTCACTAACATTCTCAGATGCAGTCCTAGCTTTCCTCCCTAAGACACCTTCAGCAACTTCCCAAATTATTTTTCTAAAATTACTCCAACCATCTTCCACATTGTCAAATTTTAAACTCTTAAGTTTCGCATTCAACTGTTCCTGGAAAGTTTCTCTCAAATTCTCATCCTACAGTCTATTCAATTCAATTCAATTTATTCGAATAAAAACATAACACAAACATCAACAATAAAGATCCTAGAAGAGAACTTGTTAAGGACCAAAAAAAAAAGAAAAAAATTAAAGTAACACTGAAAAAAAAGAAGATAGAACAATAAAACATGGGTAATTAAAGCAAATTGGTTAAAAATTGAAATATTAAATTATATTATCAAATTCTGTTACATTTTTATACAGCTTGCAGAAACTTGTGGCTAGTTCAACACTGGAGGGTATTTTGTTACATTGGATAATAGATTTGTAAATGGGAGATTGCTGGGCAGCACTAGAAACACATTTAGGAACTATAAAGGCTCTATTGGGATGAACGGAGACAGTGGGCTTCCAAATTATTAATATTATAATAGGTTAGTATTTGAGGTGGAAGATTATTGTGGAAAGCAGAGTAAGCAAGCGTAAAGTTTAGTTTTTGTATGATTTGATCAAGCGGAGCTATGCCAAAATCTAAATGCAAATCATGAGTTAGATCTATATCCAACTCAACGGGGAAGCCGAAAAACTGCTTTAATGGCACGGTTTTGGGCGAATTTGAGTTTTTTAGTGAAGGACCGGTTTGCATTTCCCCAAAATGATCCGCAATCAGAAAAGTAAGGAAAATTAAGGAATAATAGAGGGTAACTAGGATGTCAGGAGGAAGAAAATAATTCACACGGTTAATCATAGCTACTTGTCTCAAAATTATTGCTGTGATGTAAGAAATATGATTTGAGAATGACAAGCATGAACCAATAAATACACCAAGAAACTGGCAACCTCCACTTGTGGGAGGATGTCGGAGGAGTACTTGAGACCAAGAGCAGGTTGAATTACGTCTTTGTTGTAGGGGGTTCTGAATAATACTATTTGACTTTTTTTTTGCTATTAATGGTCATGTTATTCGTAAGGCACCACGCCTGAACTCTGTTCAGAAGGATTTGGGCAGAGGTTATTGCCGATGGTAAATTGGTACCAGTAATGAAGAAGTTGCTGTCATCAGCAAAGAGTACAGGATACACTGAAGGGCCCAGGTCCATAACAAGATCATTGATATATAGGAGAAATAAAATAGGGCCTAGAACGGAGCCTTGCGGGACACCCCTCCGAGCAGGTAAGGGCTGAGAGGATACTCCACCTATACTCACACTCTGTACCCATCCAGATAGATAAGAATCAAACTAATAGAGGGGAACACCGCGAATACCGTAACTATTTAATTTACTTATTAAAAGACTATGATCGACCGTGTTAAAGGCCTTAGAAAAATCCAAAAATAAGCCCAATACAGTTTTTTTAAGGTCGAGTTGTGAGCGTATGAACTGTGTGGCGTCAATTAAAGCATGAGAAGTTGAAAATTTCGGCCTAAAGCCATATTGGCGAGGAGAAATCAAGGAAACGGAGTGGTGACTGTCAAACAGAAAGGGAGACAGACGTCTGAAGATGATTCTCTCGAGAACTTTGGATATAACAGGAAGAATTGAGATTGGACGATAATTACCTATCTCAGTTGGATCGCTCTTTTTAAGAACTGGAATAACAATGGCTGACTTTAGTACATCAGGGAAAACTCCGTGGGTTAAAGATAGGTTAGCAATATGCTTGATGGGCTCGCAAACAAAAGGAGATATGGTCTTCAGGAGCTTACTACTTAATCCAAGACAGTCAGGTGTAAAACTAATAGGGAGAGAACCGATGACTTGAAGTACCTCATTGTTATGAGGTACCCCTATGCCTTCAAAACCACTATGCCTTCCCAAGGCCAGAACATAATTTGCACTTTACTGAAAAAAAATACAAATGGAATGTACATTGTCAGTTGAATATACATATACTGATATTTGTTAATCAAAATGATAATATATTTGATTTATTAAAGTTATAAAAGTAAAAACATTTATATTTTTTTCAGTAAAGTGAAAATTATGTTCTGGCCTTGGGAAGGCATAAGAGTTTTGAGCCCTACTCATGTTAATTTCTGCTCATTTTGAGTTTGACTCGGTTATTTATTGTAATTTCTGTTCGTTTTGGGTTTCATTTATTTATCGATGCTGATATGTGGTAGTTTCACGCATGGTAGATTATTTGATTTTATTTTTTTGCTCATTTTCGGTTTAATGGAGTTCTTTACTTTTCTTTTAAAAACCTATTTTGTGGAAAAAGTTTTTTCAATTAATGTAAAAAAAATATTGGGCCAAATCTTGGTGGCTGTATTGACTCTGTCAGTTCTCTTAAGAATCAAAATAACTTGACTTATTTTGACTAAAGTACTGTCTGGTTTTGTGGATCTATGGGGAGTTCTTCTCTCCTGTTGATACGATAAGTATAGTGGAGATATCTCTTATCAATTTATTTTATCAAAGTTGAGTGATACATATTATACTTGTCCAGCCTTTGTGGCTGCACTGGAACTTCTTCTCCTCTGGTAATCTGATACGTATGGGGCTGAATTGATGTGGAACTATACTAAGTAGCTGACAGTTTCTGGTCACTTTTAGTCCTACTTAAAAAGAAAGCTTTTGCAACAGTGGATTTTGGATTTATGGCAGTATTGGAAAACATATCGCGAGGAAATCTTTAACAGTCGTGCAATTTACGACAAATTAAACTAAAGAGATAAAAATTTCACCATTTTCAACTTATAGAAAAGGCTAAAATATTGAGAGGTGTATAAATCTTTTCCACGTTCATTTTCTTTGGCTATCAAAATGAGTTTAAATAAATTTTATTTAAGAATGTTTTGTCCAAGAAGGGACTATTTGTAGTCTTGTACTACAGTTTTGGTGATGATGATGAGTAAAATCTCATCTTGGGCGAATGCCCAGTTGGAACTGTTCCAGTATTTAAAAAACAAAAAATATATATATATATTTTGAGAAAAGCTAGGAAGAGAGTTAATGTTACTAGGCAACATTCATGTGCCCTGCTGAATTTGAAGAAATTGTGAAATTGTGAACACCTCTTTGAAGCTATGGTCATTAAAGTGGTAATTATTTCCTTCATTTTGTTGCCCAGATTTAAGACTTATCTTCTCTATGTTGTTGACAATAGTTTGAAGGTGGAGAAACCTTGTTTTACGGCAAAAATTAGTATTTGTGAATATGCAAAGGGAAATACAATGGGATTATGAGTCCACATTATCGGGAATATGAAGAAGCAAAATATTTGAGAATTGAACTTGTTTCCAGAGTTCTAATCGGCTAAACTCAAGAAGCCAACATTAATAGTTGTGTCTCAGTTATCATTTTGCAAGGGTTTCTAAAATACTATTAATTTCAAGAAAAATATTGACTTGCAAAACGAAGAAGAAAATAGCGAAATTTGTATGTTGTTTTGAACTCGTCTCATATATAAAGTATTTTCAAAGATATCCAAGACGGGGTATTGTATTGCCAACAAGTCACTTTTTGTAGGCGATGGTACCACAAATTAAAAAACACTAAGTTCCAATCTTAGAGTCAACAAGGTCAACAGAGTCAGCAGAATCATCAAAAAGTGTTTGAGCTGCCAGCAGGCAAAGGCTGATTCCATTTTAAAGACTGCTCCTATCGGGAAAAAATAGCTATGAACAAGAATTTCGAATTTTTTTGAAAATCTAGGATTCATTTTATTTTTTAAAAGAAAAACTATTTGGAAGACTTCCACTCTGGCTATTCCACGCTTCTAAAAGCTAATATTTTGGAATATAAATTCATCAGAAAGGCAACTACACTAATACACCAGAAAATAAGTAACACAAAAGAAACCAGTCCTTAGTCTAGCCTTGATTAAGCTAGTTCTTTTTTTCATTTTGTTTCATCGAAACTTATTGTTTATACCATTAACAAATCCATCACGTGGTTTTTTTTTTTGGTTTTTTTTTTTTTTTTGTTTTTGTTTGATATATCCCTGAATATTGCGATGGTTTAAGATATTTGAGGAATTTCCCGGAATGTCACCAATTGTAGTCGCATACAAAGAATCTCAATCCCTTATTAGAGTCTGATCAGGCGTTATCCAGTTCTATTTTTTCTATGCAGGCGCAATACTAAACAGCATAATGAATACTGAGAAAACCTGCTTCATATCCAAAAAGACAAGTGACGGGTGACAGAATGAATTTCACTTATATAATTTGGGATATATGTTTGCACACTAGGGGGGGAGGGGGTTAAAGAATAGCGGGTCTAGATGCAAAATGGGTTAGCTAGAATGTGCATATTATGAAGTAAAAATTGTTTTCTAACTTTACGCTGTCCGAATGCTTTACCCCCACCCCCCTGATGCGCAAATATATAGCTTAAATTATATAAATCCAGTGCATTCTGTCACCCAAGCATGAAACAGGTATGAACCCGGTTTTTATAGATCTACAGGTCAAAATTCTTCAGTTTTCTGAATAATTAACAAGTAACTAGATTTATTCTAACTATAAACAAAGAAAATTTTTCGATAAAATCTAAGCCAAAAACTTCATCATTTAAATATTTCGCTGTATTAATTTTACATCTATCTTCATTTTCTTATATACATATTTTTAGTTTTATTTTATTTAGTAGTTTAAGGTGACTACGGACCAAAAAAAAATCGTTAATCATGAAACAATTGTTTTTTTTGGTCTATATTATAATGACTTAAAACCCAAATTCAACGGAAACCAGCTCTAAATAAAGAGGCTAACTGACAGTCAAATTTCTACTTGGAATAAGTTTTACTGCAAAACTCAAGTTGGTAATATTTATTTGTTCTCAAAATGTAAGGCTTTTCGTGTACCGTACCTATCTAAACAAATCTAAGTCTTTGTATTTTCAGGCAGAGTATACAGGATAACTTTTGGGACTTTGTGTCACCGAAATCTCGAGATCCTTTACAGTTTTTCCAAAATTTTCTTTATTGTTCTCATAATTGATCCTGCATTTTTTTCTTGAAATCCCACCTGAATCAAGATCGAAAATTCCCCTCTGAAACAAGATTGAAAAATCTCCCCTGAAACAAGATTGAACAATCCCCCCTGAAACAAGATTGAAAAATCCCCCCTGAAACAAGATTCAAAATCCCCCTGAAACAACATTGAAAAATTCCCCCTGAAACAAGATTGAAAATCCCCCTGGAACAAGATTGATACTAACATGCCAATTACTATTAAACCATGTTTTAATTGATGCATTAACGGTCATAATGATTGCGCACAATAGAAAGCTTCTGCACAAATTGCAGAATGCGTATCTCGCTTTGTCTTAATTTACGCATAATGCGATTAGAGGAGACCTCGGCCACCTCCTTTTGTTACTCCTGTATTTGCTGGATATAACATGATTCAAAAAGACCACAACTTTTTCTTCTTTCAAATTATTACCAATTCCCGACCTGTAGTCAGGTATTCCTTCAGTAAAGATCCTTTAAATACTGATTGTTTATTAAAAAGAAGCGTAAACTCAGATGTTAGTTATGTATGTCATTCCCCTATAACTCAATATATAATTTTTAGTAGCCTACTTATTTTAAAATACTTAATTCTGAATTTAAATTAAATTTTTTTTTTATTCAATTGTTATGTTTTTTTATATTTTGTGTGTCAGGTTGTTCAGTATCCTTGAAAAAAATTGTAGCCATTTGTTTACCGCAGAAAATGTTGTTCAAATTGCTTTCATTTTTTTTTTTTTTTTCAGTTCAAAAATGATAAATTTTCCTCAGAAACAGAACGAGAATCAAGGTCTCTTGTCGCATACTTGAGGTATAAATGTTGAATTTCGAATTACTCTCACAGTCTCACGGGAATCCGTATCGGGGCACTTCTTTTTATTCTTCTCTTGAAGACTAAAAAAGGATATAAAATGTTGTCAGCCGTGAGCTCTGGTTTATTTTCTTTAAGAGAATCGAATGAATAAACTTGAAACAATCAGATAGTTTTCTGTAAATGAACTGTACCCTTAGATGAATCGTGACCATGGAGCAAAATCGTCCTACTGCTCAAAAACGTATTCCAAGAAAAATGCTATTATAGATTTTGTACGCTCTTTTCAAACGCTTGAGAGGGCGTAAAGATGGAGGCTTTAATTAAGTTAAGATGGAGGAGGGACGGGCGTAGCTATGTTAGACTCGGGCGGCTTAGTGCTGCAGTGAGTTGTGAGTAGTAGTATTAGTAGTACTAGTAGTAGTAGTAACAGTAGTAGTAGTAGTTGTAGTATTTGTAGTAGTAGCAGTAGTAGTAATAGTAATAGCAGTACTAGTAGTAGAAGTAGTAGTAGTAGTAGTAGTAGTAGTAGTAGGAGGAGGAGGAGTAGTAGTAATAGTTCAGTTAATAAAACTACAATATCTTAATTTTTTACTCTCCGGCTGTTAATATAGTGTAAACAAATAAGCGGGATAGGATAGCTTTGATCGTAGGATAGTTTTTCATTTATAGGAGGAGTGCTGACGTGTCGATAAGGACAAAACCAAAATTTATGCTGCTAAGAAACAGATGATCGAAAGAGGATTCCACATAGTCCGTTCAAAAGAGTGGGAAAATTATTATAAATGGAAAAAAATTCTAGGATCTTAATGCTAAGGAATAGGACAATTTCACTCTCAGTTCAAGAAACCGCCCCTCCCCCTTCTCCTACAAAATATTGGAAACAGTTTGCAAAGTTGTTTTCAAAGGGAGAATCAGCTGGATCAAATGGTCCAAATTAGCTGGAATCAAAAATCTTAAAAAAATCTTAAGTTACCTAACTAAATTGTGCCAGCTAAGATAATTAGTTAATTTCCTTGTTAACTTGAAATAAAACGCTGAAGAAAAAGCCATTTTTACTGGCTTGTAACAAACTAATGTTTTTAACTTCGATGCCTGATTACGTTTATAGGTCTTCGAGCTTTATTTAGATCGTCCAAGTTACTTTTGTTTGTTTTGTCTTTACACTCATCTATCTGTCCTGCTACAAATAACCCAAAATTATTTGTTACATAAAAATTCAACATTAGATTATACGTTCTATATCTGAGACGCTAGACCAAGGTCTCCCTTAGATTCTAATATATGGAAAGTATCCGAAAGGCTGAAGAACAGTTTGCGGAACTGAAATCGCAAAGAATTTACTGATTTAGATACGACCAAACCCCATAGCTTGCCCCCACAGTTTGGTACAGGAAAAATTCAAAATTAATTATTCAACATTAAATATATACTTTTAAAATTCAAAACACAGTTCCGAATCAGAAATTTGTCACACTGATAATTTGATGCTCTCAAATTTATATGATAGTCAATTCTTTTTTTCAAATTCCAAACCTAAGCGTCCCAATATTTTTGGGAGGTAGAACTACAATAGTATCTCAGTCTGAGGAATTTAGCTTCCGGTAACAGAGGGGTAATTTTAGCACCGGATTTTTTTTTTACCTAGGAAAAATCATGAAAAATCAAAAAGATTTATGTTGAAACTACCCTTTAGGCATACAAGCCATATCAAGTTTGAAAAAAAACACAAAATTGGACCCAAAATATAATAAATGAGGCTTCAAGGACCTCCCTATTTACTGAGTCAGCCCACTTAGCAAACTGTTGCCCCTACTTAACATAAGAGAACTCTGTCCCAATTAGGTCTACCGAAGACCTGACTTCAGAATTACTCGTAGTAGCTTCCTTTTATGGCCCTTAGCGCATAATTTATCACAAACCTTATAATAGACACTTACGGGATAATGAAATTTTTTTGATCTACCTAGTCTTAAGCAGTTCACATGCTTTTCTGACTTCAGAGCTACTCTTAGTAGCTTTCGTTTATGGCCCTCAGTATATAATTTATCACAAACCTTAATATAGACGCTTACGGGACAATGAAAGTTTTTTTGATTTACCCAGTCTTAGGCAGTTTACATGCTTTTCTGACTTCAAAGCTGTTTTTGACTGCGTAGATAGAAAGTCACTGCGACTCACACTCAAAACAACCGTTCCACACCAGATGTACCAGATGTATTTTTCCTCTCCGAAAATCAAACACTTCGTGGTAACGAACTGTAATTAAGGAGCGACGCGGCTCAACAGTAACCGAAACTCTAAAAAACTGAATTTTGATATCAATAGATATACCAAAAGATTGGCTTATTTTTCAGATTCCGAATATTTAAGATTCATTAAGTTCAATGTTACCCATTAAAAGCAATCTTCCCGCATCTTTTCGTGGTAGGGGGATTTTCTACGGGAGAAATTCTTCATGGGGGAGTTATCCGTGGGATAAACTTTCCAGAGGGAATTTTCTGCGAGAGCAACTTTCTACTAAGGGGGAGGGGAACTTAGGGAAAACTTTTTCAAGGAGGAGTGGATATCCAGCATGAGTTTAAAAAACAATCAGAAAGTCAGAGTCTTTTTCAAATTAAAATACGCTAAGAAAATTTGTTCACCCGGAATCGGCTGCAAGAAATTTTCAGGGGGTATTTTCAGCTAGAATAGAATTGTCTGTGG
The DNA here is from genome assembly GCA_027921565.1 of Artemia sinica. Classification (NCBI taxonomy): domain Eukaryota; kingdom Metazoa; phylum Arthropoda; class Branchiopoda; order Anostraca; family Artemiidae; genus Artemia; species Artemia sinica. Next base: position 62,019,888 of record CM051259.1, read on the forward strand.
GGAATTTCCCTGGTGGATGGGAGGGGAGTATTTTACTTGGGAAGAACTATCCGTGGAGGTATTTTTCATAAGGGGAAGAGATTTTCCATGGAAGGGGAGCCGGATTTCCCGGTATTATTTAAAAACAATCAGAAATTAAACAAAAAAACAAGTTCTTTCAACTGAAAGTTAGGAGCGACATTAAAACTTAAAATGGACAGAAAGTGTTACGTATATGAGATGGATTACCCCCTCCTCAACACCTCACTCCTTACGCTAAAGTTTGACTTTTTGTCCCGAAACACATGGACCATTTAATTAGAATAATAAGCTTTTTTTATAAGTTATAAAAAAAACTTTAGCATAAAGATCGAGGTCTTGAGGAGGGGGCAACCCCCTCGTATGCGTAATAATTTCTGTTTGTTTTTAAGGTTTAATGTTGCTCCTCACTTTCAGTTGTAAAAACTGTTATTTTTTTATTTGACTCTCATCCATAAAGTAGCTATAAACCTGAAATAAACTTAAAAACTTCTTTGGCAGCACCGATTATGCTTTTGATATCCTCATCCAATATTTAATTGATTGTCAACTCTTTTCCTCTAGTTAGTCTTAGGGCAAGATAAACTTTGTCCTATTTTATGTCTCCAAAAGGCTATTGAAACACTCAAAAAAGTAGTTATACATTAGAAGGATAACAGTGTCTTTATTTTATAGCACTTAATGTGATATACTCACGAATTAGAATTTCACTCCCCTAAGACTGTCAGATTGTCAAGACTGTCAGATTTTCCCTTATTTTCTTTCCCTTCAAATACCTTTAAGAACTAAAAAAAAACTACAGTTTAGTAATTTATTAGCGGTTATCCGTTGTAAGAGTTATTTTTTGTTTTGGTTTGCCAAGCTTATTATCTTTCCACTTTTTTTAGGAACAATTGCTGTTGTCGGTTTTACCTCGGCATGTTGCTATGGAAATGAAAGCTGATATTGCTGGGAAACAAAAGGATACGATGTTTCACAAAATATATATTCAAAAACACGAAAACGTCAGGTAAGAATTTAGGTTTTAGGCAAAGCGGTTATGTGTCTTCACTTAGTGCCGCATTTATATTTCGTCATTAAAAGTTGTATCTGACACTTTTGAGACAACTATCGTAAGTATTTTCTAAGTTGGTCTCAATGGAACAATCAGCAACGTACGTTGGATCGCAATTGAGCAAGATAAAAGCCAAAGATCCTGTGGGTGGCGGTATCCTCTAACCATCTTTCACCAAAAAATATTCTATAAATCATAATACTAATTTATTATTTTTCACAAAAAAAGTAACAAAAATAAAATATTTAATTTTCTAAAAATAAAAAAAGTTGAAAAGATTTTCTTATCACAACCTACCAACCTTTCCCTGCCTCCCTACAGTTGCAGATTTTTGTAATGGAAGTAATTCCATCATATTCAGCGTACCAGAGAACCCTACTGTAGAAGTTTCAAGCTCCTATTTGCAAAAATGTGGAATTTTGCTATCAACAGTTCGTGATAACGAACTACAAGTAAGGAGCGACCCGGCTCAATAGTAACCGAAACTCCATTGAAATAGTAACAGAAATAGTAACAAAGTTACGAGCCTGAAAAAATGTGCCTTATTTTTGAAAAAAAGGGGGGAAAAACCCCTAAAAGTAATAGAATCTTAATGAAAATCAAACCATCAGATTCAGCGTAATAGAAAACCCTACTATAAGTTTTCCATGCTCCTATAAAAAATTTGGAATTTTGTATTTTTTGCCAGAAGAAAGATCACGGATGTGTGTTTATTTGTTTGTTTGTTTTTTTCCCAGGGGTGATCAGATCGATCCAGTAGTCCTAGAATATCGTAAGAGGGCTCATTCGAACGGAAATTAAAATTTCTAGTTCCCTTTTTAAATGACCAAGAAAATTGGAGGGCAACTTAGCCCCCTCCCACGCTCATTTTTTTCCAAAGTCACCCAATTAAAATTTTGAGACAGCTATTTTTTCACATAGTCGAAAATCTAATAGATATGTCTTTGAAGATGATTTAACCTCCCATAGTTCCCGGGGGAAGGGCTGGAAGTTATGAACATTGCCCACTGTTTTCATATAGTATTGGTTATTAGAAAGTATAGGCTACTGACGTTTTCAGGAGGGATTTTTTTCTGGTGGGGGAGGAGTCAGAGGATGGGATTGAATGGGAGGATATTTTTGTGGGGGATATTTTCTTGGGGGAAGGGAAATTGCTATGAAGGGGGCGCCGGATTTCCCAGCATTATTTAAAAAACGATCAGAATTAAATTAAAAAAAAATAATTTTTTTAACAGAAAGTAAGGAGCGACATTAAAACTTAAAACGAACAGAAATTATTCCGTATATGAAGCGGGTTGCCTCCTCCTCAACCCCTCGCTCTTTACGCTAAAGTTTAAATTTTCTCCCAAGTCCTTAAGAACGACTTTTGAAACACGTATCATCAAGTTTATCAAGTTTAGTTTTATTCAAGTTAGTTTTATATCAAGTTTATCAAGTTTATCAAGTTCAAGTTTATCAAGTATTTATCAAGTTTAGGATGGGATTGAATGGGAGGATATTTTTGTGGGGGATATTTTCTTGGGGGAAGGGAAATTGCTATGAAGGGGGCGCCGGATTTCCCAGCATTATTTAAAAAACGATCAGAATTAAATTTAAAAAAAATAATTTTTTTAACAGAAAGTAAGGAGCGACATTAAAACTTAAAACGAACAGAAATTATTCCGTATATGAAGCGGGTTGCCTCCTCCTCAACCCCTCGCTCTTTACGCTAAAGTTTAAATTTTCTCCCAGTCCTTAAGAACGACTTTTGAAACACGTATCATCAAGTTTATCAAGTTTAGTTTTATTTAGTTTCCTCAGTTTAACCTGACCCATCAAAAGTTACGCACCTGAGAAAATTTACAGTTCGTTACCACAAACTGTTTGATATAGCCGCCGTTGGAATCGTCATATCTTAAAATGTATGTTCAGGGGTTTGGATGCTTTTTGTAGAGATGCTGGTAAACTTGCACATTTTTTAGCGCTTCGGGCGCTCGTAAATCTGCTTTAGAGCGGCCGTTAGTTATGATTCCCGTCACCATTAGATTCCCCGCGCTTTAATCTATATTTCCACCAATGTTTCGTGCTTTTTGCCAGAAGCACTATAGTTAGAAGCCTGAGAAAATTTCCGTAAGTTGATAATTTGGGAAAAAATCCCCTAAGAGGGTTGCAATCACGATGAAAACTCCTGCGTCATTTCAAGCATGTCCAAGATCCCTACTTCAGAGATTTTATGTTACCATGTGGAAAATCACAAAATTTGATTTTTTTTTACACAAAGTTTGATGAGGGTGAGTGTTCATTTGTTTGTTGTTTTTTTCACGTCTGATCGTATCAGAGTAACGATCTTCAAATATTGGGAGAGGATCGTTTGGTTGGAAAATGAAAGCTCTAGTATTCTTTTTAAATAACAAAAGAGATCGTGCCGCGGGAAAGCGCTGATTTATATCTTTTTGCGACGCAAACCTATTTTTTTCCCCGAACAAGGTTAAAATGCCATCAATTAAAAACTATGAGATAGCTAATCACCTCGGAACTATAGAAAATCTATATAATTACCTTCAAAGTTCAAATCTCATGCTAGCAGAAGGTGCCGCATTTTTCCCGAGTATATTCCCCGAGCATTTTTCCCGAGTAGTAGAGAGTCCATGTAAAATCAAGGACTAACATATAGAACGAAAATCCCATAACAGTTATAAGCATAGATTATCGTGCATCAATTATTAGGGTAGGTTGGAAGCTCAATGTTTTTTTTTTTGTCTATGTTAGGGATCCCAAACCAGTGGCGGGTCCAGGATTTTTTTAGGGGGGGGGGGGGGTATAGGTTGATCCGATAAACTTGAATTAGGAACAAGTTTAGTTAACGTAAACTTGCGTTAACTAAGTAAATTACACTACTTCAGACTACGTTAGTGAGGCGCCCCCCTCACGCCTCCCCTGGATCTGGCACTCTCCCAAACTCCCACAAAGTGGAACTTCAGGGCAAAAATGTTTCAAAATTTTCAAGGGCTAAATACAAGAGGCTCTTCTGATCAATTTGAAGAGGAGATCTAGCCTCTAGTATGCCCTTGTTTGAAACAATATAATCGAACTGTGCTTTAAATACGGAGGATAGGAGGTGAGTGTCTTCCCTAATATTTCAGCAGCGTTTTTAGTGTGAATTAAAAATTAACCTACATACTATGGTGGGTTATACAATTAGATGCAAGGGGATGTCCATCAAGGTAAGTGTGGAGGATTAAGAGTATTGAAATACATTATAGGCAAGTTATTACATAAATACTTTTATTGAGAAGATATTTCCCATTGATTTTTTATTACATTTTTGCAATGCCCGCTGAATTTTTTTATAATAAATACCATATTCTATATTTCCCGAAATAGAAAATCTGGGAAAAGTTTTACATACTTGATATGTTTCCCTCTGCCGAATCTTTGGCCAAATCAAGGACGAGTTATAGGCCATGTTGTATAAATACTATTATGTCTAAGGTCATTAAGATAAGTTACTTTTTGGTCAATTTAGTCTCTGAGTTTGACTTTTTTAGTGGGACAAAAAATTTAAATCTAATTGCATTTACTATCGTTTCAATTGAAAATTGACATTTATATTAACATACCAGTTCGAACTTTGAAAAGTCTACTTATTGTGTTTTGATTCTGCATTGTGATGATTCTGTGTGCTGAAAATTATATTTTGCCGAAATCACAAAGAGAATAATGCAGAAGATTATAGAAGAAAATCTACGGTATTTTTTTCCGGCTGTTCTTGATTCTAACGTATTTATTGCAGTATATTGTTTGCTGATATTTGTGGATTCACAACACTGTCTGATCAATGCACTGCAGAGGAACTGGTACGGATGCTGAATGAACTTTTTGCAAGGTATTTCAAGTTCTTCAATTGCACAAAATTGATATCTGTTTACGGAGATTAACAATCGATTTTTTTTTCATCTTACTTTACATATGTATTCCTTGAGTTAATTAAATAAAAAAACAAGTTTTTTTAAACTGAAAGTAAGGAGCGACATTAAAACTTAAAACGAACAGAAATTATTCCGTATATGAAAGGGGCTATCCCCTCCTCAACGCTTCGCTCTTTACGCTAAAGTTTTTTATTGTCTTAAAAAATAAAGTTATGAGACAAAGTCAAACTTTAGCGTAAAGAGCGAGGCGTTGAGGAGGGGACAGCCCCTTTCATATACGGAATAATTTCTGTTCGTTTTAAGTTTTAATGTCGCTCCTTACTTTCAGTTTAAAAAACTTGTTTTTTTTATTTAATTTCTGATCGTTTTTTAGTCAATGCAACTTTTATTTTGGCTCACCGTCATTGAATAAGTAAACAAAATTTGCATAAAAATTTTACTTTCCTTTTGCTAAATGGATGTCTCTAAATTTGGTTATGATGTAATTTACAAATTAACTTACGTAACTAACTTCTATATTCGTATATTTTTCTTCTAGCAAAAAATACAAAGTTGCAGATTTTTGCAGATATGAGCTTGAAACCTATGTAATAGGGTTTTTCTGATACGCTGAATCTGACGGTGTGATTTTCATTAAAATTCTTTCACTTGTAGGGGATGTTTCCCCCCTCTTTACAAAATCGGGTAAATTTTCTCAGGCTCGTAGCCTTTGATGAGTAATACTAAACTTAATAGAATTTATATATTTAGAATCAGCATTATAAACCCATTCTTTTGATACATTTATTGACATCAAAATTCCGTTTTTAAAAGTTTCGATCACTACTGAGCCGTATCGCTTGTTTTTTTATTGTTTTTTTTTTATTACGTATATGTTATTACGTATATGAGGGGGTTCTCCCCTTAGTCAATACCTCGCTCTTTACGTTAAAAGTTAAAAACTAATTTAATTCACAAACCCCTGAATCACAAAGGCCGTTTAGTTAGAATAGATAGCTCTTTTGATAGCACTAAAAAAAAACTTTAGCGTAAAGAGCGAGGTATTGACTTGGAGGAGAACCCCTCATATACGTTATAATTTCTGTTCGTTTTAAGTTCTAATGTTGCTTCTTATTTTCAGTTGAAAAAAACTTTTTTTTTTTTTTAATTTAATTTCTGATCGCTTTTTAATAATGCTTGGAACCTATGTAATAGGGTTTAAATGAGCTTGAAACCTATGTAATACGGTTTTCTGATACGCTGAATCTGACGGTGTGATTTTCATTAAAATTCTTTCACTTGTAGGGGATGTTTCAGCCCTCTTTAAAATCGGGTAAATTTTTCTCAGGCTCGTAGCCTTTGATGAGTAATACTAAACTTAATAAAATTTATATATTTAGAATCAGCATTATAAACCCATTCTTTTGATACATTTATTGACATCCAAATTCCGTTTTTAAAAGTTTCGATCACTATTGAGCCGTATCGCTTGTTTTTTTTATTGTTTTTTTTTTTACGTATATGTTATTACGTATATGAGGGGGTTCTCCCCTTAGTCAATACCTTGCTCTTTACGTTAAAAGTTAAAAACAAATTTAATTCACAAACCCCTGAATCACAAAGGCCGTTTAGTTAGAATAGATAGCTCTTTTGAAAGCACTAAAAAAAACTGTAGCGTAAAGAGCGAGGTATTGACTTGGGGGAGAACCCCCTCATATACGTTATAATTTCTGTTCGTTTTAAGTTCTAATGTTGCTTCTTATTTTCAGTTGAAAAAAACTTGTTTTTTTTAATTTAATTTCTGATCGTTTTTTAAATAATCTGGCGCCCCCTTCATAGAAATGTCCCCTACGCCAAAGAAACTACCTCCACGGAAAGATTCTCCCGAGTAACCCCCTCCTCCAGCCCCATCCTCCAGAAAAAAAAATCCTTCCTGAAAATGTCTATATACTTCCCAATAACCAATAAATAATGCTGGCAATTCAGCACCCCCTTCATGGCAATTTCCCTTCCCCCATGAAAACTTCCTTCATGGACAGATCCTCCAAAATAACCCCCGAACCACCCCCCCCCCCCACTACCAGAAAAAAAACCTCCTGAAAACGTCTGTATACTTCCCAATAACCAATACTATATGTTAACATTGGGTAAAGTTCATAACTTTTAGCCCTCCTCCGGGGGACTTCGGGGGATCCTAAAAGACATATTTATCATATTTTCGACCATGCTGAACAAAATGGCTATCTCAAAATTTTGATCGGATGACTTTGGGAAAAAAATGAGCGTGGGAGGAGGCCTAGTTGCCCTCCATTTTTTGGTCACTTAAAAAGGGCACTAGAACTTTTAATTTCCGTTCCAATGAGCCCTTCCACGATATTCTAGGACCACTGGGTCGATACGATCACCCTGGGAAAAAAAAAACAAATAAACACGCATCCGTGATCTTTCTTCTGGCAAAAAATGCAAAATTCCACATTTTTGTAGATAGGAGCTTGAAACCTCTATAGTAGGGTTCTCTGATACGGTGAATATGATGGCGCGATTTTCATTAAGGTTCTATAACTTTTAGGAGGTCTTTCCCCCTATTTTTGAAAATCAGCCTAATTTTCTCAGGCGCGTAACTTCTGATGAGTAGCACTAAACTTGATGAAAGTTATATATTTGAAATCAGCATTGAAATTTGATTCTTTTGATGTATCTATTGGTATCAAAAACCGTTTTCTAGAGTTTCGGTTACCATTGAGCCGGGTCGCTCCTTACTTACAGTTCGTTACCACGAACTGTTTGATTGTTGTAACTGACGGACAGAGCAAGCACAGTCGACACTTCGTATACCGAACAGTAAGTAAAAAAAGGCATATGTCAATAATAAATGAAACCTTAAAAAAAAAAAAAAACAAGTTTTGATAGCGATGCATATAGCGAGACAACCTGATTTTTACGATGATTCCAAACATATAAAGTTCGTTAATTTTAAACTGACCCGTACAAAATGATAAGCCTCAGAAATTGACGTTATTTCAAAAAATATGGAAACGTTGAAGGCGTTGCAATCTAAAAGTGTTGCAATCTTGATCAAAATTGCTAAGTCGTATTCAGTATTTCTAATAACCCTATTGTAGAGTTTCCAAGCTCCTGTGTGCAAAAACACAAAATTTTACATTTCTTTCCGAGAAATTTGATAACCAGTACGTGTTTATTTGTTTTTTTTCTTTGCTCCCCCCCCCCTCAAGAGGTTGATCATATCGAAGGAGTTGTCGTAGAATATCGGAGAGTACCAATTCAAAAGGAAATCGTGCCGCAGAAAAGGGCTGATTTCTGCTAATTAGTTCAACAAATCGAAACTTTTGCCCAGACAGATTTAAAAGTTTCTTGAGTGAAAATGTTAGAAATTGGTTTACTATTATTGATCAGGTATATACGGATCCTGCAAGTTTCAGATATTACTAGAGCAAAGTAACGGTTTTTACCATTTTTGCCGCAAAGCGGAAATCTTAGCCCAAACAGGGCCAAAATACTATTTAGCAAAAGTTTGTAGATAGTGAATCGATGTAGGAATAGGATCGGGTAAGCTGACCCCATTAGCAGTGTTATCTCAACAAATACCTGCTTAAAAATATAAGATTTGCTTCCTAAAAGATCCTTTCAGGATTTCGGAACCCTCTTAAGCAAATTTTGAGGAAAGAACTTGTTCGGGTGTATTCTTCGTTTTCGAAGGATATCTAAGCACAAGTTAAACTTTGCCCTATGTTCCAGGGGCAGTTCAGGTGAAATGTTCCCAAACATCGATATTTTATCAAATGTATTGTTAAAAACGGACAGACTACAGCCGCCACTAAATACTCACTGCGGCACCAAGCCACTTAAGCCAAGAGAAGTAGCGTGCGCTTCTCTTCCATATCATTCGTTTCCAAACTTCCCTCTTTACACCCTCCTATGCAGTTTCAATTTCACATAAATCCTTTCTTTTGACTTCTTCCCCCATTCGGGGTTATCTGCTGTTGTTTGGCCCTAGATTGATGGCCAAAATAAACGATCTTTGGCAATCTATCATCCTTCATCCGCAAAATGTCTACTAGCCAACTCCAGCCATCTCATTACAGTCCTACAAAGCACAAGCTATATCAATTTTCTGACAGATTACTGTCTGAACTACGCTCATTCAGACGGGCACCCAAAACAATGCGTAGACAATTCCTCTGAAAAAATATCTAAAGAATCCTCCCCTATCTCCCGAAGCGCCAAAGTTTCAGAACCATTCTTGACCACTGTCATCGCTGTAGCTGTCGTTATTATGATCTTGGTTTGTAGACTTATCTTCCTGTCCTTCCAGACTCCTTTTCAACGGTGAAAAGAAACCCTGGGCCTTGGCTAGTTTAGTTTTAATATCTTCACTATCTTTACTAATAATGCTACCCAGGTAAGAGAAGCTGTCCATTTGATCATTCTTCTCGTTACCCAGTATCACCACAATACCTTCATTTTTTTCCTATTCTAATCGCTTTAGCCTTCTTAACATTAATTTTCAGAAACAATTTTTGTACCCTTAGCTCTCAAAACTCCAAAAAGTCATTCATTTTACTTAAATTTTCACCTTCTGCACTCAAATGATCAGCATAATCTAATACTAGGAGTGTTTAACTTCCCGATTTGGTTCTATACTCTCACATAGCCTTTGCTGGGTTCCTTAGGGCAAAGTTCATCAAAATGATCAATATAATTAAGGATAGAACGTAACCCTGCTTAACTCCCCTTTCTATACAAAATCACCTACTGACCTCATTTCCTTCCTTAACAGCGGAAATTAATATGAATATGAGATTTTTTGTCTCCCGGTCAACCCCAAACTCCTTGAGGTAAAGTTTAATTAGTGTTTGACTGAATATTAATTATTCCATACAATGAGGGCAGACCAGTGTCATAGATTTTTGTCTGGGAGGGGGATGGGGTACACAAAAACTTAAAAAACACATCAAAAATTTGTTTATAGGCATATTTGGCACATTTTTACGAATCAGAAAAAATTCGAGGATGGAGGGGGGAGTTCAAACCCCCTAGCCCCCTGAACACGGCCTTGCATGAGGTTCCTCTCCACCCTTAACCCCCTTCTCTTTTTTACTGGTTTAGAACTTTAACCTCGCTCTTTACTTTAAATTCATAAAACTACTTTTTTTTTTATTTTTTTGTCAGTTTTTATAACCACAAACCCAGGGCTACAGTGTCACAGTAGGTTTTAGACTTTTACAGTGAGAGAAGGAGGCGATACCAAAACTCTTGTTTGTAGTGATTTTTGTTCGTTTCAAGCTTGATTTGCATATTCAATTTAAGTTTCACTGTTTTAAGATTTATTTATTCATTGACATTAATATCCATTGTATGTTTGTTTGCATTGATTGTTTATTTAATTTCTGTTCGTTTTAAGTTTCGTTTATTCTTCAATAAAAAAATATTTTTTTTTTCCGTTTTAAGCTTGATTTTCATATTCAATCAGAGCTTTATTCGCTTTGAGATCTATTTATTCATTTATATTATTACTTGTTGTATGTTTTTTGCTATGATTGTTTATTTTAATTTCTGTTCGTTTTGGGTTTCATTTATTCTTTAATAGTTTTCTGGTCGTTTTGAGTTTGAATTTTAACGTGCATTTGTATCTGCCGAGCTTAAGTTTAAAAAGTCCTTTACTTTTCTTTGAAAAACTTATTTTTCGGAAAGTTTTTTTTTTTAAAATTAATTTTTGTTCGTTTTGGATTGCAAAAAGTTTCAAGTTTTTAAAAATTCCTTGTTTCAAAATCAAACTTTAAAAAAGAAATCAAAGTTCATCAAAGTATCAAAACTGGTATCAAAGTAACAATATCAAAGTAAAAAAATGGGTTTGTGTCAACCTCGGAGTTTTTAAAATCTGACTATCTGATTTTTATCAAAATGGCTGTCTCAAAATTTTTATCGGATGGGTTTGGGGAAAAAGGGCATGGGTGGGGGGCTAATTGCCGTTCGGTCTCTTTTGACTCTTTCAAAGCGAACTAGAACTTTCTATTTTCAGTCGAATGATCCCTCTCTGAAGTTTAGACGAGCATCCCTTCTTTTGGTTTGGGGGTCAGTGACGTGACTCTGTAAGCTCAGACAGAGTTGACCCAGCTCTAAATGGGTACCTGATGAAATCTGGGGAAGGTAAACAGGAAGGGTGTGTGCGAAAGCACTGGATGGTTGGCCCCCCAACCCCCTTTTGCACCTCCTGGCCGAAGGGCCAAGAAACGGAGATCAGCACCACCAGTAGGGACTGTAAAGTTCAATGCCGTATTCTTTACCTTACCTTCTATAAGAACCATATATACCCCAGAGTGTAACATACAACGCCTGCCACTGGGCCCTGGGGGGTTGCGACGGCCCCGGAGTTTTAATATCTGATGTTTGAACTATTTTTAACAAAATGCTCACCTCAAATTTTATCGGGTGGGTTATCGATCCGATAAACCCAAAGACGTGGAGGCTGAGAGGGGTTAGTTGCCCTCCGATCTTTTTTTTTGCTCTAAGAAAATAAACTAGAACTTTTAATTTCCATTCAAATGAGCCCTCTCTGAAATTTATATGAGCATCCCTTTCATAAGGACCATATACGGCCCGAGGACGAGGACATAGCTTAAAATGCCTGCCCCCCCGGGCCCCGGGGGTTGTATCGATGCCGGAGTTTCTGTTATCTGACCTTTGAACTATTTTTAAAAAATGCTATCTCAAAATTTATATCGGATGGGTTTGGGGAAAAAGGGTGTGGGGGGCTATTAGCCCTCGGATATCACTTGACTCTTAAAAAGTGAACTAGAACTTTCAATTTCCAGTCAAAAGAGCCTCTCTGAAGTTTATACGAGCATCCCTTTCATAAGAACCATTTACGCCCCCAGGACAGCACTTACAACGCCTACCTCCGGGGCCCTGGGGGGTTGTGTGGACACCGGAGTTTTTGTTATCTAATTTTTGAGAATTTTTCAAAAAATTGGCTATCTCAAAATTTGTAGCGGATGGGTTTAGGGAAAAAGGGCGGGTGGGGGGCTAGTTGCCCTGAAATCTCTTGACTCTAAAAAGTTAACTAGAACTTAAAATTTCCAATCAAATGAGCCCTTTGTGAAGTTTATACGAGCATCCCTTTCATAAGAACCATATATGCCCTAGGGCGTAACTTACAACGCCTGCCCCCGGGCCCTGGGGGTTGTCTCGACACCTTCGTTTTTTTTATCTGACTGTTGAACAGTTTTTAACTTAATGGCTCAAATTTTTATAGGATGCATTTGGGGAAAAGGGGGCATGGGGGGGGGCTGGTTGCCCCCCAATCTCTTTTAAACTCTCAAAAACTGAACTAGAACTTTCAATTCCCACTTAAATGAATCCTCTATGAAGATTTTACGAGAATCCCTTCCATAAGAACCATATTTTATGCCCCAGGGCATAACTTACAACGCCTGCCCTCGGGCCCTGGAGGTTGTGTCTACACCTTAGTTTTTGTTATCTGACTTTTGAACAATTTTTAACTTAATGGCTATTTCAAAATTTTTATCGGATGCTTTCGGGGAAAAATGGGGCTTGGGGGGCTAGTTGCCCTCCAATCTCTTTTGACTCTCAAAAACTGAACTGGAACTTTCAATTTCCGATCAAATAAACCCTCTATGAAGTTTTTACGAGTATCCCTTCCATAAGAACCATATATTCTCCCAGGGCATAACTTACAACGCCTGCCCTTGGGCCCTGGGGGGCTGTGTTCGCCCCGGAATTTTTGTTATATGGTCTTTGAACTATTAAAAAAAATAGCTATCTCAAAGTTCTTATAGGATGGGTTTTGAGGAAAAAAGGGCGTGGAGGAGGGGGGGGGGGTAAGTGCCTTCCAATCTCATTTCACTCTTAAAAAGTGAACTGGAACTTTCAATTTCCAATCAAATGAGCCTTCTTTGAAGTTTATAAGAGCATTCCTTCCATATGAACCACATAGACCCCAGGGCATAACTTGAAACCTTTGCCCTGAAGATTGCTCAAAGATATAATTTACAGAACTTTCAACTACGTTGAACAAAATGGCTATCTCAAAATTTCGATTGAATGTTTTTGGGGAAATGGTGGGCGTGGAATGGGTGTTAGTTGCCTTCCAATCACTTTCGACTATTTAAAAGAGCACTAGCGATTTAAATTTCCAATCGAATGAGCCCTTTTGAAGTTTCTACGACAACGCTTTCTATAAAAACCTTATATATCCCAGGGCATAACATACAACGCCTACCCCCCGGCCCTGGGAGGCTGTGTTGACACTAGATTTTTTGTTATCTAATTTTTGAACAATTTTTGAAAAACTGACTATCTCAAAATTTGTAGAGGATGAGTTTGGGGAAAAAGGTGTGGGGGGCTATTTGCTCTTAAATCTCTTTACTCTAAGAAGTGAACTAGAACTTTCAATTTCCAATCAAATGAAGTTTATACGAGCATCTCTTTCATAATAACCACATAGCCCCAGGGCATAACTTACAACGCCTGCCCCCAGGCTCTGGGGGGGGGGCTGTGTCGACACCTGAATTTTTGTTATCCGACTGGTGAATAAATTTTAACTTAATGGCTATCTCAAAATTTTTATCCAATGCATTTGGGGATAAAGCGGCGTTTTATCTCTTTTGACTCTCAAAAACTGAACTAGAACTTAAAATTTCCAATCAAATGAGCCCTCTGTGAAGTTTATACGAGCATCCCTCTCATAAGAACCATATTTTCCACCCAGATTTAACTTACAACACCTGCCCTCGGGCCCTAGAGGGCTGTGTTTCGCCCGGAATATTCGTTATATGGTCTTTGAACTATTTTTAAAAAAATGACAATCTAAAAGTTCTTATTGGATGGGTTTGAGGAAAGAAGAGCGTGGAGGAGGGGGGGGGGGGCTAAGTGCCCTACAATCTCTTTTGAGTCTTAAAAAGTGAACTGGAACTTTCAATTTCCAATCAAATGAGCCCTCTGTGAAGTTTATACGAGCATCCCTTCCATAAGAACCATATATGCCCCCAGAGCAAAACTTAACTTACAACGCCTGTCCCCGGGCCCTGGGGGGTTATATTGACACGGAGTTTTTGTTATATAATCTTTGAACTATATTTAACAAAACAGCTGTCTCAAATTTTTGTCAGCTATATTTGGGAAAAAGGGCGTGGGAGGGCTGGTTACCCTCTGTTACCTTTTGACGCTTAACAAGTGAACTTGAACATTCAATTTCCAATCAAATGAGCCCTCTCTGAAGTTTATATGAGCATTCCAACTATAAGAACCATATAGGCCCCCAGGGCATAACTTATAACCCTTGCCCTGAAGACTCTGGGGGGATTGTCCTGCTCAAAGATATCATTTCCAGGTCTTTCAACTATGTTGAACAAAATGACCATCTCAAAATTTTGATTGGACGTGTTTGGGGAAATGGTGGTCAGAGAAGGGTGTTAGTTGCCTTCCAATCACTTTCGACTATTAAAAAGGGCACTAGCCATTTAAATTTTCCAATAGAATGAGCCCTTTTTGTAGTTTCTACGACAACGCTTTGTATAAAAACCTTATATGCCCCCAGGGCATAACTTACAACCCTCGCCCTGAGGGCTGTTCAGGGGGGGGGGGGGGTCGTCATCCTCAAAGACCTAAAACCCGAATTTTAATTACGTTGAACAAAATGGCTATTTCAAAATTTTGATTGGATGTGTTTGGGGAAAAGGTGGGAGTGAGAGGGGGTTTAGTTGCCCTCCAACCACTTTCGACTATTAAAAAATGCACAAGCCCTTTGAATTCCAATCGAATGAGTCCTTTTTGAAGTTTATACGACAAAGTTTTCTATAAAAAACCTTAAATTTCCATAGGGCATAACTTACAACCCGTGCCCTGAGGGCTGTGGGGGGAGTGTCCTCCTCAAAAACATAATTTCTGTCTGGAAATCAACTACTTAGAACAAAATGGCTATCTCAAAATTTTGATTGGATGTGTTTGGGAAAATGGTGGGCGTGGAAGGGGTGTTAGTTGCCTTCCAATCACTTTTAGTACTACTACTACTACTACTAACAACTCACCGCAGCACCAAGCCGCCTGAGGCCAACGTAGCTACACACGCTCCTCCTCCACCCCAATCTATTCAAAGCCTCCCTTTTTACACCTGCCCACCCGAAGTTCCACGAGTCACCTTAAAGGCAGAATACATAAATTTTGATAACTTGTTGTCAAATATATTTGTTAGAGTTTCGATTACTTTTAGCAGGTGTTGCGCCTTACTTCCAGTGCGTTACCACGAGCAGTTTGACTTTAGGAAAACCTAAAAAAAACTCTAACAAACCTGAGATGCCTATAGTGCATACAGCTAACTGTGAAAACCTCTTCAGTATATGTTATTCAAGAAATGATCATTTTTTTTACTCAAAATGACTTTCACACATGATTTTAATGATGCATAGACAGTCAAAAACTATGGAGGGCTGTTCAGCTTCAACCACAAAACCCCAACATTTTAAACGTCGCCATAAACCTACATTATTCCCAAATGATTCACGTGTTAGCTTCTCATTTTTTTATAATATATACCCCCCCCCCTTACAATTTTAAGGCTACCGATAGACTATTGTCTACCTGTCAACCGAGAAAACATTATGTTTTATTTGTTGCTTAATCGTAGATATATTTCATACATTTACTGAATAATAAATGAAAATTTTTTAAAGGGAAGTAAAGAGTAGCGTCAAAAATTGGAATGATCAAAAGTTATCCCATGCACAGAGGGGCTACTAGCCTTTCAGCCTTCCCAATTTTCCCCTAGCGTTTGACCAGGTCTTCCTTTAAAAAATTATAGAATACAGCAAATGTAGTAGAGGGAAACTGCAAGGGCATTATTTATTGATTGTCTTTCGAAAATTTTGAAAATGCTTTGGGGGGTTTTTAGTTTTTGTAGAAAGTACTTGCAGTTTTACACTTCTGTAAAGCACAAAACAAATAGTGCGGTCATTTTGAACAATTTGGTTTATTTTTTCTAAACATAGACAAAACTAAAATAAAATCAATATAATATTCAGATGACTGGAAAGAATTAATGAAAATAAACTAAATATTTAATGTATAAATGTTTTCTAGCTCTTGGAAGTTTCAGCAATTTGAGTTTTTTATATAAAAGGAATTTCTGATTTTTTAATGCTGTAATTATAAATAAAAATGTTTAAAATTGATTTTGTTTTCAGTAAAGTGAAAGGGGCGCAATAGCCTTTATAAGGTTTAGAGACGGAGGCACTAACCATACTACTGTTTCTAGTAATTTCTGTTGGTTTTAAGTTTGATTTGATTTTTCATTTTGGATTTCTACTTGGTTCAGAATCTATTCATCAATCTTTATCAGTGTTCGTAATCTTAAAGTTTAATTTCATTATTTGTTTTATTTTTTCTTTCATTTATCAATTGATAGCAATATTTAGCCGTTTAAAGTTTAAATTACCATATGACTTCATTTATTTTAGGCTTAGGTTTTAGCATGGGTCTTTAATTTTCTATAAAAAATGTCTCTTTTCAATTATGTTCTTAAAATGAACTTCTGTTCGTTTTTTTATTGTAAAAGTTTAATTGTCCGAAAAGATTATGAATATTTCCTCAATTGCTTTATGTGTGGTTTTAAAATAAGAATTAAAAATCGGGTTCTAATTAAAGCTATTAAGTTGAAGAAAATAATCTGAGCGTTTTCTTTCATTTTATTCAAGATAAATATTGCTTTTTTTTCAGTTTCAAATCAAGGTTCAGGATGGCTCTTGAAATAAACTTTGGATTAAACCGTTATTTCTATTAACATACTCGAAAAAATCCTCCTTAAAAAATATTAATAAATGCATTTGAATAAAAATAGAGTGAGAGATATTGTGTGGACATTTTGCAGATACGCTGTTTTGATACCTAGATAAATATAGTCTCTTTAGATCAGTTCAACATCTCACTCAATATTCTCTGAAAATCTCCAATTAATACCTTGACATACCTGTTCCTGAAATATTGCGTAAAATCCCCTTGACAATATTCTCCTGTTAGCCTATCGTTAATTTAGTCTCTTAGTTCCAAAATCCCCTTTGACAACTTGGATTCTCCTGTTAGCCTATCGTTAATTTAGTTCAATATCTCGCTAAAATCCCATGAAATTTTCAATTCAATATCCTTAGCTGTTCCTGAGAAGTTTGAACTTTATGTTCTTTGCCGTTCCTTAGATATAGCAGATACACGATTTCGGCAACTAGGATGCGAACTGTGCCTTTGATATATTGAAATATTTCCTTTAACCTTCCCAAAAATTTCCACTTAATAACCTTAGCCATACCTTAGATACTTCCAGATACGCCATTTTGACAGCCTAGATGAGCATAGTGTCTTTTGATTCAGTTCAGAATCCTCCTCAACATTGCGTGGGGAGTTTCAAACTTAATATCCTTAACTGTTCGAAGGACATTTCAGATCTTTCAGAGAAATTTATATCCCAAGTTCAGGTTCAAGTTTGAAGTTCAATCATTTTATTATTAACATATGCGTGTATATAATTGACATAGGCCCATGGGGAGACAAGCCCGAAAAACTAGGCCTAGACAAAGATACAATAACAAATTACACTACAATACAAAGATAAAAACGACGGCAAAGATACAATAACAGAACAATAATATGAAAGTAGCAGCTAGCCCAGGATCCATAAATAAATAAATCAAAAAAATTTGAATATTATTAAATAAAAATTAATACTAGAAGATAGCCGAGAGGCCCACAATCACCCAGAACAACAAAACCAGACAAGTAACTTTGTCTTATTAAAAAAGACGCTTAATTAAAAGTAATCTTGAAATAAATGAAATTTAAGATCCCCTTTTATTAGAATTTATTCTAATATAGAATAATATATTTATCCCAGAATTTATTTCTGACCAAATGATTCTAGGATCACTTGTAGGAATCGTCTTGCTCCCTTTAATAAGCTGTCTGTTACAAATACTTAAAATAATTGCTTTTTCCGATTTCCTTCAATTAATAGTCTAGTTGTAAGACATTGGTCTTTCAATAACAGTTTTGTAATTGTACGGAAGCAAGAGAAGCCACATAGGTCATTGTTTTGCAACAGCAAGCCGTTTATGTACAGTGGAAGACTGGGCAAAGTTACAAATTGTTCTGGGCAATTGAAAATGAGGCTTTAGTTGTGTTCCCATCTTGAAACAATTTAGTTTTTTTCTTTTTCAGTGGATGTTAATAAAAAAAATATACTCTTCAAAATGCACGTTTCAAGTGGTTTAGAGGGTTGGAAGGGGTCGGGGGAGTAGAACCCCTTATTCGTAAGGCTTGATTAGCCTTGTTGTATTAGTTTGTGTTGCACTGTTGTTGATATTATGAACAGTAAAAATCACTGCTCAAAATACAAACCGTTTTCAGTAATACATAAGTGCATTTTCCCTTTAGAAGTTTCTAGGGTGGTAGTCCTACTTCCGTTTGTGGAAATTTCTGTTCATTTTGACCTTGGCTAGAATTTTTATTCATTTTCTGTTCGTTTTAGGTTTCATTTATTAATCTATAGCAGCATCTGTTAACTCTATCTTTGATCGGATTATTTATTTTAGTTTCGTTTCGTTTTGGGTTTCATTTATTTATTGATAATTATTTCCATTCATTCTAAGTTTCAATTACGATAGTATTGTATCTCTATTCATCTTAGGTTTTGAATTTTTTGTTGAGTTGTAGATCTAAATTATCAATCTTCTCCTTATTTCAAATATGCAGGTAGTTTAAATCTTATTGGAGCTTATAGTACAAAAGTATTCTGGTGAATCCAAAACATAAGTTTCCCCCTTCTCCCCCCATTATTAAATTCTAAAACCTGTTGTTCCACCCCTCTTCATTTTCCCAGCAGTGCTTTTAAGATTCAACTTCAAACCCCAAGTTTTTCTGAAGATATTGCAGATATTGAACTTTGATGACCTGGTTACACGTAGCGTTTTTTCGATTTACCTGCCCTCATCTTCTAAGATGAAACCGGAGGCCCAATTAACCCCAGCCGTAAGATCTATTTACTTTGCCTGTACTTCCAGCAAGATCAGTCATCTGAATACAGCCACTGAAGGATTATTTCCCACGAGGGTCGAGACACCAATTCTTTGACGAACCGCAGCCAGCCTTTTTCACATCTGTGGTCAAATTTGTAAACCTCTCCGTTTTACTGTGGATTTTTTTAAAACTAGGGTCCACCAATTCTTTAACAGTCCCCCGAGGGGCTAATAACTGACCGTCGCAGGTGTCCCTTCCTTTGTGCCTCCGGCTGTGCCTCCGTGCCTCCGGCACACCTGAAACAGCGTGTTCCTGGAAGCAAAGGAACACAGTTTTATCTTTGGCTTATTGAAAGCGTACGGCGCGTTTTTTACGACGGCAAACTTTCTCCTCTTGAGAGGTTATCTTTACTTGGTCGTGTTGTTTACTGCGTTCAACATTAGAGATCCTGGGTCCTAAAAAGTGGACATTATGCTTTGAACGAGAATTTTATTACCACAAACCTTTACCATTGCCTAGAGATAAATATGCATTCCCTAGTGCTTCTCATTCGTCAATTCAAACGGCTTGGGCTCGAACGTGTTTTTCAAACTCTCCGACATGAATAGCCAACCGTGTGAAGATTTTTTTAGGAAGATGCGGTCTCAAACCAGAACTTACAGTACTGTAATAAACTTTTCGTTCCTCCAACTTCTACATCGAATTCGTCGATATGAAAGTATAACAGATTTTGAAGCTCAATATTCTAATGAACAGTTGTCTTTGCCCAAGGCCAAGCTAGTTAGATCCATTGGTGTTGTGTCTGTCAGTTCCGATTTTTCTTTGCCGGGGACGATGAAATCAAGCTCGAGCTAGGGCGAGCTCGTATTAAAAGCCAGCGAATAATGAAAGCCTTGATACCCGACGACGTACTTTCTGTTTTCGGTCACCAAGTACCGAATGTTCGTCTTTCTGTACTTCACGACAGTGACTCAGACGATGACTCAAAGGAAAATACTTTGTCCGATAAGCAGGAAAAGGCTTCCGCGACTGACACTGAATCGGGCTCGGAAAGTGACGGCATCTTTGAAGATTTGCCAGTGATTGCTCACTGTGTGAAACACCAAGTTGAGAAAAATTGGGTTAGTGAGCCTGTGACGAAAATGAAGAATTCTAGGTTTTGTCTTGTCAAGACTTCTGACGGCTCCATACCACCAATAAAAAAATTCACGCTGTTGTGGCTTCTGAGGGAAAGCTCTGAGAAGCTGAGTAGTGACCAATTAAAACGGGTGATGGTCCAGGGCCGACGAGTAGGACTACGTGAGTCGCCACAAGCCAATGCAGAGGTCGGTGTGAAATCGGAATTGCGTATCGGTGAATGGTGCGTTTACAGACCGTTGGCAGGGGAAAGAGAGTATTAGTTGGGTGGGTCATACAGTTTGGCTGCTTGTCTGGGCGAAGATGCCACTCTGTTGACACGCAGAATATGGCGATGCCGTTCCCTGACGACATAAGAGTTCTGTGCCAGTGGTTCCGGCTGAATGCTGATCTCACATTAACTGCCGCATTGGTAGACCAGGGTTACTGTGACTCCAGCCTGTATATCATGCATTCAGCAGAACCCGTTTCTATGGAAATCGGCACCAACATTGTCTTTGGCTTTGACTCAGACGTCTTCACAAAGCTGAATTCATTTATCCAGAAGAAAGGGTTCCACTTTTTTGATGTCTCGTCAGCATCGCAATCATCATGTTAAAAATGGCACCTAAACCCAAAACTGACCTCAAGACCATAACCACCACCATCGCCATGTTCTGTGTGTCAACAGAAGGAATTTTGTTTAACATTTTTCAGAGGTAGTTCTTATTTTTTTTCCCCTCCCCTCCTCCTCTCCACTCGGTGATATTTTAATACAAAAAAATATATATCTTACAACTTTATACATTATTATATCACCTAAGCTTGAAAAAAAAAATTATTATATACCAGTCAATGTATTAGTGGACACAAAGGCACACTACCATTTAACTTTTTTCTTGCCAAATATCTATCGCTCCCCCCGTTCCAGGGTGTCCTTCCCCCTCTAGGAGAACGCTTTTCCGGTGGCATTTTTACTTTAATTTCTTAAAATTCATATCTTTCAATTTTCACTAATACGAATTCGAATTCTAAGGTGGTCTTCCAAAAGGCTTACTCTTACAACTTTAAAATTTTTTTACACAAAAAACAAACTATTTGCTCTCCCGTAGACTGGGCGTCCTCCGTTCACAAGAAACCCATTCTTGCGGTGGCACTTTTTCCTTCTTTTTTTTCAGCCCTTTTTACAACCAACCTTAATCAACAAAAAACCAAATACAACCAACCCATCAACAAAAAAACCCAAAATAACCTTAATACCGACGTGCGCATGAGGGCACGGAACTGAACAGAATCTTGAACCATGTCTCCTACGGACGAGGAGGCCACCCACGGCGGGGCTGGTCCTTCCAGCTCAAGTGCGTGTGCCCCTTGTCCCCCATTCGCTTGAGTTCTTGATATAATTTTATGAGTCTCGAATGCATTCCGAGATCTAGGGCAGCGGAAGCGATGAATATCATCGGAAAACTTGTTATGCTCAGTAGAAGACTTAGTAGTAGAAGACTTAGTGTTTATACTTGTGCTAACCGAGCTTAGTTTTATTTACTGAAGCTGATTTGTCCAGTTTCTTAGGGTTGTCATTTGAGCTGTGATTATCGAGATGATTACTGAAACGTGCCAATAAATATCTGAGAAACTAGTTATTTTTTTTAGTTGGTTGCTTTACTTTGCGCTTTTTACTAATAACTCGGTAGTAACAGTTTTTCAGACTGTTGCTTTACAGTTTTCTCTTCAAATACCCAAAGGCCTGGGTTTTAATACCAAGAAAGTTGGATTCTAAGTACATTCGGGAAAAAGGGATCTGTGTTTCTTCCGGATTCTTTCGTGTCAAAGTAGCAGATTCCTTTTTTTTTAGTACAATTAAGAATCCGAGATACAAGGGTGCGTCTTGGCACAGCCACTAAACAGAAAAGCAGGTATGATAAAAGGGAAAGGGACATGTGAAGACGTGATAAAAGGAAACTTTTACCGCTGGCCAAGCTATATTGAATAGGGCTGCGAAGCGTGACGTCAATTCTTGGGCGGTAAATTCAAATAACGATGAAACGTGGATGCGTAGACACGTTTTTTGGACCTTTGGCGAATTGTTTTGGCCTAAAATATTTGTCGTAGATCCTACTAATCCACCAGAACGTTTTCACGTCGAAATAATACTAGGAATATTGACAATCAGTTGTTAGTTACAACTAGAAGCCACGTTTCACGGTACTTTGAATTTCGCACCTTGCTTTTTACGTCATCACCGCGCAGCCCTATGTTGTATAAACTTAAAAACCGTGTTCCGGGATTTTTTTTTTGAAATTTCGGGATTTTTTTTTGAAGAAAAAATCGGAATTTTATTTTTGAGCTTATGGCAACGCTGCCTTTGTAATAGGAAAAAGTGAGACCATTAGTGCCATTGTAGGGTTACCTAGATTTTGCATGGATATCAACAACTTGCAGTCCTCCGTTCTTCTTCTTTAGGTGCATATCAGTTGTTTCCAGTCTTGGGGTTCTTTTCCTTGCCTAATAAACCCGTAAATGATTTTTTCTAAGTTGAAAAGATCGCTTTTGAAGGTGCTGAAATATTCGACAGATACCGCATAACAGGCAAGCTGTATATATTTACATATTGCGCCCTTTGGAATATTTTATAAGTTTCCTTCCCTGTCCATTTTTAATGCCTCCGGCATGCCTCCGGCGTGCCTCCGTGCCTCATGCCTCCAGGTGTCCCTCAAAATGCCCAGTTGTTAACCCCTCGAGTCCCCCCCTTGTTTTGCTGTTGTTTTTTACATCCTGTTGTTGTAGTTCAGCGAGGAGTGTTTGTCTAATGAAGATCCGTTCCTGTGATTTATCAGATATGTATGCGGCCTTTCGACAACATGGAT
This sequence comes from Artemia sinica, assembly GCA_027921565.1. Classification (NCBI taxonomy): domain Eukaryota; kingdom Metazoa; phylum Arthropoda; class Branchiopoda; order Anostraca; family Artemiidae; genus Artemia; species Artemia sinica. The sequence goes on from CM051259.1 coordinate 62,042,867, forward strand.
GCCTATATTGTCTTTTGATTTAGTTCAACAACCTCCTCACAATAGCCTGAATGTTTCACCTTTCTATTCTAAGCCGTTTTTTAGGTATAGCAGAAATGCCATTTTGACAACCTGGATGCAAACTGTGTCTTTTCACTTAGTTCATTTAGTTCGATCTCGATGCGCCTAGTGTCTTTCAATTTAGTTCAACACCCCCACAACATTCCCTGACATTCTCAACTTAATAACACTAGCCGTTCTTGGGATACTGCATATATGCCCTTCTAACAACCTTGATGGTCAGAGTGTTTTTTGATTTAATTCAGTTCACCCCATAACATTTCCCTGACAGCTTCAACTTAAACCCTTAGCCAGTTCTAAGTTATTAGAAACACACCAGTTTGCCAGCGTGGACATTCATTGCTCTTTTGGTTAAACACGCACCTCAGTATTCCCTGAAAGCTGTAACCTAATACCCTTAGCCGTTCCTGAAATATTGCACATACGCCATCGTGACAACATGAACGCACGCACTAATTTTTTTTATATATAATAAGACATCCTCCTCTACATTATCTAAAAGTTTCAACTTGATACTCTTTAGGTGTTCATGAGAAATGTCAGATTCGCGTTTTCGAAAACCTGTTTACACATTGTGTCTTTGATTAGATTTACATCCCCCGCAATATTCCTGAAACTTCCATTTTAATACCCTTAGTGGTTGTCGGGATATTTCATATCCGCTCTTTTGACAACCTATATGCTTGTCTGTTGGTATTATGTCATCCCTGGAGGCATATTTATTCAACCTATTAAGTGTTTTGAACAAAATGGCTCTCTAAAAGCCTTGATCAGATATCTTTGGATGCTACGGGGGTAGGGTAATCAAAATGTCAAGGGATGGGGCCTGGTTGTCCTCTAATCATTTTTAACTTTTGAAAGGGTACTAGAACCTTCACTTTCTAACCAAATGAGCCCCATGAAGTTTTTGTAACCATCCCTTCCAGACAAAGTAGCTCAGGGGGAAAAAAGAATAAATGATGCATTGAAGTCTTATGACTCTTTACTATGGGCAACTTTAGACCGTTCCCTCTGGAAAATCGAAAAACAGACTAGACATCTAAATGAAACAAAATGCGTAGGATCAGAGGAGTGTTACAGCAACATTGATAAAATACAAGCAATGAGAAGTGAAGATGGGTACCAATGGAAGTGGTAATAGGCATGGAGCAACTGTGACCAATTGTGAGCAATTGCGAATGGAGCAATTGTGAGCAATTGTGAATGGAGCAATTGGGGAGCAAAGGAAATGGAGCAGTTGTGGCCAATTGTGAGCAATGTGAATGGACCAACTGTGGAGCAATGGGAATGGAGCAGTTGTGACCCTTCAAAGATAATAATTGGTAATAAAAATTGTATTACAAATCCTATCAGTTTCACCCATGGAAATGGATATGGATTAAATGTAAATTGGTAAATTCCTAACAAAAGAACAAATAAAAATTCGAAGGAAATTGAGACCTACAACAACCACTAATCTATCTCTCTATCTCTCTTACTTTCCTAATAATACAGCCCTTACCACATTGAAGGATCCAAGATTCTAGAGACGGGAAAGGGCTGTCTATTATTCTTATGACTTATTTTTCCCTCGATAAACTGGTATATTTTGATCTTAAGACAAACCCGAAAACTAGACGGGTTAATATTTTGACTACTTTTTTGGGACTTGTCCCATTTCTGTAAATGCAACTGCTATTCCAAATTTCTGTAAATGTAACTCCCCTCCACCCTCCTCTTCTTTCACCAACACAGCGGTTCAAGCCAAGAAAATTCTTGTCCCGACTATTCCCTTTGACATTATTCCTACTGCAATTACTCATACTATGAATACTCTCACCAAGTCTATTATAACCATCTTTTCATTATTTAGAAACATTAATTATTACAATTGACAAAATTCTGTCAACATCACTACTATTAACATTAAAGAACGCCATAGCACTCAGCTTTACAGTAATATCTCCGGTCAAAGATTCCGGAGATTTTTCTAAATTCACAATCGGAAAAAGCTCGTTTCACCAAAAAATACAAACCATGTTTTTCACCGATCTACAAAGCTATTTGCAAGTCAGATATGCTCGTTTACCTTTCACTCAGAAATATGGTAGTTTCTAAGCCGTGTCATAGCCTCTTATATTTTCACTTTGACCTTTTCTTGTCATATGCTATACCTGGAGGACATATATGTAAGGATTTTCTTAAGCACGATATACATGATTGGGCCCTGTTTTGATTTCTAAGTTTTGAATTCTGAGTTCTTTTATTTGTCAATAAATTTATAACAAAAAATCCACTACAACAAAATGACCCTGTAAGGCTCCTTGATCAAGAAGGAATGTGGGGCTAGCTATTTTGAGTACGGTTAGCGAGTAAAAAGTATTAACAATACATTTTTGGAATACCAGCTTACCAATAATCTACCAGCTGATACTCATAGTCAAATATACTGAAAATTTTTAGAGGATGCATTAATCTACTCATAATATGCTTTTTCTATTGTGGTTCTCTTCGGAATGTTATCCTAGATATTTAATTCTAAAGTTGTTGCATTCGTCTATATTCTTGTTTGTTTTTTTTTGACTCATTTATTCGCTCCACTAAGTTCCTACATTTAATTACTTCTACTTTTTCTTTTAGTTGACCTTTTAAAAATCATTTGTGAAATGTACTTCCATAATTTTTTTATCATGGTCTATTTTCTTTTAGTATTTTGCTGTAAGAAAGAATTGTCTTTTAGATTTGATCGTCTTTGCTGCTGAACATCATTGTTTACGAATCAAGCTACTTGGAGATTGTTATTATTGCGTTTCAGGTCTTCCAGAGCCTCGACCTGACCACGCGCATTGCTGTGTTGAAATGGGATTAGACATGATTGACGCAATTGGGTAATTTAATCTCAGTATTTCTTTTCCTTCTACCAGAGAAACTCCAGTGTCAGAGGTCTTAGTAAAAAAAAAGAAAAAAAAGATCAAGTGTGTGAATAATGTAGGCTTTTCTATGGTTCTGTTATCTGATTTGTATTATAGATTAGGGAAATTGGAATAGCGAGAAATCAGTTAAAAAAAGGGGAGGGCGTCATAACATTCAACCGTCAGGACATCCAATGTCATAACATACACAAAATACGCCATAACATTGACAAAAAAAAATCCGCCAGATCCACCAACCGTCACAACATCCAAAATTTTTAAACTTTAGTTTCTTGGGGTTTAGGGGGGAAAAGGTACCTAAGCTAAGTTAGGTTACGTACTTAATATGTACTATGCTTTATCCCCACCCCCTGATGTGCAAATATGTAGTCAAAATAAACTATTATATGCTTATTACTATTACATAAACTTATAAATTTTTTTGGATGTTGTGACGGTTGGTGGTTCTGACGGTTTGGATGTTTATGACGTGAGTTGCCTGTGATGGTTGTTCGAAATGGTAGCACCCAGGAAAAATCTACATCCCAATCTATTGGGCTCCTCCTCCATCCCAATCTATTCAAAGCCTCCCTTTTTACACCCGCCCACGAAGTTCCCATTTCCTTTAAATCTTTCTTTATGACGTCCTCCCACTTCAGACGAGGACGACCTGCTTTCCGTTTAGCCCTAGACGGTTGGCCGAAAGGAACAATCTTCGGCAATCTGTCATCCTTCATCCGCACAACGTGCCCTAGCCAACTCAACCTTTTTTTCATTATAGCCATAGAGAGCGGTATTGAACCACATTTTTCGTATAGCCTATTGTTTGAAATACGGTCAGTCAGCCGGGTACCCAGAACAATCCTTAAGCGATTTCTGTGGAAAACATCTAGCAAATCTTCATCCGCTTTTCTGAGCGCCAATGCTTCAGAGCCATATTTGACCACTGTCATAACTTTAGCTTCTAATATTCTAATCATCATTTGCAGACTTATCTTCCCATTCTTCCAAACTTTTTTTAACTGTGAAAAAAAAAACGCCCTGAGCCTTGGCTATTCTATTTTTAACATCTTCACTGCTCCCACCATCTTTACTAATAATAACAACCAACGTAAGTGAAGCTGCCCACCTGATCACTCTTTTCATTACGAAGGTTACCTTTTCATCTTCACGTATTCCTAGTCTTAGTGACTTAGTCTTCTCACCATAATTTTCAAACCTATTCTATCACCCTGAACTCGCAAAACCTCTAAGACTTCATTCATTTTCCTCACACTTTCACCTAGGATGCTTAAATCATCAGCATAATCTAAGTCCAGGAGACTTTTTCCTCCCCATTTGATTCCGTGGTCTTCCATTGCCTTTCCTGTGCTCCTTAAGACAAAGTCCATCAAAATAATCCATATAAAGGGGGATAGAACACAACCCTGCTTAACTCCTGATTTAATACAAAACCAGCTGCTAACCTCATTTCTTACCTTAACCGCAGTAGTTATATTCTCCTACATAGCACTAATCACTTTAATGTATTTATCTGGTATACCAAACAAGGATAAAACATTTACTAAAGCTCTTTTATCAACAGAATCGAACGCTTGCTCATAATCTATAGAACTAAGGACCAAAGGTGTTTGATAACTCAGGCACTTCTTAATTATTAGCCAAAAGGTTAAAATTTCGTCGACACATCATCTACCTTTTCTAAAATCGCACTGTTCTTCTCTCAAAACTTTGTCTACCTTATCTCTCAGTCTAAAAAGTATCATATTACTAAGTAATTTACTACCTTCAGAGACCAGACTAATGCCTCGACAATTACCACACTCATTTTTATCACCTTTTTAAAAAAGTGGCTATATTAAAGTTTTCCTAAAATCGTTAGTTACTTCTCCTTTTTCAAAAAACAAATTCATAATCTTCAGTAACTTATTTCTAACTTCAGAGCCACCATATTTAAGAAACTCATTTATCACCCTATCAGCACCTGGAGCCTTATTATTTTTTAATCCTTTTAGTACTGTCGCTAATTCTTCCTCAAAAAAGAAATCTTCCAATATATACGAGAAATCTCGTATATATATATATATATATATATATATATATATATATATATATATATATATATATATATATATATATAATATATATATATATATATATATATATATATATATATATATATATATATATATATATGTATATATATATATATATACATATATATATATATATATATATATATATATATATATATATATATATATATATATATATATATTATATATATATATATATATATATATATATATATATATATATATATATATATATATATATATATATATATATATATATATATATATATATATATATATATATATATATATATATATATATATATATATATATATATATATATATATATTTATACCCGTCAAAAAAAGGTACAAAAGACGGAGTATCACCAAAAAAGAAAAAAACACACACAAAAAAACAAATTACAACACATTACACATAATCGAACAAATTACAAAAACGAGAAAAAAAACTCAATTATACACTGCACCGTAGGTACGTAAGAAATTTTACTTTTTAAACTCCCAAGTACTGAAGAAACATAAGCAATATGATTGATAACTTCAATTCAGCTAACCTAACCTAACCTACAGCCAAATACTTTATAACTTTGATTCAAAATCAACAGACTCAATCAACTAGTTTAAATATGACAAGAGACGGTAAAAAGACTAAATATGACAAAAGATGTGCAAACAAAACTAAAGGGACAGCGATTTATTGCCTTAGCTAACGGTACCAAGGATGGGAAGAAACTTTCTCGTTGTACCGTTTAATTTGTTCAATTGTAGCTGCCGTCGGGTCCGCAATTTAAAAATTTTTTAACAAGGTACGAATTTCTTGTCCACGGTGGGAGCCACAACAAGAACCTCGCATACTTAAAAAACGCGGATCTGAGCTTTCTTTCTCTGGCTCAGTAAAAATTCTCCAAAACTGGCTTAGATACAGGAAATGGGGAAGAGATACTGCGTTATAAAGTCAAGCCAGAATTAAACGGTTGAAACGGATTTTAGATGAAACTACTCTACTGTAAGCAAAAGCCAGGGGCTTACGGAGATGATCAATAAGAAGGGAGTGGGTAGTTTTTAGATCCTTTCTAATTGGTAAACCAAGGTAAATAATTTTCGGGACAGGGACTACAGCCAGTTCTCCCAGCCTCATAGACGAGACCTCTTCTTGGTGCCAGTTGAACAGAAGAATATCCAACTTCTGTGGGTTAAATTCAAGGCCAATGCGCCTGTAATTTGATTGTAGTATGGTGAAGGCGGTCTCTGTACCTGCGACTGTACGGCTGGGGTTCAGAATGTCATAGGCGTAGGCTGTCATTGTAACGTCTAAGCCACGAGCTATGCATGTTGTCTCGATAGTAGACTGTGGTTCAATAATACAATTGTTAAAGGCGCAAGGAGATGTGCCTGATCCTTGTCGAGCACCCTTTTTTACTCGGCCAACAGGATTCCCTCGGTAGGACAGCATCACGTCTGGTGTATATTTAGTGAGGGCTCGACCATGGCCAGGAAGTAGGAGTTAAGCCTGTAGGTGGTCGTACATGTCTTTAATGGGTAGTAGGATATCTTTCTGTACACCTCTCTTTGCCATATCCAGAATGAGTTGGTCATGGAGAAGTGAGTCGTAGGCATGGCAGACGTCATGTAGACCTATAACAATGGACTACTTTGATTCATCAGTGTCAATCAAGACTGAAGCCAAAGCAGAAATGGCATGGACGCAACCAAGACCCCTCTGGAATTTAGACTGGGAAGGGGGAGTACAGTATTTTTCCTGGATTTCGTCAATGATCAAAAGTTCGAAGATTTTGCAAAGCGTTGCTGCTACTGTGATCGGTCTGAACGAAGACATTCCGAAGTACTTTTTCCTTTCTTCGGGACTGGCCTAAGCGACCCAGTACTGAATTCCAATGGTACGAGTTCAGTAGTGAAGATCATCTGAAAGAGAAGAGTTAGGTGTCCCATGAAAGTTGGGCTGAAATGGCTAAGGTAAAGGGCGGATACACGGTCAATGCCAGCCGACTTCTTTTTCAACCGTCGGATCGCGGACGCAAACCTGTGATTGGGTAACTAGGAAATCTGTATCTGGAATTGATGAGAGGAGGGATGAAAGCTTTTCTTGAACAGAGATGTTAAGATCCTGTTTTGGGGCTGAAAACTCATCAAGGTAATAGTTTATCCATGTTAAAGATGGGATATCTGAATCGGGACCCGCTGACTCCTTCTTATCAAACATTTTCCATAACAGATTAGGATTTTTAATTACTTTTCCAGGTAGCTCAGATTTCAACTGCACACGGTGACGAGCAAGTTCCTTCCCTAACCTACGCTTGGATGCAACTCTAATCTCTTTAACTACTCCTGAGTGTGGTCTACCACATTCTTTCCATATCCTGTACCAGAAGGTAGCTCAGTCGCATGCTAATTGTAACAAAGGGTTAGAAGACCATCCCTTTTCTTGAGTTTTTTGTCTAGCACGAGACTTGGGCACTCCCTGAGAATCGGCAAACAGAAGAACATGGGTCAGTTCGGCATAATAAATATTAAGACGTAGCTCGGTCTCTTTCATCATCTTTCATCAAGATGATGATCACCGCGCATCTCTTTCATCACGATGAGAGAATTTCATAAGTAGGTCAAACGGTACTTGAATTTTGACAAAACAAGATCACAAGAATCTTGAAACTTTTCTTTATCAATTTTATGTCAAACCGGAACTTCATGCCACCTCTGAGTAAATACCGACGAATTATTCGCAGCGGAAAACGAGGTAGGCCTACTGATAATACACTAAACTGGGAAATGATTCGGAGTGAAAATATTCGGAAGGATAAGAACCTCACGTACTGGCAAAGAACTAGAGCTAACAATATGGTCTAGATTGGACGTAGAACCAGATTGGTGGATATACGAAAAATCCTGGTTCTTCTGGTGAATAGTAAAGCGGTTCTCAAGTACCCCTATTAGAATACAACAACGACTATTTTGGGCACTAACATCAACTTCGAAATTACAGTTAAAGTCACCCACTATTATGTACTCAAGGGACTCGCGCGCTCGGCTTTTGTAAGGCAACGGGATAGTTTGGCAGCACTTACAGCAAAAGCACTATCAGATTTTTCGTTACGGTAATCAGTTGGAAGGTACAAATTTATAGCTAGCAGGCTATCTAATCTAGTTGTAAGAAAATTATCACTATTCTCGTATACTTCGCACGCAAGACGATTGCTAGCCAACGTGGTAATACCACCAGACGGACGGCCCCGCGGGGATGAACGTTTTGCAGGCACGGAGAGCACAAAGTAGGACGGCCAGAGATTTAGTAAGTTTAGGCCAGCTTCTGTGATGAAATGTTCTCGCAGGCATATCACATTATATTTATTCACAAAACTGGTCAACCACAAGAGACCGCTCGGAAAAATTTCCGTTTATTTTCCAAGAAAGTAGTGAAATTTTAAAGAGATTTCGTTATTCATCATGTTACTGAGTTGCCTTTTGCTGGTTTTTCGGACACTTCACGCTATAGCAGGTATGACCCGCGTTTTGCAGGAAACGCAAAAAATAGCACGAGTACACTTTTTTGCATCGTTTTTTTTTGGAGATGTGGTCAGACAAGCCACATCTGGAGCAGCGAGGGCTATTGGTGTACTCGGCAGCTAGGTGACCTTGGTTGTGGCAAGAGTAGCAACGACGGGGTAAGAAACGGAATTCTTCGGTGGGCAGTTTTTCGCAATAGATCTTCACAAAGTCCTTAAGAAATTTATCCAAATCCAATCGGCAGCTGAAAAATACTTTGAACGTACGGGAACTGCCAAGCTGTTCAGACTTCGTAGCTCTGGGGATCAGTGCAGTTAGGTCATCCGCTGATAAGTCAGAGGGGACTCGTTTCACTACACCAATATAGTTGGGGCTCTTTATGGCAGCAGAAATCTGCGGCTGGTTGGTCTTGATTGACTCAACAATGGTTTCAGCTGTGTTTTTCGACGAACCACTAGTTTCCAGTCCGATTTGACGTTCCGTAATTCAGATATGTCACTAGTATCCGCACATACCGAATCTAAGAATCTCTTCCAAGCACTTGGGTATCAAGCGACTCGGGCAGATTTTCAGTACGATTGCATAGGAGGGCTTATCAGGCTGGTTTGAAGCGCTTGGCCATCGATGGGTTTGTTGGCATTAATAGCAAAGGGTTCTTGATAACTCGAGACAATTCATTCACCTTAATAGCAACAGTTGCTGCAGTAGCTTCACTAGTAGCTGGGACTGAGCAGGGAGAATCAATAACAAAGGTCGGCAATTTGGTCTTCTTGGCGTGAGCTTGGTGAATCCATCTGCAAATGTCCGTAAAATTCTCTTCATTTTTTGCGTGAATTTTACAGCGGGTTGTAAACTGCATTAGTTGATGGAGCGATTCTTTGGCTTTCAGAATTTCTTCTGGTGTGAAAAATCTGACACCTGTATCAATTATTCCCTCCAGTTTTTCTCCTCTTTCCATACTACGGCTCACGAAGTTCAACACAGCATTCAAGAATAATTTGTCCTCTCTTTCCGTCGACATCCCGAAACAACACGGTACTTTTGATGCACCTTAAGAGAAGGTTGAAAATTGCTTATAAGATTTGCGTAATAAAATCTTCTATTGGCAACTTCCAATCGGCAACACTGAGCTAAAATAATTATTTCCAGGGGAAATCTCAGTGGTCAAAAATAACCAAAGCATAGATAAGCCGATTATAAAAAGTCTTCAAATAAGTGTCCACTGGGAAATTACTCACAATGTTAAACAGGGTTTTATCCAAAAAAGAGTCTTCACACCACACTCTCTAGATAAGACTGATGATATATATATATATATATATATATATATATATATATATATATATATATATATATATATATATATATATATATATATATATATATATATATATACATATATATATCATCATTTTTTAGACAATTAAAAATAGTATTTGTGAATATTAGGAAGTGGAAAGTAGGGATAAACATAAAGAAAATCGTGAAAGACAGGGAATCATAACAGTAAAAAACTAGAGGGAGTAGAAATTAGTAAAAGAAAAAGTCAACGGATTGGAATAAAGAATATCATTGAAGTTGCAGTTGAAACAAAAAACAACATCATTAAGCTAAAGACTTTAACAGACGAATTAATACCGTGTATGACAGTAACAAAACAGGAAATATTTCAGGTACCTTACCAAAAAAAGAAATGAAACACAGATAAACTGGTCTTTAAATCAATCTGCAACACAAAATATGCAGTAGATTTGAAGATTATGCTACATTTGATTTTGAAGATTATGCTACATTGAACGCTTTGCTTGAAAATATTGCTGCAGTTATTTGATTAGGCAGAAACTTGCAGGAATTGACTATTCCTCTGATTAAAGGCTCTTACTCATTTTTGAGCATGAAATTTGGCAGGTTTCTTATCGACATCACCAGTGAATTAACTTGTTTTTCGTGTCTATAGATGTTTTGAGGATGGGTGAGATTACAAATCCTAAGGTAACTTTACAGTAGCTACCTTCAAATTCGAGGAAGAGATGTCGTCCCAAGAAAACATTACGCCAGACGTACTAGTCATATCTCCACACTCTTAATATTTTTTTGGCAAACTGAATGGGATGATCTAATGGTAGGAACAGGACACTGAGACGAATAAACACTTCTTTTGATGTCCTGGGTCCCTCTGGGGGCAAAAGAGGATGCAAAATAAGGTGCACAAGGTAAAGAAGGAATTAATTAGGTGAAGATCATCCTGATGTCGTCTTCATGTGTCTCGTCTTCTGTGCATTCCATCACCTTGACTGCACGTCTATGGAATTCGTTCATTCTGTACTGCTGGGACACTAAGACCAAATTTTTGAGGCTCATCTTGAGAGCTATATCTTTGATAAATACATCCTTAAGATGCCATAAGCTACCCCAGGACTCCAGATTCTTTTAAATGTTACCATTGTCTTTTTACCAGATAAGAATAAAGTAACAGTTTTATATCTTATAAGGTTATTTTTATTTTTTAAAACTCGTGCCTATTGTATAGTATAACCACATATATTGAAAGTATTAGCAGTTGTAAAAAGCTGTGGCTTATCATCAAATAATTAATGTTACTATGAAAGTTGCTTTTGAAACATCTGCAAAATAATCTAACAATCGCCAGTAGTAGATAAGATTATCCAGTAGATTTATCACTAAGAGATAATGTCCAGCTACATTACTGTCAGACTCCTGGACAAAATCCAAATTATGCAAAATAGGAGTGCCAATAATGCATCCTTGTTCGTAGTTTGTTGAGTCGAGACATGTTTAACTTTTAAATTTTGACAGTATATTTGACTAATCAGAGTGAACATTTATTGCACAATTTTTTGAAATTAGAAAAGATTCAAAAGCAGTTTTTCTATCATGCTAATATATATATATATAATATATATATATATATATATATATATATATATATATATATATATATATATATATATATATATATATATATATATATATATATATATATATATATATATATATATATTAGCATGATAGAAAAAACTGCTTTTGAATCTTTTCTAATTTCAAAAAATTGTGCAATAAATGTTCACTCTGATTAGTCAAATATACTGTCAAAATTTAAAAGTTAAACATGTCTCGACTCAACAAACTACGAACAAGGATGCATTATTGGCACTCCTATTTTGCATAATTTGGATTTTGTCCAGGAGTCTGACAGTAATGTAGCTGGACATTATCTCTTAGTGATAAATCTACTGGATAATCTTATCTACTACTGGCGATTGTTAGATTATTTTGCAGATGTTTCAAAAGCAACTTTCATAGTAACATTAATTATTTGATGATAAGCCACAGCTTTTTACAACTGCTAATACTTTCAATATATGTGGTTATACTATACAATAGGCACGAGTTTAAAAAAATAAAAATAACCTTATAAGATATAAAACTGTTACTTTATTCTTATCTGGTAAAAAGACAATGGTAACATTTAAAAGAATCTGGAGTCCTGGGGTAGCTTATGGCATCTTAAGGATGTATTTATCAAAGATATAGCTCTCAAGATGAGCCTCAAAAATTTGGTCTTAGTGTCCCAGCAGTACAGAATGAACGAATTCCATAGACGTGCAGTCAAGGTGATGGAATGCACAGAAGACGAGACACATGAAGACGACATCAGGATGATCTTCACCTAATTAATTCCTTCTTTACCTTGTTCACCTTATTTTGCATCCTCTTTTGCCCCCAGAGGGACCCAGGACATCAAAAGAAGTGTTTATTCGTCTCAGTGTCCTGTTCCTACCATTAGATCATCCCATTCAGTTTGCCAAAAAAATATTAAGAGTGTGGAGATATGACTAGTACGTCTGGCGTAATGTTTTCTTGGGACGACATCTCTTCCTCGAATTTGAAGGTAGCTACTGTAAAGTTACCTTAGGATTTGTAATCTCACCCATCCTCAAAACATCTATAGACACGAAAAACAAGTTAATTCACTGGTGATGTCGATAAGAAACCTGCCAAATTTCATGCTCAAAAATGAGTAAGAGCCTTTAATCAGAGGAATAGTCAATTCCTGCAAGTTTCTGCCTAATCAAATAACTGCAACAATATTTTCAAGCAAAGCGTTCAATGTAGCATAATCTTCAAAATCAAATGTAGCATAATCTTCAAATCTACTGCATATTTTGTGTTGCAGATTGATTTAAAGACCAGTTTATCTGTGTTTCATTTCTTTTTTTGGTAAGGTACCTGAAATATTTCCTGTTTTGTTACTGTCATTCACGGTATTAATTCGTATGTTAAAGTCTTTAGCTTAATGATGTTGTTTTTTGTTTCAACTGCAACTTCAATGATATTCTTTATTCCAATCCGTTGACTTTTTCTTTTTACTAATTTCTACTCCCTCTAGTTTTTTACTGTTATGATTCCCTGTCTTTCACGATTTTCTTTATGTTTATCCCTACTTTCCTCTTCCTAATATTCACAAACACTATTTTTAATTGTCTAAAAACTTTATTCTTTATTTTACTCTTTTTATTCTTTATTTTACTTCACCCCTCAAAAGCATACTTCTAGGGTGAAAGTTTTCTTTCGTGCTGATTATTTTGTATTGTATTTGCTAAACACAGAAAAAAAACCGTTTTTTTCTAGGAATATTTAAGTTAATAATATAGATGGAAGGAAAGTGGGGGAAAATATTTGTTAATTTACTACCCTTCTCCCCGTCTGTATACTTTCCACCCCAAGAAAAAAGATATTGGTTCCAAAGAATTGACAAAAAGAAAAAAACGATATTAGAAAGTATAATGCCTCCTCTAACTGAGAATAAATGCAGAGAAAAGCTTTCCAGTGTCAGTAACTAAATTAAAAGAAAACTGTCCGAAACAAAATCAGTTTAATAATATCCAATTTATTGGATTATCTACGCTTATAAGTGATTATTGCCTGAGGGGTGACAAACCTTTCAGAACCATATACTTTATCTACAATTTCATAAAATTTAAGATGGATACGTCAGTTTTATATAGTGCACACTCGAGAAGTTAAGTTTGGTGAATGCTAATGAAATAAAAGAAAATATAATGAAAATACAAGACTTCAGTAACAAAATTATGAAAACTTCAACAAAGTAATATATAGGGGGGATTCACAGAAAGCATTATATTAAATAGCTATACTAACCTAATCAAAATACAAAGTACATATGTAATTAAAACATAGCTATAGTGTAGTTTTACACGGAACGAAGTTAATTGTCTGGTATAGAGACTGTGAAAATCGGTTATTGTCTCATCTTTGCCATACAAATTTTCGAGTCTGCACCATATAACACCGAAGTATCATAACATGTGAGCCAGCGTTCAGTTTGGTCGTCATTTTCATTTATTATTTCATTTATATTATTTATTATTTATTATTTCATTGATAATGATGTGATTATAGAACCTGGAATGTAATTTTCTCCATCTTGGTGAAATTCCCAGTTTTTCTCCTCAATCTTACAATCGAAATTAACAATCTGTCTCAGCTATGAAACTTTCCCCATAATGGTTTAAACAATAATCCAAGGGAAAGATTTGAAACGGGAATCAGATTTCACAATCGTTGTTATATTTCGTAATCTGATCATTAGTTACACAATCCAATTCTCAGAGACAAAAGCCGTAGGCTTTCGGATCGAAGTTTTAATCTGATGTTCGACCTGATTTTTCTGCCTAAAGATGTGCCTTCATTTGCCCTTTTCAGGTGGAATTGGCCTGAAAGTTAGAGAGAGCTGGCTGATTAATTTTAGTCCATAATTCAAAAGTCTGATATTATAGATAAATATGATACTACTACTACTACTACTAACAACTCATCGCAGCACCAAGCCGCCTGAGGCCAACACAGCTACGCACGCTCCTCCTCTACCCCAATCTATTTAAAGCCTCCCTTTTTACACCCGCCCACGAAGTTCCCATTTCCTTAAAATCTTTCTTAATGACGTCCTCCCACCCCAGACGGGGACGACCTGCTTTTTGTTTAGCCCTAGACGGTTGGCCGAAAAGAACAATCTTCGGCAATCTGTCATCCTTCATCCGCACAACGTGCCCTAGCCACCTCAACCTTTCTTTCATTATAGTCCTAGAAAGGGGTATTGAACCACATTTTTCGTATAGCCTATTGTTTGAAATACGGTCAGTCAGCCGGGTACCCAGACCAATCCTTATGCAATTTCTCTGGAAAACATCTAGCAAATCTTCATCCGCTTTTCGGAGCGTCCATGCTTCAGAGCCATATTTGACCACTGTCATCTAATATTGGTTTGCAGACTTATCTTCCTATTCTTCCGAACTTTTTTTAACTGTGAAAAAACACCCTGAGCCTTGGCTATTCTACTTTTAAGATCTTCACTCCTCCAACCATCTTTACTAATAATACTACCAAGGTAAGTGAAGCTGCCCACCTGATAACTCTTTTCATTACTCAACGTCACCTTTTCATCTTCACTTATTCTTAGCCTTAGTGACTTAGTCTTCCAAAAAATTAACTTTCAAACCAATTCTAGCACCCTGAACTCGCAAAACCTCTGAAACTTCATTCATTTTTCTCACACTTTAATCTAGGATGCTTAAATCATCAGCATAATCCAAGTCCAGGAGACTTTTACCTCCCCATTTAATTCCGTGGTCTGCCATTGCCTTTCATGTGCTCCTTAAAATAAATTCCATCAAAATAATCCATATAAAGGGGGATAGAACACAACCCTGCTTATCTCCTGATTTAATGTAAAAACCAGCTGCTAACCTCATTTCCTACCTTAACCGAAGCAGTGTTATTCTCGTACATAGCGCTAATCACTTTAATGTATTTGTCTGGTATACCATATAAGGATAAAACCTTTACCAAAGCTCTTTTATCAACAGGATCGAACGCTTGCTCATAATCTATAAAACTGAGGACCAAAGATATTTGAAAACTCAGGCACTTCTCAATTATTAGGCTAAGAGTGAAAATTTGGTTGACTCATCCTCTACCTTTTCTAAACCGCACTGTTCTTCTCTTAAAAACTTTGTCTACGGCATCTCTCAGTCTAAAAAGTATCATATTACTAAGTAATTTACCACCTACAGAAACCAGACTAATGCCTCGATAATTACCACACTCACTTTTATCACCTTTCTTATAAAGTGGTTTAATTAAGGTTTTCATAAAATCGTCACGTACTTCCCCTTTTTCAAAAATCATATTCATAATCTTCAGTAACTTATTTCTAACCTCAGAGCCACCATATTTAAGAAACTCATTTACCCCCCTATCAGCACCTGGAGCCTTTTTATTTTTTAATCCTTTTAGTACTGTTGCTTAATTCCTCCTCACAAAAACAAATCTTCCTTTACATCCAAGGTATCACAAACTTTTTCATTTTCCTCTATATCTTTTCCTGCAACTCTATCTCGGTTAAGCTAATTCTCAAAATGTTCGGCCCATCTCTCTTTAGCTTTTTGCTTGTCGCTAATTGCGGCCCCATTCCTATCTTTAACTGGGCCAAGTCCAGATTGACTACTCCCTCTCAATTTGTTAACATGCCAGTACAATATTTTACTATTATGCCGTCTAGCTGCATCTTCCAGTTCCTCGGGAATTGTATCCATTGCCTCCACTTCAAAGCTCCTTAGTTCATATTTTAATGCTTTCTCCACTTTCTTTACATTCCTTTTGTTTTCATATGATCTATCACTCAGATAATATTTGTACAAGCCCTTTCTCCTTTCTATTAAACATAAAGCTTTTTCACTAATATTCTTAGCTGCAGTTCTAGCTTTCTTCCCTAATACACCTTCAGCAACTTCACAAATTATTTTTCTAAGATTATTCCAACCATCTTCCACATTATCAAATTTTAAACTCTCAAGTTCAGTATTCAACTGTTCCTGGAAAGTTTCCCTCAAATTTTCATCCTGGAGTCTACCAACATCATAACTTCCCGGGAGGTAGTTACCCTTCTGATATTTCAGATTTAAATTAACCCTTGACACTACTAGATGGTGATCTTTACTTTTAACATCAATAAAGGCACTCCTATATACCCTAGTATCTTATATATATATATATATATATATATATATATATATATATATATATATATATATATATATATATATATATATATATATATATATATATATATATATATATATATATATATATATATATATATATATATATATATATATATATATATATATATATATATATATATATATATATATATATATAATATATATATATATATATATATATATATATATGCATATATGATAATACCCAGATTTAATTTCTAAAAGTGATTTTAAATTCTAATTTAAATCTTAAAAATTTTTTGAAGCAAAACTGCTCAAGAACTCAAGACGATGAGGAAAGAGGGAGATGAGGGACATAAATTCTTTTGATTTCCCTCTTCTGACCTCTGTTGGCACAGCGGACTGATCTCTGTTTATCAATATGGGGCCAGCGGTTCAATTCTAGCTGCCGCACGGTTGATGGGGAAAGGGACTTATCGGTTAAAATAGCATCTATGAAACATGTATGGATGGCCTCTGTGCCACAGATAACTGACAAGAAACTATCCATTGTGCCGGGCATCAGTGGTTTTCGTGCCACAACTTTTTTTGCTGATTTTATTTGGATCTAATGAGATGAATTCAGAGATGATGTTAGTTTTTGGCTACCAGCTCAAGTTCTAAGATATGGGAGTATGGTGCTAAATAAGACTTACTATTTCAAGTAAAAGCTAAATAGTGAGGAAAAATGAAAAATAACTTTTAAATCATGATTTTTAATTTAACCATTTTTTTCTGAAATCCTTTAATATTGTTACATACTACAAGATTGCACTCTTGATTGAAATTGGGTAAGAAATTTGTTTCTTTGTTTATGGTATATGGTGTAATATACCATAAATGTTTTTATGGTATATTAAAAAAAAAAATGTTTTTTTTTTTTTATGGTATATGGTGTAAACTTAGTTCCTTGCTCCAGTATAATTTTTGTCGTGCAATATACATAATACAAGCAATTTTGAAGCGTCTCTTGGAAGATTGAGGTCTCTAACTAGATCGTTCAATTTGCCTTGGTTGAAGAGTTTAGGGAATGATGAAACTTCCTCATAATCACAGTTACCACCATCATTGCTATCAGAAGGATCATCAAAGCACCAGCATTCTTCCTCATTTAGCTCAGGTGGCTGATGAAATGCTGGTAATAGCATATCATCATCGTGGGCAACTGATTGTTCTGGAGAGGATCAATCAGGACAATACCACTTACTACGGTAGATTCTATATATTCTATTCATAGGCTACTTGTGGCAAAGAAATAGCAGTCATCAATGTAGTTTGTCCGTTCCCCCACCCAACCCATCAGCACACCAAACAGGAGACTTTTATTTTCATAAAGTCTACTATTGCAAATCTTTCACTCGCAGACTGCATGTGGTGTCCATGTCTTGTCCTGTCAGCTTGTTTGATATTAAAATATTCAATGTATAGTTTCTTTACAAAGTTAGCAGTAGATATGCTGTTTCCATGAAAATTGAACTTTCAACGAGCGTAGCAAAACACATAAGGTTGATCCAAACAGCTCTTTCCAACTGAATCGGAACTCGGTTTTACAGTTCTAAAACATAACAAAAACATAATAATAAACATAACATAATCTAAAACATAACAAAAGCACATCTACAAATGACACTCTTAAAACTTTATAAAGAAAACTGTATCTTGATCACAGTAGAGAAAATATACAGTAGCAACTTCTTTTTCAAAACATGACGCATATTTCATTCCGCGCGTTAAGACTCTGAGCCGTGTCGTCACCAACTAGCTCAGTTGCTACTCAGGTTTTCCATAAACTCATCGTGATGTGTTCATTGGAATCACGCGTGTGCGAAGGCGGAGTATGATTCTTGTGTGTTTTTAGATCTGTGTCACATATTTTTAATGGAGAGTTTAGCCTTTATCGCTACTGTATATTGTCTTTACTGTGATCTTGATGAAAAAGATTGCTTCTGAAGCACATCCACTTAAGCGCCACGGTGAGAACTCTCCAAATAATCGACTTTACTGTACCTTCTTACCAGCGTTGCCAGCGCTTTGAAATAAACTGTGCTAGTTTTCCGACTAAAATTGTACCGCAAGGGACTAATTTGTATCATCTGAACAACAGGTTAAAAATTTACCGTAGCAAGAAGAAAATTTTCGATAAACTAAAACTTTGAACAAATATCTCAGTCAAAAAGGTGCAAATAAAGCCCAAATTTACCGGAAAATTTTATCGTACCGAAGAAATTCCAAATGTACAGCATTAAACGAGGACCTTTAAATTGTACCAAAAACAGTACAATTGCACCGCTTTGGTACTGTTGCTTTGCACTCCATTACCCGCCAAACAGATATTAAACTCTCAAACTTTCTGGAACTAGCTGAGCTTAATTGCAAGAGACGCAATTAAACAAGAGCGCTAGTTAGAAACATGCATTCTTATTGGGTTTGTGCTGTAATTACACTACTGAGATATTTAATGTCATCTTACATTTATTGCATGCGTAGTGTACTAACACAGTTTGTGCTGTTATTTTCTTAAGTACGATCATTTTATTGGAATTAGTTTGTAATTTGTTGCAAAATATAATGCAAATAGATAAATATACAGGAACTAGCTCTTATATCGTTTTACATCATTGATATATAGATTGATTTAAAGATAAAGTAGACTATGGATATTAGTGCTATATTTAAAAAATGTATAGATGATATAGAAAAATTAAGCAAGAAAAAACGGGTTTTAATTTTAATAAAACAGTGAAAAAAAATAAACATTTTAGTTAAAAAAAAATACTCCGAATATTTCGACCCCACGTCCGGAAGGCTTTCTCAACGGAAA
Organism: Artemia sinica; assembly: GCA_027921565.1. Lineage (NCBI taxonomy): Eukaryota > Metazoa > Arthropoda > Branchiopoda > Anostraca > Artemiidae > Artemia > Artemia sinica. The sequence continues at coordinate 62,062,365 of CM051259.1, forward strand.
AAAAAACAACGAAAATACGAAAGAAAAAAACGAAAAAAAAAAAAAAAAAGTAAGTGAGAAACTTACTTACTTATTTTTATATTTTTTTTCTTTTTCTTTCATCATTTTGAAACATCATTTCGGTGGTGCACCGAAATGATACATGTTTCGAGTTTGGTGTCTATAGAAAACCCACACATAATGACCGTTGCTTGAATTATTCCTCTAATCATTCTCCTGCTGTGAAAAGAGAAGTTGTCACTTCTCTAGTTGATATAGCATTGCAAGTTTGTTCAACACGCTTCTTGGATTCAGAGCTCGACCACCTTAGAGATATCTTATTTGGGAATGGTTATCCAATTAGTTTAATAAATTCTGTAATTGCAAAACGCATTAAAAAATTATCAGATAGTTACACAGAAAACACAAATCAAAGGGAAAATTCAGTTTATCTTGGTCTCCCATACGTTAAAGGGTTTCAGACCACGTTTCAAAAAATCTAAGAAAAAAATAACATTTACACTTAGTGTAGACCCAGAAAAACTATCAGGTCCCAAATTTATCAAGGTAAAGACCCTATCCGATAGGTGAAAACTCTGGTGTCTACAGAATTCCTTGTTGGTGTGGTCTTTGGTATATCGGATGAACTAATCAGCGAATCACGGATAGATTAACTCAGCCCTCTACTTCAAATAATAATACACTTAAAAAGCGGAAAAAAAACAGAAATTTTTGACTCTGCCGCTGCAGAGCCCATTTTTGAAAACCCAGACCATACTATTTTGTTTAATCAAGCTAGCCTAATTTATCATGACAAAGGTATTGTCCAGCACTACAGAGAAGCTGTTGAAATTTATAAATACCAACATTTAGGTCTAGCTTTAAACAGAGATTCCGGTGATTTAAGGATAAACGATTCATATTTCGGTTTTCTCAAAAGAGAAGCCGATACATTAGTAATCCCTGAAATAAACCTTGAACCACTTTCCCAGTCATATAATCAAACACGTGAACAACCCCTTAGGTCTCAAAGGGTGTCTGCAAGAAATGCAATAATTAAAATCCGAAATCAGATGACATAGTTCTCCAACTTATTTAATTGCTGGTTCGTTTCGATTTTTGACTGAGTGAATTGTTTTCTTTTCTTTTATTCCTCAGTTGTTCTCTAGTATCCGTCGATGGCAGTTCATAAATTTTTTGGATTTTGTGCAAATCGCGCATATTAGCGAATAACTCGCTTTCATGGTTGTTAGGTATTTTGTTTGAATTCTTAAAATTTTTGGTTTTTATTGAATTTATTCATCTTTTAAGTTTTTGGTTCTTTTCACATTGACTTTCCGCGTTTGTTTTTCGTTGTTTTTTTCTTCGGCACTTTCCTTGGATACATTATTTCGTTTCGCGCTGAAGAAGAGAGGCGTTTGTCCTCTCGAAATATTCGCTTTGTTGTGTTTTTTTTCAGTATTTTCATTTGGCCTTTAAAAACCCCATTTTTGCTCGTTTTTCTTTCTTTATGTTGTATCAGGCCAATGGGGTTAAGAAATTATCCTTTTTTCAGTAGATAATTTTCCCACTCCTTTAAGAAGAGTTTCAAACATTTTGTATGTTACGAGATAATTCTGAAGATAAGCAAAATATCAGTAATATCGACGGTACTAAAGGTATTACAAGAATAATTCGCTCAGAAAGTTATCACCTCGAAAAAATGAAAATTGAACCGTGTGTATTCGAAATTGCATATTCAGCTCTGGCGTAAAGCATTAAACAATTTGCTTTAAGTTAAATATGGATAATAGTTACCATGCCTGAATGATTGTTAGATGACGATTCTTTGTTTTCAATTTGAATATTCAACTGTTCAACCTTAATCATTTATGAAGTTGTCCATTTCGATTATTATAACACTCCAATTAGGATATTCTCAAAGGAGATGAGATCAAAATTCCTATTCCGAATGACTAGGAAAAATCGAAACTTCAAATTCGTTAATTAATTTGGTTCAATAGGAAAATTTTACATGAAACGGTTTTAATCAGAATACTGTTTCTTTTGCTCTAATCGTATTACTGGAATATCAGAATCTCATATTTATTGTTAAGGGCATTTAAAGAGTATTAAGAATAGGCAACAATAAAACCAAGCCAATGGAAAGTAGGTCAATTTTAGAAGGTGGTATGTCATCGTGTAGCAGCATATGCCCCATTATTTTCCATGATACTAACCCTGCTTTATCTAATGTTGCCTAAACTTTTTATTTTCTTTTTATTTGGGTTTGTCATAAAAGCCTTTTAAAGAAGCTCCGGTCAGCTGAAATATGTCTCAAGCTGCACCAGAAAGATAAGGAAGGTTTTGTTAAGTTTTGTTGTTGTTTGTTGAATTGTGTGTTGTTTTGCTGAAATGGAGACGAAATGTATAAATCTTCGAAATCTCTGGTCCTGTTTGCTGATGATACAAATTTTTTAGTTGTGGAGCGCACCGAAGCTCAGCTTTTAGGGATACTGAGTAATGATGTGGAAAAAGTGGAGAAATGGCTAAGACTAAAGAAGCTGAAAGTAAATCACAGCAAATTGGGGTTCGTTGTCTGGGGCAGATCACCTTCATATACCCCTGGTTGCAAGAGCTTATAGTAAGAGGCTCGACAATAAGACGTCAGAAGCCAGAGAAATACCTAGGCGTAATAATTGATGAAACACTAAGCTTTTCAGAGCATGTACAGTGTATATCGTCGAAAGTATGGAGGGACATAAGTAGTGATAGTTTATAAGGTTTCAAGACAGGTTCTATAAAGTGACCAAAACCTCCCATATTATGGGCCTATAAAGCGATCATACACGTTTTGGAACTATGGTTGAGATTGTGTAATGCAATCAGACTAGTTTAGAGGATATGTGCTTTAGCAATTTCATTAATCCATCATCATAACATTATTTTTTTTCCTGGTTCAATATTCAAATTAAAATTCCTTATATTACATGTTCAAAGGATGGTCTTATTCTAGAAATATTGTCTTACAGCTGGAGGGCATATATTCGTGTTTTTCCTGCTATAAACATAGAACAGATTGGTCTTTCTGGATCAGTTGATTAATAGAACTTGTATTAAGCCTATTACAATCAAATTTATTCGTTTTTTTAATGGAGAAGAAAAGAATTATGATGGTAAGTAAATATACATTATTCTTGAATTATCATTAAAACATAATCCTTTTCTCCTAGAGGTATGTGCCAATATGTCTATCGGATTTGGTATCATTTGGTGGTTAGCATTTAACGATATTTTTCGCTAGCTTCAAAGCAGATATTTAGAGATATCTGGCTAAAGTAGCGTTCGCAACAATTTCTATTTTAACTCAACAGATAGCAATTATCTTCTGTGTCATATACAATTGAGACGATCATTGTTTACTCGGCTAGTAATTTATAATCAGCTACTTGTATGTGCGCGTGTATGTTTACTCAAGAGAGTAATTATTGAAGAAGAAAAAAAAGAGGAGTTGGAGGGCGGGACGCTACCCTCCATTACTATTCTGACAAATATCAAACGGACCTTATAGTCAAAATTGTGTTATTTTTGTTGCATTATTAGGTACCATCCAGGACTGGCGTTCTTTCTTATGAGTTTAAGCAGATTGAAATTTAAGCCTATAAGTTTTAAAATTGTGACGTTCATAAATGAAAAAGACCTACAATTTTTTTCTTTTATCCTGCGTGAGCTTTGGTATTGGGGAGGGGAGAAACGATGCCCCCATTAATATTCTGAATAAATATCAAACGGACCTAATAGTCAAAATTGTGTTATTTTTTTGTATCGGATTTAAAATTTAGACAGCTTAGGCTACATCTAGGACTCACGTTCTTTTTTATGAGTTTAAGCAGATTGAATTTTAAGCCTATAAGCCTACAAGTTATTTGAGGGACTTACCTGACAAAAAAAACTGAAAATTAATTTTATTCAAGGGTTCAAAGTCTTCCTGAGCAAAAGAGACCAAAGCTCGATGGCGAGTCTGGCACCACTGACACGGACATAATCAGAAGCATGAACTTGAGGAGGGGAAGCGTGATCCACTTTGCAGCTCGAACAGTTTATACCGACCTGCCTATAACTTCCAGGGTAACCCCCATTTATCAGATAGCTTTCAACTTATAAATGCACTCACAATTTAACATAGGAAAAAAAGGGCAGGGGTCTTGAAGAAACGGATGGAGGGAAGGGGCAAAAAAACCTTAACTTTGATACATGACTTTTGGTACTTATTTAGTAGCTGGTAAACACGAGAGTGGAACTATAATGAAATGCTTCAGGAGAAATAGCTTACTGCTTCTTACTGACGTAATGGCAGCTCCTTGGAAATATTTTTCTTAATATACTTTATTTTATTGCTATTAGCCAAACACTCTTGATACTAGTGAATTATCTATGAAGGGGGTAGATTTGTAGGAAATGGAATCTGCTTCTAGTCTGATCGCTATATTTATGGATGGGTAGATTTTTATGAAAAAGAGTCTGGTTATAGCCAATATAATACTGGGAGGGGAATTAAGTTTGAGGGTGTGACAAATGGTACTTATTTAGAAGCTGGTAAACACGAGAGTGGAACTATAATGAAATGCTTCAGGAAAAATAGCTTACTGCTTCTTACTGAACTAATGGCAGCTCCTTGGCAAATATTTTTATAATGTACTTTATTTTATTGCTATTAGCCAAACACTCTCGATACTAGTGAATTATCTATGAAGGGGGTAGATTTTTAGGAAATGGAATCTGCTTTCTAGTCTGATCGCTATTTTTATGGATGGGTAGATTTGTATGAAAAAGAGTCTGGTTATAGCCAATATAATACTGGGAGGGGGGATTAAGTTTTGAGGGGGTGAAAAATGGTGCTTATTTAGTAGCTGGTAAACACGAGAGTGGAACTATAATGAAATGCTTCAGGATAAATAGCTTACTGCTTCTTACTGAGCTAATGGCAGCTCCTTGGCAAATATTTTTTATAATGTACTCTATTTTATTGCTATTAGCCAGACACTGTCGATACTAGTGAATTATCTATGAAGGGGGTAGATTTGTAAGAAATGGAATCTGCTTCTAGTCTGATCGCTATTTTTATGGATGGATAAATTTGTATGAAAAAGAGTCTGATTATAGCCAACATAAGACTGGGAGGGAAATTAAATTTTGAGGGGGTGAAGAATGGTACTTATTTAGTAGCTGGTAAACACGAGAGTGGAACTATAATGAAATGTTTCAGGAGAAATAGCTTACCGCTTCTTACTGAACTAATGGCAGCTCCTTGGCAAATATTTTTTATAATGTACTTTATTTTATTGCTATTAGCCAAACACTCTCGATACTAGTGAATTATCTATGAAGGGGGTAGATTTGTAGGAAATGGAATCTGCTTCTAGTCTGATCGCTAGTTTTATGGATGGGTAGATTTGTATGAAAAAGAGTCTGGTTATAGCCAATACAATACTGGGAGGTTGATTAAGTTTTGAGGGGGTGAAAGATGGTACTTATTTAGTAGCTGGTAAACACGAGAGAGGAACTATAATTAAATGCTTCATGGAAAATAGGTTATCGCTTCTTACCGAACGAATCTATTTTTTTTTTTTACTTTATTGCTATCATCCCAAACGTTGCGTTGTGTGTGCTATACCAACTAGTGAATATTTATCAAGCTTTTTTTCTGTTCAATCTTTTCAGTGTAATTAAGAACATAAAAATGGTAAAAAATTGACATAGTCTTTTAACTCTATAAAACAATGGATATTTCACATGAATTTTTTTTTTTTTTTTTTTTTTTTTTTTTTTTTTTTTTTTTTTTTTTTTTTTTTTTTTTTTTTTTTTTTTTTTTTTTTTTTATTTTTTTTTTTTTTTTTTTTTTTTTTTTTTTTTTTTTTTTTTTTTTTTTTTTTTTTGTTTTTTTTTTTTTTTTTTTTCTTTTTTTTTTTTTTTTGTTTTTTTTTTCTTTTTTTTTTTTCTTTTTTCTTTTTTTTTTTTTTTTTTTTTTTTTTTTTTTTTTTTTTTTTTTTTTTTTTTTTTTTTTTTTTTTATAAATCCTTTTTTCTATAGATTAATGAATTAGAACCACCGTCACCATCAACTCATGAAGTATCTATTATTAGTGGACCTGAACTAATCATTGCACCGCCACTGGAGTTTAGGGATGAGGATACTCTAGGTGCTGATAATATGGACTGGCATAATGGTTTTTTTAATGATTGTTTTGGGGACAAGGCCAGATACATGATCTAACTTGTGACACAGACATGGCGGAGGACCCGGAATGGACAGATAGATTTTTGAGAGAGCATTTAGGTGATGTTAGTAGTAGTAGTACTAGTGCATCTACACCGGGTCCTCATAAAGAAATTCAGTCACAAAACAATACGAGCTGGCTTGATCAGCTATCCCCAAACACCCTGGAAGACATATTAAGTAACCTGGGCGATTTCACACCACTTCCAACCAATGCATTTGAACCGACTTGGGGTGGTGCTATTGGCGATTCTATGCCAACCCCCTCCATTCTGGTTAATGATACCAGTAGTATTACTAGTAATGATACAACATCACCACAAGTATCATAACTTCCATATTTTTTTCTTTCCAACTCTGCCTTGCACCATATAAAAGTCTACAGCGCCAAATTTGGTGACCCTTTAACTCTTTAGTGTCAGGGGATATAATAAAACATCCCCTGGACATTACCCATTTATATGTTAACAATATTCGAGCTCTTCTTGAACAACAGATGGGGGGGTGGGGGTGGGTAAAGTTATAAAAGCATCAGTAGCACTAAAAATACTTTTTTAAGTGAAAATGCGAGCGAACTGTATTCGAAATACTTGCACACAGAGATGTTGGCAATTCAACCATATTTATAAAATTATGAGGAGGTTTTTTTTAGATTGGGTTAATAGAATTCAAACTAAAGTGGATAATTATAACGAGGGGGTAGCGGGTCGGTGGTTTTATTTATTGAGAGTTTAAACGTTATTTTTTGTAGATTTAAAAGCATTTTATTTTAAGAGGTGGTGGGGAGGGACAGGGTTCTATAGTTTTAAAATATCATTTTGATTTAAAGGGTTGTAGGGGAATACAACGAATTTGTTTCGATGCGAGGCTACAGTGTTTCAAGTATGCATTTTTGATTGCCACCTATAGACCTCTGTGCGATAATGCCTCCAAGAAAAAGTTGGACGAATTAGCAGTTAATGGTAAGGAGGAGTCAAAGTTTCCCGTAGTAGATTTTAATTGTTTAAATGGTCAATTTCCCCTGATATTAAAAGGAATAGATATTTTTGAGCGAGCTAATGCACATTTAAAGATTGGTGTCACGGTTTTGCAGTATGAAACAGAATTTGAGGAGGGTCAGCGTTCCGATAAGAAGGTTGTATTATTTTCAGTGAGGCTCCGTCAATTGAATCAGTGGAGCATTGAATGTGGCTTCTATACACACCACCAAAAGAGCCTGATTAAATTGGACATTTTAATCCAATTACAGATATTAGTAGAGTCTTGGAGGACGGTAAAAATTGGTGTGTATTTTATTACTGTCCGACATGCCTCTCAAGATTTTTCCTGATTTAAAGTTAAAGCATGACATGAAACACTGTAAAATTCATGGATACCAGGCTGTGGAAACGGTAAGCGGAGATAGAGCGATCTTACGTTTTAAGAATTTCCAGAACACGCTCCTACAGAGCCATAAGATCAATTTAGACTGCGAAGCGAAACTCACAGACGTCTACGATTCGTCAAATCCAATAGTGTTAAAATACACGAAGCCATAGGGGTCTCTTACGCTCATGCGCAACGAGACTCCAACAATACCATGCAAGCGCTGGATGTAGTTGAGTCGTTGGGTGATGAAGACTTCATGCGCTCGGCATTGGTCAGTCTAATCAAAACAGCAAACGGTGCAATTTTGCGCCTTTCTTACACAAACTATCCTATGCTCCTACCACCATATGACAGATTGGCTATTAGAAATCGTAAAATATGTTGGGTTTGCAAGGGAGAATTCGTTGATGGTGTTGGGAATGGGGGGAGGAAGAAGGTGATCGACTTTGATCATTTGTGGCAGGAAATTACATCGGGAGGGAGTAACTTTAGAGGGTTTGCACATCAGTCGTGCAATTTAAACATTAGACAGCAATATTTGGTACCGGTTTTTATACACAATTTCAATTACGACTTAAAGTTAGTTTTACCGGCGTTGGCCCGCATTGCCAAGGTGGAGTTGTAGATAACGCATGGATAGATGGTTCTTTTTCATATAATATCATACCCAAATCATCGGAGAAGCTACTGCTGCTGGAGTTCATGTGGAAAACAGTTGACAAGGGTAACACGTGCCTGAATAAAATCCGTTTCTTAGACTCTTTCAGCTTCTCCCCAAATCCTTTAGTCAATTGATTCAGGTACAGAAAAGCGACAATTTTGATAGCTTCCCCCTCTTTAAACAGCGCTTTCCCGATGATGAAATGTATGATTTATTAACTTGTAAGGGCATATATGCATATGATTATTACAGCTCATCCTCGAGGCTAGATGAGGTGTCATTACCGCCCATTGAAGCTTTTTACAACTCTCTTACTGAGAATGAGTGCACCACTAGTGACTATGAATTTGCTAAGAGGGTTTGGGCAAAGGGCGGATGTAAAAATGGGTGGGATTATTGTAAACTATACTTGGCCAGTGACTTACTTACTCTTCTGGACATTGTGTGCAAAAATACGGATAAAATCTATGGGGAATTTAGGTTGGATTTAGGGTATTATTTTTCCACTCCTCATCTGGTGATGGACTTGATACTCAAAAAAATCAGCAAAGAAGAAATAGGTCTGATCGCCGATGTGGATCGGCATCTGTTTGTAGAGAGATCAATGAGGGGTGTGTATGCAAAATTGCACCGTTTGCTATTTTGATTAGACTGACCAATGCCGAGCGCATGCAGTCTTCATCGCCCAACGACTCAACTACATCAAGAACTTTCATGGTATTATTGGAATCTCGTTACGCATGAGCGTAAGAGACCCCTATGGCTTCGTGTGTATTTAGCACGATTTGGATTTGACGAATCGTACACGTCTGCGAGTTTCGCTTCGCAGTTAAGTTGATACTATTGCTCTGTAGGAGCGTGTTCTGGAAAATTCTTAAAACGTAAGATCGCTCTATCTCCGCTTACCGTTTCCACAGCCTGGTATCCATGACGTTTATAGTGTTTCATGGGATGCTTTAACTTTAAATCAGAGCGAAATCTTGAGAGGCATGTCGGACAGTAATAACATACACACCCATTTTTACCCTCCCCCAAAACCCTACTTATATCTGTATTTGGATTAATATGTCCAATTGAATCAGGTTATGTGTTTGGCGTGTATAGAAGCCACACCCAATGCTCCACTGATTCAATTGACGGAGCCCTCACTGGAAACATATACGCTTCTTATCGGAACTCTGACCCTCCTCAAATTCTGTTTCATACTGTAACACCGTGACACCAATCTTTAAATGTGCATTAGCCCGCTCAAAAATATCTATTCCTTTTAATGTCACGGGAAATTGACCACTTAAACGATTAAAATCTACTACGGGAAACTTTGACCCCCCCCTACCATTAACTGCTAATTCGTCCAACTTTTTCTTGGAGGCATTATCGCGCAGAGGTCTATAGGTGGCAATCAGAAATGCATACTTGAAACACTGTAGCGTCGCATCAAAACAGATTTATTGTATTCCCCTACAACCCTCTAAATCAGATAAACCCTACCCCCCCCTCGTTATAAATATCCACTTTAGTTTGAATGCTATTAACCCAATCTAAAAAAAAAAACTCCTTATAATTTGATAAATGCGGGCGAATTGCCAACATCTCTGTGTGCAAGTATTTCGAATACAGCTCGCTCGCATTTGCATTTAAAAAAATATTTTTAGTGCTATTGATGCTTTTAAACTGACCCCCACCCCCCACACCCCCATCTGTTGTTCAAGAAGGGCTCGAATCTTGTTAACATATAAATGGGTAATGTCCAGGGGATGCGTTATTATATCCTCTGACACTAATGAGTTAAAGCGGTCACCGAATTTGGCGCTGTAGACTTCTATATGGTGCAAGACAGAGTTGGAAAGAATTAAATCTGGAAGTGGGGATACTTGTGGTGATGTTGTATCATTACTAGTACTACTACTGGTATCATTAACCAGAATGGAGGGGTGGCATAGAATCGTCAATAGCACCACCCCCAGTCTGTTCAATTGCATTGGTTGGACTTGGCGTGAAATCACCCAGGTTACTTAATATGTCTTCCAGGGTGTTTGGGGATAGCTGATCAAGCCAGCCTGTATTGTCTTGTGACGGAATTCTTTATGAGGACCCGTTTTAGATGCACTAGTACTACTACTACTAACATCACCCAAATGCTCTCTCATAAATCTATCTGTCCATTCCGGGCCCTCCACCATGTCTATGTCACTTGTTAGATCATCTAGGCGGGCCATGTCCCCAAAACAATCATTTAAACAACCCCTATGCCACTCCATATTATCAACAACTAGAGTATCCTCATGCCTAATCTCAAGTGGTGGTGCAATGACTGGTTCAGGTCCACTAAAGATAGATGCTTCATGAGTTGATGGTGATGGTGGTGCTAATTCATTAATCTATAGAAAAAAGAGTTTATTTTCCATGTGAAATATCCATTAGTTTATAGAGTTAAAAGACTATGTCAATTTTTCACAATTTTAATGTTATAAATTACACTGAAAATATTTGAACAGAAAAAAAGCTTGATAAATATTCACTAGTTGGTATAGCACACACAACGCAACGTTTGGGATGATAGCAATAAAGTAAAATAAAAAAAATATTTTGTCAAGGAGCTGCGATTCGTTCAGTAAGAAGCGATAACCTATTTTCCATGAATCATTTCATTATAGTTCCACTCTCGTGTTCGCTTCCAGGATCCATATTATTATTGGTGTTATGTTTCATCTTGTTTTTATTTCAATAAATTGAATTGAATAGAATTGACTAGAAGCAGATTCCCTTTCCTAAAAATGTACCCCCTTCATAGATAATTCACTAGTATCGAGAGTGTTTGGCTAAAAGCAATAAAACTAAAGTGCATTATAAAATCATTTGCCAAGGGGCTGCCATTAGTTCAGTAAGAAGCAATAAGCTATTTCTCCTGAAGCTCTTCATTATAGTTCCACTCTCGTGTTTACCTGCTACTAAATAAGTACCATTTTTCACCCCCTCAAAACTTAATTCCCCTCCCAGTATTATATTAGCTATAATCAGACTCTTTTTCATACAAATTTAACCATCCATAAAAATAGCGATCAGACTAGAAGCAGATTCCATTTCCTACAAATCCACCCCCTTCATAGATAATTCACCAGTATCGAGAGTGTATGGCTAATAGTAATAAAATAAAGTACATTATAAAAATATTTGCCAAGGAGCTGCCATTAGTTCAGTAAGAAGCAGTAAGCTAATTCTCCTGAAGCATTTCATTATAGTTCCACTCTTGTGTTTACCAGCTACTAAATAAGTACCATTTTTTACCCCCTCAAAACTTAATCCCCCTCCCAGTATTAAATTGGCTATAACCAGACTCTTTTTCATACTAATCTACCCATCCATAAAAATAGCAATCAGACTAGAAGCAGATTCCACTTCCTACAAATCTACCCCCACATAGATAATTCACTAGTATTGAGAGTGTTTGGATAATAGTAATAAAATAAAGTAAATTATGAAAAATATTTGCCAAGGAGCTGCCATTAGTTCAGTAAGAAGAAGTAAGCTATTTCTCCTGAAGCATTTCATTATAGTTCCATTCTCGTGTTTACCAGCTACTAAATAAGTACCATTTTTCACCCCCTCAAAACTTAATTCCCCTCCCAGTATTATATTGGCTATAACCAGACTCTTTTTCATACAAACCTACACATCCACAAAAATAGCGATCAGACTAGAAGCAGATTCCATTTCTCACAAATCTACCCCCTAGATAGATAATTCAGTAGTATCGAGAGTGTTTGGCTAATGGCAATAAACTAAAGTACATTATAAAAATATTTGCCAAGGAGCTGCCATTAGTTCAGTAAGAAGCAGTAAGCTATTTCTCCTGAAGCATTTCATTATAGTTCCACTCTCGTGTTTACCAGCTACTAAATAAGTACAAAAAGTCATGCAGCAAAGTTAAGGTTTTTTTCCCCATCCCTCAATCCGTTTCTTCAAGACCCCTACCCCTTTTTTCCTATGTTAAATTGTGAGCGCATTATAAAGCTGAAAGCTATTTGATAATTTGGGTTACCTTGGAAGTTACAGGCAGGTCGATATAAACTGCTCGAGGTGCGAAGTGGATAACGCTATCCGTATTCAGGTTCATGCTTCTGATTATGTCCGTGTCAGTGGTGCCAGACTCGCCATCGAGCTTTGGTCGCTTTTGCTGAGGAAGACTTTGACCATCAATCCCCTTGAATAAAATTAATTTTCAGTTTTTTTTTCAGGTAAGTCCCCTCAAATAACTTATAGGCTTAAATTTTCAATCTGCTTAAACTCATAAAACTCATAACACACACGCGAGTCCTAGATGTAGCCTAAGCTATCTAGATTTTAAATACAATACAAAAAAATAACACAATTTTGACTATTAGGTCCGTTTGATATTTATTCAGAAAGTTAATGGGGTTATCGTTCTCCCCTCCCCAAAAACATAGCTCACGCAGGATATAAGAAAAATTGTAGGTCTTTTTCAATTATGAACGTCACGATTTTAAAACTTATAGGTTTAAATTTCAATCTGCTTAAACTCATAAGAAAGAACACCAGTCTTAGATGGTACCTAACAATGCCAAAAAAATCACACAATTTTGAATATTAGGTCTGTTTGATATTTTTTTCAGAATAGTAATGGAGGGTGGTGTCCCTCCCCCCAACTCCTCTTTTTTCTTCTTCAATAATTACTCTCTTGAGTAAACATACACGCGCACATACAAGTAGCTGATTATAAATTACTAGCCGAGTAAACGATGATCGTCTCAATTATATATGACACGGAAGATAATTGCCATCTGTTGATTTAAAATAGAAATTGTTGCAAACGCTACTTTAGCCAGATATCTCTGAACATCTGCTTTGAAGCTAGCGAAAAATATCGTTAAATGCTAATCACCAAATCATACCAAATCCGAAAACGTATTGGCACATATCTATAGGAGAAAAAGGATTATGTTTTTATGATAATTCAAGAATAATGTATATTTACTTACCATCATAATTCTTTTCTTCTCCATTAGAAAAACGAATAAAATTGATTTTAATAGGCTTAATACAAGTTCTATTAATCAACCGATTCAGAAAGACCAATTTGTTCTATATTTATAGCAGGAAAAACACGAATATAAGCCCTCCAGCTGTAAAACAGTATTTCTAGAATGAGACCATCCTTTGAACAGGTAATACAAGGAATTTTAATTTTGAATATTGAACCAGGAAAGAAAAAAACGTGTTATGATGATGGATGAATGAACTTGCTAAAGCACATATCCTCTAAACCAGTCTGATTGCATTACACAATCTCAACCATAGTTCCAAAACGTGTATGATCGCTTTATAGGCTCATAATATGGGAGGTTTTGGTCGTTTTTATATGACCTGTCTTTAAACCTTATACACTATCACTACTGACATAGGTATGATAAGGAGGCTAAAGCATCTGTTTCCGCAGAAAGTTTTGCGTCTTTTATATTTCTCATTAGTCCATCCTTATTTACTATACTGTTGTTCTGTTTGGTCTGGAACATTTTATGTTCACCTGAAACCTCTGCGTGTTCTCCAGAATTCAGCTGTACTTGCTATTTATGGAATCAATAGACCTGTTTCAGTTAGAAATATTTATCCATGATTCCGTATTTAACCGTTTTCAGGGTTACCGTTATTTTACCGCGATTTTAAACCCTGATTGCATCAAACCAGCAACAAGCTGAATTCCACATGACTGGTCCTTCCGTGCAAAAATATGTCTGTAAAAAGCTAAAGAAGTTTTGAGTCACAAGATGTTTTTACAAGTGACCCTTTAGCTTCTCCTTGACTGTACGTTGTGCTTGAAAGCTTTGTTATATAGTCTTTTTAAGAAGAGTGTTCGGTTTAACGTTCTGTGACCATCTGTTGATGATTTTAGTTCACCAAGGTAGCATCCTGGGTCTCATTCTTTTTTATACATATTTAAATACCACGAGGAAGAGTGTAATCATGCCTCTAAAGAAATTTGCCAATGACAAAAGAACTTATATAGCCATCTCAAAGAGTGACGTCGATTTAAAGACTTCCCTGTAAATCTTCTAGATAAAATTTGAAATCATTAAGAGGGTGTTTGCTAGTGGTCCACCCTTTTTCAAGGAAGTTTTGAAAATGGAATATATATGTTACCGTGAATGTTCGAAATCTCGCTAATTTCGATATTTATCGGTGAATGTCAGAAATTCCTTCTTCTCTGCTTGGATTCCATTAGCTTTGCGATTGAGCTATGATAGTAGAAGTTAAAGTTCGATTATATTATTTTAGTTTAGGTTAAATTTAGGGTAAATTAACAACGTATACAGAATTCTGATTTGTTTTCAGGGAAAAATCAATGCAGGAAACCAAACAACAGGAATGAAATTAGTGCAAGGGGGACCTCTGGGTCTGGTGTTTTTGAACAATTAGCCCTTTTTTAAGGGGAGGAGGTTGAGAGTATTAATCTCGCCGAAATGAAGTCGTCCTAGTTGAGTGGTTACCAGGCTTGACTTAAAATCCTGAGTCAGTGAGGACAGGTATTCGAGTCCTGGTGTCGCTTGTTATTTGGCTTGGGACAGTGGTCAGTAAGGTGATTGTAAAATGGTAGTTAGAGAAATCCGGGGAAGGTAAAGAAACAGGATATGTGAAAGTACAGAATGGCCGGCCCCAGCCTCCAATTGCACTTCCTGGCTGAAGGGCCATAAAACAGACATCAGCACCGCCTGTTTGGACTTTACAGTCTAGTAGAACATCTTAACATCTTTTACCTTTACCTTTGGCCTCGAAATTGGTTAGTGCTTATGTACCTGACAGCAGAACCGTATCCAGGATACAATTTGGTTTAAAATATCAGAAATTGGTTAAAAATATAAGCTAA
The DNA here is from genome assembly GCA_027921565.1 of Artemia sinica. Taxonomy (NCBI): domain Eukaryota; kingdom Metazoa; phylum Arthropoda; class Branchiopoda; order Anostraca; family Artemiidae; genus Artemia; species Artemia sinica. Next base: position 62,077,511 of record CM051259.1, read on the forward strand.
CCAAACCTAATCTAACCTAACCTGTCATCATCAAACCTTGCAATAAATTGAAAAAGTTGACTGCCAACGCTGGCTAAATCTAAGGAGAAAAAAAAGGATCTCGGACATTCACCAGTGAATGTCGACATTCAGAAATTTCGGATATTCACGGTAACATATGCACATGGAATACATTTTCGCATTTTTGGACCTTAATTCTAAAAAAAGGGTGCCAGAGTAGCATTCTTTTTTTTCGGAAATAAACGCTTCTGCCTAGTTTTTCTTATTATTTCCCCGCCATTTCTTAATATTTTCATTCATACCAGTGTTTGAAATAGAATAAAAGCGTGGTGTCTTATAGATGTATTAAATAAAAAAACAAGTTTTTTAAACTGAAAGTAACGAGCGACATTAAAACTTAAAACGAACAGAAAATTATTCCGTATATGAAAGGGGCTGTCCCCTCCTCAACGCCTTGCTCTTTACGCTAAAGTTTTTTTTTATTGTTAAAAAATAGAGTTGTGAGAAAGTCAAACTTTAGCGTAAAGAGCAAGGCGTTGAGGAGGGGAAAAGCCCCTTTCATATACGGAATAATTTCTGTTCGTTTTAAGTTTTAATGTCGCTCCTTACTTTCAGTTAAAAAAAACTTGTTTTTTTTTTTATTTAATTTTTGAGCGTTTTTGAATAAATGCAGGTTTTGATCTTGGCTCACAGTACATGAATAATTAAAACAAAATTTTCATATTAATTTACTTTTTTGGTTAAATGGCTTTCTCGAAACTTGTTTCATTTTATTTACGAACGTTTTTTATTAGTAATAAATATACGTAACTTACGAATTAACTTACGTAACATATCTATATTCGTATATTTTTAATACGTATATTAGGGGGCTCGCCCCCTAGTCAATACCTTGCTCTTTAAGTGAAAGTTTGAATTTTGTTCCAAATTCCTTAAAAATGACCGCTTAATCACAAAGGCCGTTAATTACAATAAATAGCTCTTATGAAAGTACTAAAAAATCTCTGGCTTAAAAGAATGAGGTATTTACTAGGGGGTGAAGCCAATCATATATGTAATATTTTCTGTTCATTTAAAGTTTTGATGTTGCTGCTGTTGCAGTTGAAAAACTTGATTTTTTATGTTTAATTTCTTATCTTTTTTTAAATAATGCTGGGAAGTCCGGCATCCCCTTCATAGCAATGTCCCTTCCCCCATGAAAACTTCCTTCATGGAAATTTCCTCCTACATAACCCCCGACCCCCCCCCCCCCCACTACCAGGAAAAATCTCCCCTGAAAACGTCTGTACTGTATACTTCCCAATAACCAATACTATATGTTAACATTGGGTAAAGTTCATAACTTTCAGCCCTCCTCCCGGGAACTTCGGGGGATTAAGTCATTCTAAAAGACATACTTATAGTATTTTCGAACATGCTGAAAAAAATGGCTATCTCAAAATTTTGATCAGGTGACTTTGGGAAAAAAATGAGCGTGGGAGGAGGCCTTGTTGCCCTCCATTTTTTTGGTCACTTAAAAAGGGCACTAGAACTTTTAATTTCCATTCCAATGAGCCCTCCCACAATATTCTAGGACCACTGGGTCGATACGATCACCCCTGGGGGAAAAAAAACAAATAAACACGCACCCGTGATCTTTCTTCTGGCAAAAAATGCAAAATTCCACATTTTTGTAGATAGGAGCTTGAAACCTCTACAGTAGGGTTCTCTAATATGCGGAATATGATGGTGTAATTTTCATTAAGGTTCTATAACTTTTAAGGGGTCTTTCCCCCTTTTTTCGAAAATCAGCCAAATTTTCTCAGGCACGTAACTTTTGATGGGTAGGATTAAACTTGATGAAACTTATATATTTGAAATCAGTATTAAAATCCAATTCTTTTGATGTATCTATTTGTATCAAAATACCGTTTTCTCGAGTTTCGGTTACCATTGAGCCGGGTCCCAATAACCAATACTATATGTTAACATTGGATAAAGTTCATAACTTTCAGCCCTCCTCCTGGGGGCTTCGAGGGATTAAGTCATCCTAAAAGACATATTTATAATATTTAAGACCATGGTGAACAAAATGGCTATCCCAAAATTTTGATCGGGTGACTTTGGGAAAAAAATGAGCGTGGGAGGGGGCACCTAGTTGCCCTCCATTTTTTTGGTCACTTAAAAATGGCACTAGAACTTTAATTTCCGTTCCAATGAGCCCTCCCACGATATTCTAGGAACACTTGGTCGATACGATCACCCCTGGGAAAAAAAAAATAAAAAATAAAAAAAATAATAAACACGCATCCGTGATCTTTCTTCTGGCAAAAAATGGAAAATTCCACATTTTGTAGATAGGAGCTTGAAACCTCTACAGTAGGGTTCTCTGATACGCTGAATATGATGGTGTGATTTTCATTAGGGTTCTATAATTTTTAGGGGGTCTTTCCCCCTTTTTCGAAAATCAGCCAAATTTTCTCAGGCGCGTAACTTTGGATAGGTAAGATTAAACTCGATGAAACTTATATATTTGAAATCAGAATTAAAATCTGTTTCTCTTGATGTATTTATTGGTATCAAAATTCGGTTTTTTTTAGAGTTTCGGTTACCATTGAGCCGGGTCGCTCCTTACTTACAGTTCGTTACCACGAACTGTTTGACTAAACTTGTCTCTAGATTTAGCCATTTGTGGCTTTGTATGCTCCAAATAAAAGGAGCAAGCAGATGTAATCAGAATATAAGATATATCAATAATATATATGGAATAGTGTCTCTAAGAACATATCTCTAATATATCTCTATATTATATAATATAGAATATATAAGAATATATATATATAGAATATAATAGAATGTATCTCTGCTTACAGAAATAAATATAAGCAGTAACAAAAATATTTCTTGAATAAATAGGTTGATTCGATAAAGTGGTGTTACTTATGTTTGTGAATATAAGTTTTCGAAATATTTATAGGTAAGAACACAGGTGTAAATAGAAAGATTAAGCCCTCCATGGCTCATTTGGCTTAGAGAATAGAAGTTAGATAGAAGAGAAGAAATTCCCCTACTATACCCCATTCAATTCTGTTTCCAATAATGGTTGTCATTGTAATGGCTTCAACCCCCTCCCTCTGATGGTTCAAGCTATGGGCTTTAGATATATACATAAGTTTACCGCGTTTCGTTTTATTTCAGGCTTGCTATATTTAACAATATGAACAAACTGTTGATGAAATTAAAGAAGAAAAAAAATGAAAACGCGCAAAGTCAGCAATCTTTTGATCATAACTGAGGGTCAAATTTGCAGTTAACTAAACAGGGTTGGATAAGTAAACAGGCTAAACAGAGGAATAAATAGGAGTGAGGCAAGGCCTTTTGGTTATTTAAAAAAAGGAATATACCATTTGACTCCCCATTCCATGTTCTTTCCAAATATAATCATCACTGTCAATGTAATTGTTGTTCAAGGATATATGTTTGCTAATTTTTTTTTATTTATTTTTCAGATTGTTTTTATTTGGAATTAAGCCCCGATTGTAGAGGAGACATAAACCAAAAAAAAAAATCAAGAAAAGAAGACAAACCCACAAAATCAGCGAACTTTTTTGTATATGCCCTAGAGAGAAATTGTAGTTAATAACATGGGAGTAATGCTTTTTCTGAATATAATGATGACTTCCGTTATGATTCGTTCCCAGATCCTCTTCCCCCTTATCGAGGAAAATATGGCCCTGAACTATCTAAAAAGTTTTTTCTTTTTTTTTTAATTGCCTTTACTAGGCATTATTAACCAACTGTTGGTGAGAAATTAGCAAAGAAAATAAAGACAAACGTAGGAATTGAAACAGCTTTACATACAACCAAAGGTTATTTTAGCAAATATTAACTAAAAAAAACAAGTTTTTTTTAACTGAAAGCAAGGAGCGACATTAAAACTTAAAACGAACAGAAATTATTCCGTATATGAAAAGGGCTGTCCCCTCCTCAACGCCTCGCTCTTTACGCTAAAGTTTTTTATTGTTTTAAAAGATAAATTTGTGAGACAGAGTCAAACTTTAGCGTAAAGAGCGAGGGCGTTGAGGAGGGGACAGCCCCTTTCACATATGGAATAATTTCTGTTCGTTCTAAGTTTTAATGTCGCTCCTTACTTTCAGTTAAAAAAACTTGTTTTTTTAGTTAATTTCTGAAAGTTTTTGAATTAATGCAGCTTTGATTTTGGCTCACCGTACATGAATATTTAAAACGAAATTCGCATATTAATTTTCTTTTTTTGGCTAATTGGCTTTCTCGAAATTTTGTTCTGACGTAACTTACGAATTAACTTGGCGTAACGAATTTCTATATTCGTATGTTTTTATTACGTATATTAGGGAGTTCGCTCCCTAGTCAATACCTCACTCTTTACGCTAAAGTTCGAATTTTTGTTCGAATCACAAGCCCATGAATCACAAAGGCCGGTTAATTAGAATAGATAGCTCTTTTGAAAGTACTAAAAAACTTTAGCGTAAAGAGCGAGGTATTGACTAGGGGGCGAACCCTCTCATATACGTAATAATTTCTGTTTGTTCCAAGTTTTAATGTTGCTCGTTATTTTCAGTTGAAAAAAAACTTGGGAAATCTGGCGCCCCCTTCATGGAAATGTTCCTTCCCCAAGGAAATATCCTCCATGGAAAGATGCTCCCCCGTATCCCCTACTTCGACCCCGACCCCCTACTAGAAAAAAAATTCCTCCTGAAAACACCTGTATACTTCCCAATAACCAATACTATATGTAAACAATGGGCAAAGTTTATAACTTGCAGCCCTTCCCCGGGGAACTGTGGGGGATTAAGTCATCCTCAAAAACATATTAATTAGGTTTTCGACTATGCTGAACAAAATAGATATCTCAAAATTTTGATTGGGTGACTTCGGGAAAAAAATGAGTGTGGGAGGGGGCCAAGTTGTCCCTCAATTTTTTCTGGTCACTTAAAAAGGGTACTAAAACTTTTAATTTCCGGGTTGTTTCCCCCCTTTTTTTGAAAATAAGGCAAATTTTCTCAGGCGCTTAGCTTTTGATCGGTGAGACTAGCCTTGATGAAACTTATATATTTGAAACCAGCATAAAAATCTGATTCTTCTGATGTATCTATTGGTATCAAAATTCCGTTTTATAGATTTTCGGTTACTATTGAGCCGGGTCGCTCCTTACTTACAGTTCGTTACCACGAACTGTTTGAAACCATGAGTTTTAATTTTTAGACTTTAAGATACAAACAAAACTAGGTCAAAATTAGAAAACTACCGAAGTATTGAATGACCCTTTGGCCCAGTATAGCAACAAATGAGGTTAATTGAGACTAGGAGATTGAATATTACTGACCCTGATTGAGAATAAGGTGCCAAAGAAAAATACAGAGAACAAACAGAAAAAAGTACAAAAATGATGTATATTTACGTTGAAATAAATTTGGACCTAGGCTGTATGCAAAAGATAGTAGTTTTCTTTGCATGCATTTTAAAGAAGCGTGCACTTCTCATGAATGTATGGTTTATTACACCAAATAAAACCAATTCGAAAAAAAAAGACAAAACAAAAATAAGTAGACTTATATACAGAGCATAGGGCTATACGTGGAACAACAAATACAATGACAGTGGTTACTATATTTGGAAAGGGCTTCAAATCGGTAATATATTTGCATATTTTTGTCTTTTTGTCTGCTGAATTTATGATCTCTATGCGAAATTAACCTGGAAGTCCCTAGCTTATTTATTTCCTTATGAAGTTACTTTGCCCTTATTTGCCATTATGAAGCAAATTTTACCCCAGGCTGAAAACAAAAGTAAGCAGATTTCGTTATTTGCTATTTTTGTAGCCGATATCTCGGCACTAGCAGTGGCGTAATTTCGTCAAAATCCTGGGGGGGGGGGGGCGAAGTTGGAGCAAATTTTCCCTATTCAAGTGAAAAAAAACAGTGAAAAAGTTGAAAAAAATGAAAATGAGTCGTATATTGCCATAAAGGCAAAGATATACTAAAGAAAAACTGACCTGTTTCCTGGATATACTTGAATTATGCAGGCTTATCTTAATTTTGATAAGATTTTTGCAGAAGCTAAATTTCACCTTGTGGAGGGGGGATGGGGTATGAGGGGAAAACTTGGGTCTGGAGTAGGTGGTCCCCCCTCTACGTTATAGAAAATTACGACCCTGGGCACTAGTTACTCTATGTTTCAAAAGATACAAACCTAAAATGAAAACACATAAAAAGCAGCAAACCTGTGCATACAGGCTAAGGCCATACTTTTAACCGCCAAGGGGGGAGGGAATGCAGCAATTACAATTACGGCGTTTATTGTATTTGTAAGTAGCATGAGTGGGGACTCAATTGGTGGATTTTTCAATTTTTCCTATCTGACTCGTGTTCTTAAGCCAAATAAACCAGAGGGTGGTTAGCTTTGCTATTATACAGCTCTGTGTACTTACCTGCAAATATTTGAAGGAATTTACCTACAAATGTATTAATAATACCTCTTGAGCGATTTAGCATACACAATCAAGTAATTTCTTATGGATAGTCCACTTGTGGGGGGGGGGCTAATTGCCCTCAGATAATTTTGGGTCTTAAAAAGGACAATAGAACTTCCAATTTCAAATTTAGTGAGCCCCCTTCAAATTCTATACGACCAACCCCTCCATAAGCACCTTATATGTTAATAATGGGCAACTCGCATAACTTATAGCCCTGAAGGCTGTTGGGGGTGGACATCCTCAAAGGCATAACTGGACTTTTCAGCTATGCTGAACAAAATGGCTATCTCTAAATTTTTATTCACTGTGTTTGAGGAAATGATGTACATGGGGTAGGGGAGGGACTTGCCCTCCAATAAAGTTTGAATCTTAAAAAGGGCACTAGAAATTTCAATTTCAATCGAATGAGCTCCTTTTGAAGTTTTAACGACAACTGCCTTGGTAAAACTGCCTTGGTAAAAACGCCTTGGTAAAACTGCCTTGGTAAAAACTGCCTTGGTAAAACTGCCTTGGTAAAACTGCCTTGGTAAAAACTGCCTTGGTAAAAACTGCCTTGGTAAAACTGCCTTGGTAAAACTGCCTTGGTAAAACTGCCTTGGTAAAACTGCCTTGGTAAAACTGCCTTGGTACAACTGCCTTGGTATACAAAGTGCCTTGATAAAACAAAGAATAATACATTGTTTCCACATCGGTCTTAACCTACGAAGCCCTATGCTGCCTATAATATTCTTTCTGTATTTAATTTCTTCATTTGAACCATCAAACAGTTTGTGGTAAGGAACTCTAACTAAGGAGCGACCTGGCTCAATAGTAACCGAAACTTTATAATAAGAATGTTGATACCAGTTTATACATCAAAAGAATCGAATTTTTATGCTGATTTCAAGTATATACGTTTCATCAAGTTCAGTCTTACCCATCAAAAGTTATGAGCCTGAAAAAATTGCCTTCTTTTCGAAAAAAAAAGAGATAACACCCCCTAAAAGCGATATAATCTTAATGAAAATCACACCATCAGATTCAGCGTATCAGAAAACCCTTCAAGATCCTATCTACAAAAATACGGAATTTTGTGCGACCCGGCTCAATAGTAACCAAAACTCTAAAAAACGGAATTTTGATGCCAGTCGATACATCAAAAGAATCATATTTTTATGCTGATTTCAAATATGTAAGTTTCATTAGATTTAGTTTAACCTATCAAAAGTTGCGAGCCTGAAAAAATTGCCTTTTTATTTATAAAAGGGGGAAACACCCCTAAAAGTGATAGAATCTTAATGAAACTCAAACTATCAGATTCAGCGTAACAGAAAATCCTACTGCAGATGTTTCAAGCTCCTATCTACAAAAATGTAGAATTTTGTATTTTTTGCCAGAAGAAAGATCACAGGTGCGTGTTTTCCAGTATTTATTTATTTTTTTTTTTACCAGGGGTGATCGTACCGATCCAGAAGTCATAGAATATCGTGAGAGGGCTCATTCGAACGGAAACTAAAAGTTCTAGTGCCTTTAAAAAGGAAATTAAAGGAAATTACGTGGGAGGATCTTTCGATGGAGGATTATTTCTTGGGGGAAGGGACATTGCTATGAAGGGGACGCCGATTTTCCCAGCATTATTTAAAAAACGGTCAGAAATTATATTAAAAAGAAACAAGTTTTTTTAACTGAAAGTAAGGAGCAACATTAAAACTTAAAACGAACAGAAACTATTACGTATTTGAGGGGGTTCGCCCCCTAGTCATTAACTCGCTCTATACGTTAAAGTTTTTTTTTTAGTACTTTCAAAAGAGCTATCTATTTTAACTAAACGGTCTTTGTGATTCAGAGATTTGTGATTCGAACAAAAAATTCGAACTTTAGCGTAATGAACGAGGTATTGTCTTGGGGGTGAATCCCTCATACATGTAATAATTTCTGTTCGTTTTTAAGTTTTAATGTTGCTCCTCACTTTCAGTTGAAAAACTTGTTTTTTATTTAATCACGCCTTGAAGATTGAGGCAGTGTTATTACATGGCTTTTTGGGTGGCATCAAACGTTTTCAAAGAGCTTATTTCATTATGTTTACTGATCGATTTGCTTTAGAGATTTACGGGACATGTACACGTACAGAAATCTATTTCGGGAGGATGAGTAAATAAAAAAAAAGAGTCAGGAAAAACATGTTAAGCTACATGAAAAATATTGCAAATAATTAAAGAAATGTGCAAAGCCTTGAACTTTTGGTTAGGGGACTGGATGAGCAAGGACTGAACACCACATCTCCTTACGTACATACCGCTTGAAGTCATCAAAGCCTTCTCATTCTGTCCTTTCACTTACTTTTGTTTTATTCTACAGGTTGGTTAGAGAAGTTACTGGTGTCAACGTCAATATGAGAGTGGGTATACATACAGGACGTGTTCATTGCGGTGTCCTAGGTCTTCGAAAGTGGCAATTCGACGTGTGGTCAAACGATGTCACGCTGGCTAACCAAATGGAGTCCGGTGGCATACCAGGGTAATCTTTTTTTTATTTTTAGACGTATTTTTAATTCGGTGCCAATGCTTCAACGCATTAATTTGATTTGCATAAATATACGTAGAGACACAAATGGACACTAGCTTGAACAAACACACTCAGACACACAAATAAGCAACTAAGACAAAATACAGTGGTCAAACTTGTCCCACTGCAGAAATTGATATAAAGTAATACAAGGGCTACCTTATTTCACTTTTTACAGTCTTTAAATCGTCTTTAAAGGTAACACTGCTACCTAATCATGCACTATTGGACTAGTTGATCTTTTTCCTAGTACTTTTCATCTTTTCCGAAAGACTAGGATACCATTCTATTATTTCAGACGCCAATTTCAGTTCTCTTTTCTTTGCTGTGAAAGGAAGGAAAGAATACAAAGTATACGGAAAACTTTTTTATTAGCTTGTCAGTTTTCCCAGTATTATTTTAATTGTTTTCAGATTGTGGTAAAGATATACGAAAAAACTTGGCAGGTTATAAATTCTGTGCTTAGGCCCTCTTTTCAGTCTCCATCAACCCCTTCTTTTTTGGATCTCGATGGCAAAATCATCGAAGGTGAACTGAATGTTCAAGATGCATTTACTTCATATTTTGCGAATATTGGTAAAAGGACCGCTTCGGCTGTTGGTTCTTCTCCTTCAGGATCCAACTTCAGGTCTTATCTTGGGCCACCTTGTATGAAGTCAATGTTTTTGGAACCAGCGACGGAGAAAGAAATAGCTAAAATTGTTATGGGATTGAAAAATTGTTCGTCGTCTGGCCCTGATAATATTCCTACTAAAGTTATTAAGTTCATACTTCCTTCCATTATTTATCCCTTAACAAAACTTATTAACCTCTCCTTTCAGCATGGTATTTTCCCGAGTAGTCTCAAGCGTGCTCGAGTCATCATATTATATAAGGGGGGGACACGAAATGATCCAGCCAACTATCGGCCAATTTCTTTGTTGTCTGTGTTTAGCAAAATATTTGAGAAGGCGATGCTTTCTCGTCTTAATAATTTTCTTACTTTCTAAAGATTTTTTTCACAATTTTCAATTTGGTTTTCGAGCAAATCATTCGACTGAGCATGCTTGTGCAGTTTTACTGAATTATCTTCACTCTGCCATAGATTCCCATTTGATTCCTGCTGCTTTGTTTCTGGATGTTCGTAAAGCCTTTGATTCTTTAACCCACAGTGTTCTTCTATTTAAACTTTCTCATTTTGGCGTAAGAGGTAGTGCGTTTGATTGGTTCAAGTCTTTCTTGTCTGGTAGAATAATTTCTGTTGATCCACTTTTTCGCTCACCATCAAGTGTTGACCAGGGGGTCCCTCAAGGGTCAGTTTTAGGGCCGGCACTGTTTTTAATTTATATAAATGACCTAATTTTTGCAGTTAGAAATAAAAATCCTCTTTATTGCTGTCGTCTATGTCATCCAACAGTCTCCCTTACCCACAACTATAGTTTGCATACCTCGGATTCTCTTGTTACTTTTGCCGATGATACCACCCTTATTACTTCTGGGAGAACAGAGGATGAGGTTCGTACAAAGTTAGTGGACCTCTTTGAGAGAGTTTCAATTTGGTTTGATGCTAACTGTCTTGCCTTAAATGTTTCTAAAACTAGTTTTTTAGTTTTTTCTCGTATATCCCAGGCTTGTCCTCAATTATCTGAAATTCATATATCCAAAGGCTTTATTAGTAGACCAAAGGATGGCCATGTCCGTTTCCTAGGTATCCTCCTAGATGAAAATTTATCTTTTAAACACCATATTGATTTGATTAAAATGAAGGTATGCAGAAACCTCGGTATTCTAAGAAAACTAAAACATATCTTTCCAGGGCCAATTCTAAGAATCCTATTTCATAGCTTAATTCATTCTTATGTTTCCTATTGTTCAGTCATATGGATGTCTACTTTCCCTTCTTTTCTCAAACCGCTTTCGAATACTTATGATAAAGCTATAAATCTTATCCAGGATGTAAATCGTTCGGCAACTAAACCGTTACTTGATATTAAAAAACTTTATATTCTTTCCTGTGCGTCTTTCGCTTTTCTTCAGCTCCATGGTGATATTCCTAGGTCCCTTAGATTTACGTCTTCTTTTGTATCTGATCGGTCAAATTATCAACTCCGTAGTTCTCTAAATATCCAAATTCCCCATACACCAACAATAAGATCCGATTTTAATCCTCTTGTTGCGTGTCATTTGACATGGAACACCCTTCCCGATTCGGCTCGAGAATGCCACTCGTTTGGCACCTTCAAAAGACTAGTAAAAAAATATTTGTTTTCATGTGATTAATTTTCTTTACTTTTTCCTGCTGCCAATAGTTTTTTTTTTTCATTTAATTTTTTTTTTTTTTTTTTTTTTTTTTATATATATATAGATGTTGTGATTCACTGTAGTTTGATAAAGCTTATTTAGTGAACTCTCCTTTTTTTTATAGATGTTGTGATTCACTGTAGTTTGATAAAGCTTATTTAGTGAACTCTCCTTTTTTTTTTTTTTTTTTTTTTTTCTTTTTTTTTTTTTTTTTTTTTTATTAAGCAAATGCTTTACATGTTAAAAGTTAAAATGCTTATGTTTATATGTTTAAATATTAATGTTATGTTTATATTGTTTAAATCTTAAGCGTTTAAATGTTTAATGTTTATTTGATCTTTTCATAATCCCCCTCCTACAGGCCATGGAGCCTTTGTGGGGATTTGTAGATTGTTATGTGATTATTTTACTGGTATATGGAAAATAAATCTATCTATCTATCTATCTATCTATCTATCTATCTACTTGGAATGAGTTCCAAACTTTCTTGAAACATAATTTAAATTAGTGCTGACTTTTCAGATCTGTTTCTGAAAAACTGTTGTCTTTGTTTACAAAATGGTAAAATAAGTTATAATGCTAATATATTTCGGGAAAAAAAGGAAGCAAATAAAGTTGGCAGAATTTTTTTTTTTTGTGTATTTCCATGTGCACTTGGAATGAATCCCTCGTTTTCCGTGTAATGTCAGATTAATTAAAAATACTGTTTACACTAAATAATTTTTTCAAAGAAAAGTAAAGAACTCCATTCAGCAAAAAAATGAGCATAAATAAAATCAAATAATCTACCAAGCGTGAAACTACCCCAAATCAGCATCGATAAATAAATGAAACCCAAAACAAACAGAAATTACAATAACTAACCGAGTCAAACCCAAAAGAGCAGAAATTAACATAAGTTGGGCTCAAAACCTCTATGCCTTCCCAAGGCAAGAACAAAATTTGTACTTAACTGAAAAAATATAATTTTTTTTACTTTTATAACTTTAATAAATCAGATAATATTAACATTTTGATTACTCAATATCAGTATATGTATATTAAACTGACAGTACACATTCATTTGTATTTTTTTCAGTAAAGTGCAAATTTTGTTCTGGCCTTGGGAAGGCATAAGGATTATGAGCCCAACTTATGTTAATTTCTGCTCGTTTTGAGATTGACTCGCTTATTTATTGTAATTTATTTTCATTTTTGGTTTCATTTATTTATCGATGCTGATTTGTGGTAGCTTTGAACATAATACCCTCAGTCGTTCTTGGGATACTGCTGAGATGCCTTATTGGGAATTAGCATTAACACAGTGCATTTTGATTTAGTCGTAAGGCAACATTTAGTTTTTAAATATAATAAGCAAATGGGAGGGTGGGCGTGGGAGGGGGATTATTTGCCCTCCAATAACTTTCGACTATTAAAAAGGGCACCAGCCCTTTCTATTTTCGATCGATTTAGCCCTTTTCGAAGTTCCCACGACAACTCCTTCAATACGAAGTGCCCTGGTCTAAACAACAACAACAACAAAAATAATACATTATACCCACATCGATCTTTACTATAAAAAAGGTCAAGCCTTCCAATCACTTTCAACTATTAAAAGGGGCATTAGGCCTTTCGATTTCCAATCAAATGAGCCTTTTTGAAACGACAACGCTTTCTATAAACACCTTATATGCCCCCAAGGCATAAATTACAACCCTTATCCTAAGAGCTGTAAGGGTGGTTGTCATCCTCTAAGACCTAATTTCCAGATCTTTCAACTACGTTAAACAAAATGGCTATCTCAAATATTTGATTGGATGTGTTTGGGGAAATGGTGGGCGTGAGAGGAGCGTTAGTTACTCTCAACAACAACAACAACACTAATCACTCTCAATCTCTCTAATCACTTTCCACTATTAAAAATTGCACTAGCCCTTTCAATGTCTAATCAAATGAGCCCTTTGAAGTTTCTACAACAACACTTTCAATAAAAAAACCCTATATGCCCCCAGGGCATAACTTACAATCCTTGCCCTGAGGGCTGAGGGGGGGGGGTATCATTCTCAAAGGTATAATTTCCAGAACTTTCTACTACGCTGAACAAAATGTCTATCTGACAATTTGGATTGGATGTGTTTTGGAGGAATGGTGGACGGGAGAGAGGGGGTTAGTTACCCTCCAATGACTTTCGACTATTAAAAAGGGCACTAAACCTCTGAATTTTCAATTGAATGAGCCCCTTTTGAAGTTTTGCGACAACTCTATAAAAACCTTATATTCCCCGAGGGCATAACTTACACCCTTTGCCCTGGGGGCTCTGGGGGGTTTGTTATCCCTAAATACATAATTTCCAGAACTTTCAACTACGTTGAACAAAATGGCATCTCTAAACTTTGGTAAAATTTTTTAGGGGAAATGGTGGGCAAAAGAGGGGGGTCAATTACTCTCCACTCACTTTCAACTATTAAAAAGGGCAATTTCAATTTCCAATCATATGAGCCCTTTTTGGAAATTTCTACAACAACTTTCTATATAGACCTTATATGTCCCCAGGGCATAACTTACAACCCTTGCACTGAGGGCTCTGAGGGGGTTATCATCCTAAAAAACCAAATTTCCAGAACTTTCAACTACGTTGAAAAAACTGGATATCTCAAAATTTTGATTGGATGAGTTTGGGAAAATGGTGGGCATGAGAGGGGCGTTAGTCGCTATCCAATCACTTTCAACAATTGAAAAAGGCACTAGCCCTTTTAATTTTCAATTGAATGAGCCATTTTGAAATTTCTACGAGAACGCTTTCAATATAAACCTTATATGCCCCCAGGGCATAACTTACAACCCTTGCCCTGATGGCTGTGGTAGGGAGGGGTTGTCATCCATACAGACTTAACTCCCAAAACTTTCAACTACGTTGAATAAAATGACTATCCAGAAATTTTGATTGGATGTGTTTGGGGAAAAAGTGGGAGTGAGAGGGGGAGGGGGGCTAGTTGCCGTCAAATCAGTTTTGCTATTAAAATTAGCCCTTTGAATTTCCAATCGAATGAGCCCTTTTTCAAGTTTCTAAGACAAAGATTTCAATAAAAACCTTATATGCCCCCACGGCAAGTAGGGAGGCCCTTTCGACTCCTAGGCTAACACCGTGCTGCCATCTATAATTGAGTCTAACGGTACCTAACCACATAGACAATGTATTGATCCACATGAGGGGAACTAAATTTCTGAGAAATTGATTTGCATAATCGACGGTGAATTATTGATTCACGAAAGGAGATTTAAGAAACATTATGGCTTCTTTGATCTTTAGGTCTGAGAGATATCAGGTCTTTATTGACAGAGATAAATTGATATTCTATTTTTAAATATGGTTTCTCTGATCTTTAGTGACAGAGATAAATTAATATCCTATCGAAACCTTAATAGTGTAGCTAGGAACATCTTTGAGATGAAGACAGATTGAATATATTTTACGCGGGAAATGCTCTCCTAGGAATTTCAAATGTGACAGCGTAGGGATGCCAAAACAAAGGAACACGCAGAAATTACGTTTAGGGGATTATTTGGGCGAAACCGTTTTAGAAATTTTAGGGGATTATTTGGGCGAAAACGTTTGAGACATTTTAGAAGATGATTTAGGCGAAACCGTTTGAGACATTTTAGAAGATGATTTAAGAAGATGATTTAGAAGATGATTTGGGGTGAAACTCTGTGATCTTTATAATACACAAGTTCCATTTGAACAGTTCTGTGAGGTCCCCTACCCCAACCCCAAAGGGCCCCCCCTACCCCAACCCCAAAGGGCCCCCAGGCCCCGATCACAGCTGAATCTTAGTAAACACCACCTTGCGAATGTATAAAATGCCGTTTCTCCCCTCATCTTCTATACCTGCTCCTTTCTTGGACATT
Organism: Artemia sinica; assembly: GCA_027921565.1. Taxonomy (NCBI): domain Eukaryota; kingdom Metazoa; phylum Arthropoda; class Branchiopoda; order Anostraca; family Artemiidae; genus Artemia; species Artemia sinica. Next base: position 62,092,716 of record CM051259.1, read on the forward strand.
TTTAACCAGTCGGATAAAATAAAAATCAGGAGGGCCTATTTCAAATATTTAAAGTTCCTCATCCGTGCTCCCCCTTGGACTAGGAGTGGTGGACTGCGGGAGAGATACAGCTTGCCTGATCCTCTTGATGCTGCAGATAAGCTTTTTTGCAAGCTTACGGGTTATCCGTCGAACCACCCTTGGAAGGATTTTTTTGTTTTAATGCTAGTTTTTTTTGGCTGGGTTATTATCATTTTTATATTGTATTTATTTCTATGATTCATTTAAAGAGGTTTAGCACCCTTGGAGTGGCTTATTTTTTCCGAAATGTTTGGTTTATTCGAGTTTCAGTTTCTACGTATTTGCTCCTGTTTTTGTATGTGCTTTTTTTTCATTATCTTTCTTTTTGTTATGTTCCATCGCCATGCCTTGTAATTTTGGTAAGTTATAAAATAAATTAATTAATTAAGTTAATAATGTTTTGCTATTAAACTGGCAATTTTTTTTTTCCCAAGAAACATTCACAGTTACATTAGATCAGAATCAATAAGATTTTGGATTCTGACAATAGCATTTTTTAATTCTTTTTTTATAGCATTAAATAAGAAAACGAGTTTTTTTTTAACTGAAAGTAAGGAGCGACATTAAAACTTAAGACGAACAGAAATTATTCTGTATATGAAAGGGGCTGTCCCCTCCTCAAAGCCTAGCATTTTACGCTAAGGTTTTTTATTGTTTTAAAAACCAAACTTTAGCGTAAAGAGCGAGGCGTTGAGGAGGGGACAGCCCCGTTCATATACGGAATAATTTCTGTTCATTTTTGAGTTTTAATGTCGCTCCCTACTTTCAGTTAAAAAAAACTTGTTTTTTTATTTAATTTCTAAACGTTTTTCAATTAATGCAGCTTTAATTTTGGCTCACCGTACATGAATAATTACAACAAAATTTGAATATTAACTTTATTTTTTGCTGAATGACTTTTTCGAAATTTTGTTCTGACGTAACTTACGAATTAACTTACTTAACGAACTTCTATATTCGTATGTTTTATTACGTATATTAGGGAGTTTGCCCCCTAGCCAATACCTCGCTCTTTACGCTAAAGTTCGAATTTTCTTCGAATCACAAACCTCTGAATCAAAAAGGCCGGTTAATTAGAATAGATAGCTCTTTTGAAAGTACTAAGAAAAAACCTTTGGCGTAAAGGGCGAGGTATTAACTAGGGAGAGAACCCCCTCATATACGTAATAATTTCTGTTCGTCTTAGGTTTTAATGTTGCTCCTTACTTTCTGTAGAAAAAACTTGTTTTTTTTAATTTCTGATCGTTTTGTAAATAATGGTGGGAAAACCGGCGTCCCCTTCATAGAAATGTCCCTTCCCCTAAGGAAACATCCTTCATGAAAAGATCCTCCCCCGTAACCTCCTTCTCCGATCCCCCCCCCCTCCACCACCAGAAAAAAAACCTCCTGAAACGTCTGTATACTTCCCATTAACCAAAAACTATATGTAAACAATGGGTAAAGTTCATAACTTGCAGCCCTTCTTCCGGGAACTCTGGGGGATTTAGTCATCCTCAAAGCCATATTCATTAGATTTTCGACTATGCTGAACAAAATTGCTATCTAAAAATTTTGATTGGGTGACTTCGGAAAAAAAAAATGAGCGTGGGGGGGGCAGGTTGCCCTTCAATTTTTGGTGGTCACTTAAAAAGGGCACTAGAACTTTTAATTTCCGTTCGGATGAGCCCTCTCACGATATTCTAGGACTATTGGATCGATACGATCACCCCTGGAAAAAAAAAACAAACAAAGAAATAAACATGCATCCGTGGTCTTTCTTCTGGCAAAAAATACAAAATCCCACATTTTTGCGGATAGGAGCTTGAAACTTCTATAATAGGGTTTACTGATACGCTGAATCTGATGATGTAATTTTTATTAAAGTTCTATGACTTTTAGGGGTTGTTTCCCCCTTTTTTCGAAAATAAGGCAAATTTTCTCAGGCGCGTAACTTTCGATGAGTAAGACTAAACTTAATGAAAGTTATATATTTGAAATTAGCATAATAATTTGATTCTATTGATGTATCTATTGGTATCAAAGTTCCGGTTTTTAGAGTTTCGGTTACTATTGAGCAGGGTCGCTCCTTACTTACAGTTCGTTACCACGAACTGTTTGATAAAGGCGAGTGACTATATTTCATTATAGAGATTGCATGCTATCGGTAGATCTAATTAAAAGGTAATGAATTTTATGTGTAGTTTCACAAGTATACCCTTTCCTGTCTCACGGCGTGGATTGAAGCGGAACTTTGAGGGAAAACTTTAAGGGAAAAGCTTTCAATTTCATTTGGGGTTGGAAGTTTTCTTTCAGCCTCAACTTGCAAGAAAATTATTTGTCTTCTGGTTTTTGTGGAGAAAAGAACAAGCTATATTTTTTTTTTTTTTGGGGGGGGGTCTTCATAAGACAATACACGCTAAGGATTTCTTAGTCTTTGTCATGCGTGTCTCCAGATAGATTTTTGGTTAGTTTATTTGTAAATGCGCAAGAAACACAGAAACAAGATATTAGCACTGCAAAGATTGTATTGCTTGTAAAAATGAGGGAGGGGATACATAAGAATACAATTTAAACACTACCCAACGTCCATTAATGTCCAACCATGACGTTTGTAGTCGACTATTTTTCGAAAATATTTCGAATAATAAAAAATAAAATATAATAAAATATTATATTTCGGTATTCCTGGGTTATATTCTGACGTCATGTCCTGACACTCTGTTGTTGCATGATGCTCAATAGGCTGCCTGTTCATTTGGTCATATCTGATTCAAAGTTAAGTTCCGTCGCCAACTCTGATTGTATTCAATGGTATCATGTGGGTGAAAAAGCTCATCTTGTATTTGAGCCTTATCATTGGATAATTCCTACCGACTGCAACAGAGGTTCAACCATCTCAAATTAACTTTTTCTTTATGATGATTAGGTCCTTGCAACCATTTTAGTAAATACCGTCCTTCTTTTTTGTGATGATTAGCAATCAGGCAGATACAGTGGCCTATAAAAAAAAAAAAAAAAAAAAAAAAAAAAAAAAAAAAAAAAAAAAAAAAAAAAAAAATATGCAAATTAATAGTTCTATAGCAAAGAATAGTCTTTCATGCTTAAAAAATTACGCCCTAGGGTTTTTGTATAGGGTTTGGCTTTACAAAGTTTTTAAATAAATCATGATTTTATATTTAAAGCACCAATTATCTCATTAATCTTATTTTTGTCATCACAAAAAGAGTTAACAGAAACACTGGTAAACACGACACTATAATAATAAGAGCTAATGGGAAAAGCAGAGTATTCTGTCATAAACCAAAGATACTATCTAAAATTAAAGGAAGACAAAAATATTTGAATTGATTGTTCCGGGGTAGATGTAGAATTATCATTTGGGGAGAATCTGTAAAATTTGGGCTCCTCCATTGTTATTTCTACCCCTCCTTGTCTGCAATTAGTGCAAATTCCGACCTTTGGTGGGAGACATGTATCCCTAAGACCAGCCCCTGGATTTACTCCTGGAAGTTTCAGAAAACACCTTTTTATTGCCTTGTAAAATTATTTTATATGAATTTTCCCATTTTGCTGTAATATTAAATCACCTCCAATTTTTTTTTTTTTTTTTTTTTTGAAGGGCCAGAGCTGGATTGTACAAAAAGAAATAGCAACAAGATCTTCACTAACTACTTAATCAAAAAACAAATAAAAAAAAGCAACAAAAAAGCAAACAGGAATCTCCTTTTTTTAAGCTTACTTCTAGGAATCTTCTTTTTACTAGGTTATAACTAAATATAACTATGCTTAGCTTATAACTAATGTCATCCATTTTCCTTAAATAAAATTGGACCTAAATAGACCAAATAGTTCACTTTCCATTCAAATTATTAAAAAAGTGCCAAATTGTCTTGAAAGGATATACAAAGTAGAGGCTTGCATTAAAAAATAATGCAGTTGATAATAATGGCGAGAAAGAGGAATAGTCATCAAAACTAATTCATTAGTGGCGCTGATGTTGTTTAGAGTATACTTTATGGCATTAAGAAAACCAAATCTAATATTTCTTTCTTGAAAGCTCTAAAAGAAAAGAATTAAGCATACTAAAAGTTTTATTTTAGGGAATTATCCCTTTTCTTAAAATATAATTTTTTATCTACTTGAAACCCCACTTATCTGATTTTCTGGATTCCCAAATTTGGTGGAACTTTTTTGTCATTTATTCTTCTGTAATCCCTTGGAAGCAACTAAAAAGTAGATTCTCAATAGGAAGCTTAAACAATGTCCTACCAAAGAGCGTTCAATACAGAAAATGTATAAGTAATCCCATGTTAGTGTAATCCTGTGTCTCTATTGTACCCATTTTCAACAGAGCAGGCTATTATTTAAAAAAAAAAAAACTCACTTACTTTAGTTCTAACATCTCTTATTAAAAAAAAGAGATTAAAGTACACAAGAACCGTTTTTATTTAACTAAATCATCGCTATAGCCTACTTAAAATGGATATTTAAATTTCTTAGAATCTACAGTCTTTACCAATTCAAGCCTTTTTCGGCAGTGTTTTACTACACTTAAAATAATTCGATAAGGCACCTATTTTTTCGAAATAAAGATTAGATGATATTTACAGAATAAAACAATCTAGAGCCTCCCTGAAAAGAATAAAGAAGCTTTTGCCAAAGTGATCTCAGTACTATAGATTTCTTAACAATCTTGCACTAGTTTAATCCTGGTGTCTCATAGGAACTCGTTTTTGGTAGAAATGGATTCTATTTAAAAAAGGAAATAATACCGAGTTTGGTTTTTGTGGCTCCTCTCTGAAAAAAGGAAGGGATTGAAATATTTAAAGGTTTTTTTTTTCAAATAACTTATCCCTATTCTACTATCATTACTTAAAATGTATTAAGAATAGAACGTCACTTGCAGCGCTTTAATGAAGGCAATCCTCGTTTAAACTATGAATTTTTATTTGTCATAGCATCAAAAAAAAAAAAAAAAAAAAAAAAAAAAAAAAAAAAAAAATATATATAATCGTAATAACTAAAATTAATGAAAAGATCTAGTGAAATACAGAATGAGAGCTTAAATATATTTATATTTATTTCTGAAAGTTTGAGCATATTTTGTGCTTATTAACGTTATAAAGACAAAATGAGCATTTTCTTAAATAAAATTGGTAGTAAGAGTAGCAAATACGCCTTTTAGGCAACCTGCATGCGCTTAGTTTGCTTTAGTTTTACTCAACATCCCCCTCAACATTCCCTCAAAATTCCACTGTTTTAGCTTTAGCCAAGGTAGTAGTATTAGCAGCCACTGGCGGATCCAGGGGGGATAGGGGAACCCCCCCCCCCCCTCCCCCAAGATTTTTTGGCGCTCTCTTTCTCTGTTTTTTTTTTTTTTTTTTCACTCTTTTTTTTAATTAGATTTTTCAATTTAATCAATTATTAGCAACTTTGTTACTTTGGACCCTCCTCATTATTTTCCTCATTCGTGCCCTTACCACATTGGGCCTCCCCCAGAATTTTCCTCTAGACCCCCCCCCCCTGTTAACAGCAACAGTAATAGTAGCATTAGTAGTGAGAGTAGTAGTTAAGTTTGTTTTAACATCTCAAGCAACATGCCCTGAAAGTTTTAAAACGATGGTATATAAATTTCCTGAAATATTGCTTTATACTACTACTACTACTACTACTAACAACTCATCGCAGCACCAAGCCACCTGAGGCCAACACAGCTACGCACGCTCCTCCTCCACCCCAATCTATTCAAAGCCTCCCTTTTTACATCCACCCACGAAGTTCCCATTTCCTTTAGATCTTTCTTTATGACGTCCTCCCACCCCAGACGGGGACGACCTGCTTTCCGTTTAGCCCTAGATGGTTGGCCGAAAAGAACAATCTTTGGCAATCTGTCATCCTTCATCCGCACAACATGCCCTAACCACCTCAACCTTTCTTCCATTATAGACCTAGAAAGCGGTATTGAACCACATTTTTCGTATAGCCTATTGTTTGAAATACGGTCAGTCAGCCGGGTACCCAGAACAATCCTTAAGCAATTTCTCTGGAAAACATCTAGCAAATCTTCATCCGCTTTTCGAAGCGTCCATGCTTCAGAGCCATATTTGACCACTGTCATCACTGTAGCTTCTAAGATTCTAATCTTGGTTTGCAGACTTATCTTCCTATTCTTCCAGACTTTTTTTAACTGTGAAAAAACACCCTGAGCCTTGGCTATTCTATTTTTAACATCTTCACTGCTCCCACCATCTTTACTAATAATACTACCAAGGTAAGTGAAGCTGCCCACCTGATCAATATTTTCATTACCCAACGTCACCTTTTCATCTTCACTTATTCCTAGCCTTAGTGACTTAGTCTTCCTAACATTAATTTTCAAACCAATACTAGCACCCTGAACTCGCAAAACCTCTAAAACTTCATTCATTTTGCTCACACTTTCATCTAGGATGCTTAAATCATCAGCATAATCCAAGTCTAGGAGACTTTTTCCTCCCCATTTGATTCCGTGGTCTCCCATTGCCTTTCCTGTGCTCCTTAAAACAAAGTCCATCAAATTAATCCATATAAAGGGGGATAGAACACAACCCTGCTTAACTCCTGATTTAATACAAAACCAGCTGCTAACATCATTTCCTACTTTCACCGCAGCAGTGTTATTCTCGTACATAGCACTAATTACTTTAATGTATTTGTCTGGTATACCATACAAGGATAAAACCTTTACTAAAGCTCCTCTATCAACAGAATCGAACGCTTGCTCATAATCTATAAAACTGAGGACCAAAGGTGTTTGAAAACTTAGGCACTTCTCAATTATTAACCTAAGAGTGAAAATTTGGTCAACACATCCTCTACCTTTTCTAAAACCCCACTGCTCTTCTCTTAAAACTTTGTCTACAGCATCTCTCAGTCTAAAAAGTATCATATTACTAAGCAATTTGCTACCTACAGAGACCAGACTAATGCCTCGATAATTACCACACTCACTTTTATCACCTTTCTTATAAAGTGGCTTAATTAGTTTTCCTAAAATCGTTAGGTACTTCCCCTTTTTCAAAAATCATATTCATAATCTTCAATAACTTATTTCTAACCTCAGAGCCACCATATTTAAGAAACTCATTTACTACCCTATCAGCACCTGGAGCTTTATTATTCTTTAATCCTTTTAGTACTGTTGCTAATTCCTCCTCACAAAACAAATCTTCCTTCACATCCAAGGTATCACAAACTTTTCATTTTCCTCTATATTTTTTCCTGCAACTCTATCTCGGTTAAGCAAGTTCTCAAAATGTTCGGCCCATCTCGCTTTAGCTTTTTCCTTATCGCTAATTGCCACCCCATTCCTATCTTTAACTGGGACAAGTCCGGATTGACTACTACCTCTCAATTTGTTAACGTGCCAGTACAATATTTTACTATTATGCCGTCTAGCTGCATCTTCTAAATCCTCGGCAATTTTATCCATGGCCTCCACTTCACACCTCCTTAGTTCATATTTCAATGCTTTCTCCACTTTCCTTACATTTCTTTTGTTTTCATGCGATCTATCACTCAGATAATTCTTGTACAAGTCCTTTCTCCTTTCTATTAAACATAAAGCTTTTTCACTAATATTCTTAGCTGCAGTTCTAGCTTTCTTCCCTAATACACCTTCAGCAACTTCACAAATTATTTTTCTAAAATTATTCCAACCATCTTCCACATTATCAAATTTTAAACTCTCAAGTTTAGTATTCAACTGTTCCTGGAAAGTTTCTCTCAAATTCTCACCCTGGAGTCTACTAACATCATAACTTCCCGGGAGGTAATTACCCTTCCGATATTTCAGCTTTAAATTAACCCTTGACACTACTAGATGGTGATCTTTACTTTTAACATCAATAACAGCACTCCTATATACCCTAGTATCTTGTATTGATCCTGCCAGTCTTCGGTTTACTATAACATAATCAATAAGGTTTGCTGTCTTACCATCACGTGAATACCATGTTAGCTTATGAGCCATTTTATGACCAAACACCGTATTGGTTATAACTAGATTGTTATACCTACAAAATTGCAAAAGTCTGTATCCATTACTGTTTTCTTTTTCCTACACCAAATTTACCCTAAGCTGGGATACCATCTATCCTTATTTCTACCAACCTGTGCGTTAAAATCTCCCAGTAATAACATCATATTTCTACCTGGGACCTTGTCTATTTGCTCCTGTAACTGTAAGTAAAATTCTTCTGAGTCACTAGTATCTCCATCAGTCGGTTCTACAGGGGCGTATACTACTATAACTGATACCCTGAACTTTCTAGTCATAAAATGGGCAATTAGTATTCTATTATTAATGCCTTCCCAGCCTAAACAAGACTTAGCAGCTTCCTTATTCATCATGAGCCCTACTCCCTGTCTATGTACCCCATCCTTCCTGCCTGAGTAAACAAATTCTATATCACCTAATTTCATGCTTCCTACCCCTGGGATATGAGTTTCTGAAACTCCTAATAAATCCAGTTCGAATCGTCTGAATTCGTCAGTCAAAATGTCGATACAATAGTCATTTTTTATGTCGTAACATTCCAAGTTCCAATTTTCATGTTCTTTAAATCATTGAAATTTTTTTCGCCTCAGGAAAAGCAATGATCCCGGATACCAGTGCAGGACGGGGATCACATATCTTCTCAAGTCTACACCGAAGTGCTTAAGCCGGCTTAGAACCGGACAGCAAGAAGTCCCTGGGACCTCCATGAATGGAGGCTTTGTGTAATCCTGGGCCCATCTTGGTCACAACATGGTTTTCAGCACTTGGCGATGCTCTTCTATCAACAAGAGTCGAAATCCTGCACAGACAATCTCAAGCCTATTACCTCCGACTCATTATATATTCATGCCTACAAATATTATGCTACTACGGGGAGGCAACCCGTAACAGATAAATTAGCTAGGAAGAGGTTTTTCAGCCCAAAGACGCCCATCAAAACATACCAATCCCAGAAGAATTGTCCATTAGTCAGAATCCCGTGCGAATGCTGTGTCGTTTACTAGGCTATAATTTCCTCGAGGGGCGCCACTTCTCAAGTGGGAATAGAGTTGACCGCAAGGTCCCCAGTCTTGCAGGTACCCCCGAAAAGGTCGAGGCAGCCCTTTGCAGAGGCCGTTGTCCATAGATCTGGATCTTACGCCCTGCCACAGTTGTCCTCTTATAGAGGATCCTCCCGCGATGGTGTTCTGCATCACCATGCAATTTAACCCATTGCTGGGAGAAGGTTTGCAACTCATGGAACTTGTGGACAAACCAGTGGGCCCTTTTGAGTGTACATTTGAGGGGCCTTCTTCCTCCTCCGCCTGTATTTATGACCCCGGGCAAGGGTGCCCCAGATTCTATTATGGACCCCCAGGGACAAGGTCCCCCCTTGGTCCGTGCCTCCTATGGAGGTACCCTACATATCTGTAGAGCGTTCCCCTATCGCCACCTGGGGACACGCTGAATGGCCTGGGGGAGGCCAGGTAAACGGATCACTTTTGTTTTGCAAAGGCCATAACTCAGTGACATATTTAACCTACTACTTATAAATATACATAACTCACTGACTAGGCCTATATAAGTTATATACAGAAATATATAACTCAGTGACATACTTAACCTACTACTTATAAATATGTGTAACTCACTGACTAGGCCTATATAAGTTATATACAGAAATATATAACTGAGTGACATATTTAGCCTACTACTTATAAATATGTGTAACTCACTGACTAGGCATATAAGTTATATACAGAAATATATAACTCAGTGACATATTTAGCCTACTACTTAAAATATGTGTAACTCACTGACTAGGTCTATATAAGTTTATATACAGAAATATATAACTCAGTGACATATTTAGCCTACTACTTATAAATATGTGTAACTCACTGACTAGGCCTATCTAAGTTATATACAGAAATATACAACTGAGTGACATATTTAACCTACTACTTATAATATGTGTAACTCCCTGACTAGGCCTGTATAAGTTATATACAGAAATATATAACTCAGTGACATATTTAGCCTACTACTTAAAATATGTGTAACTCACTGACTAGGCCTATATAAGTTATATACAGAAATATATAACTCAGTCACATATTTAGCCTACTACTTATAATATGTGTAACTCACTGACTAGGCCTATCTAAGTTATATACAGAAATATATAACTGAGTGACATATTTAGCCTACTACTTATAAATATGTGTAACTCACTGACTAGGCCTATATAAGTTATATACAGAAATATATAACTGAGTGACATATTTAGCCTACTACTTATAAATATGTGTAACTTACTGACTTGGCATATAAGTTATATATAGAAATATATAACTCAGTGACATATTTAACCTACTACTTATAAATATACATAACTCACTGACAGGGCCTATATAAGTTATATACAGAAATATATAACCCAGTGACATATTTAGCCTACTACTTATAAATATGTGTAACTCACTGACTAGGCTCCATGGCCTGTAGGAGGGGTATTATGAAAAGATCAAATAAACATTAAACATTTAAACGCTTAAGATTTAAACAATATAAACATAACATTAATATTTAAACATATAATATATTTAACATATTAACATATTAAACATATTTAACATATATAACATATTTAACATATATAACATATTTAACATTTATAACATATTAAACATATTTCTGAGTCAGCATGAATAACCCTGATTTTTTCAATTTAACATCCTTAGCCTCAGTAGTAGCAGTAGTAGGCATAATAGTAGTAGTAGTATTTGCATGAACTAGGGCCTTGTGGTTAGTTCAACATTCCCGTCAACATGCCCTGGAAGTTCTAAGTTAATACCATAAGCCGTTCCGTAGATATTGCTCAAACACCCTTTTGGCAACCAGCGTGCAAATAATGTGTTTTGAGTTAGTTCAAAATCCCCCTCGACATTCCCTGATAGGTTCACCCATTTTAAAGTATACTTAGTAGTAGTAGTAGTATGCAGATATTGCCTTTTTGTTAGTTCAGCATCCTCAACATAACCAAAAAGTTTCCAATTAATAATCGTAGCCTTTCCTGAGATATGGTTGATACACCCGTTGGACAACCTGAATTCATAAAGTGTATTTTAATCTAATTTAACACCCCTTCAATTTCTCCTGGAAGTTTCAACTTAATAACCTTAGCTTTGGAAGCAGTAGTATTATAGTTACTTATTTCTCTAGAACCCGGATCCCACTATGAAGTTTGCCTTTGGAGAAGTGATGCCTGTGGTGGTGGGGGGGATACTCGGCTTCTTTTGGAAGATTAAATAAAAAAAAACAAGTTTTTTTAAACTGAAAGTAAGGAGCGACAATAAAACTTAAAACGAACAGAAATTATTCCGTATATGAAAGGGGCTGTCCCCTCCTCAACGCCTCGCTCTTTACGCTAAAGTTTGACTCTGTCTCACAACTTTATTTTTTAAAACAATAAAAAACTTTAGCGTAAAGAGCGAGGCGTTGAGGAGGGGACAGCCCCTTTCATATACGGAATAATTTCTGTTCGATTTAAGTTTTATTGTCGCTCCTTACTTTCAGTTTAAAAAACTTGTTTTTTTTATTTAATTTTTGAACGTTTTTGAATAAATGCAGGTTTTGATCTTGGCTCACCGTACATGAATAATTAAAACAAAATTTTCATATTAATTTACTTTTATTTAGTTAAATGGCTTTCTCGAAACTTGTTTAATTATATTTACGAACGTTTTTATTAGTAATAAATATACGTAACTTACGAATTAACTTACGTAACGAACTTCTATATTCATATATTTTTTAATTTGTTTACTAGGGGGTTCGCCCCCTAGTCAATACCTTGCTCTTTAAGCGAAAGTTCGAATTTTGTTCCAATTCTTTAAAAATGACCGCTTAATCACAAAGGCCGTTAATTAGAATAAATAGCTCTTATGAAAGTACTAAAAAATCTTTGGCTTAAAGAGCGAGGTATTGACTACGGGGTGAACCCAATCATATATGTAATATTTTCTGTTCGTTTGAAGTTTCGATGTTGCTGCTATTGCAGTTGAAATAGTTGTTTTTTTATATTAAATTTCTGATCTTGCTTTAAATAATGCTGGGAAGTCCGGCGTCCCCTTCATAGCAATGTCGCTTCCCCCATGAAAACTTCCTTCATGGAAAGATCCTAACACATAACCCCCGAACCACCCCACCCCCCCCACTACCAGGAAAAATCTCCCCTGAAAACGTCTGTATACTTCCAAATAACCAATACTATATGTTAACATTGGGTAAAGTTCATAACTTTCAGCCCTCCCCCCGGAAATTTCGGGGATTAAGTCATCCTAAAAGACATACTTATAATATTTTCGAACATGCTGAACGAAATGGCTATCTCAAAATTTTGATCAGGTGACTTTGGGAAAAAAATGAGCGTGGGAGGGGGCCTAGTTGCCCTCTATTTTTTTTGGTCACTTAAAAAGGGCACTAGAACTTTTAATTTCCATTCCAATGAGCCCTCCCACGATATTCTAGGACAACTGGGTCGATACGATCACCCCTGGGAAAAAAAAAAACAAATAAACACGCACCCGTGATCTTTCTTCTGGCAAAAAATGCAAAATTCCACATTTTTGTAGATGGGAGCTTGAAACCTCTACAGTAGGGTTCTCTGATACGCTGAATATGATGGTGTGATTTTCATTAGGGTTCTATAACTTTTAGGGGGTCTTTCCTCCTTTTTTCAAAAATCAGCCAAATTTTCTCAGGCGCCTAACTTTTGATGGGTACAATTAAACTTAATGAAACTTATATATTTGAAATCAGCATTAAAATCTGATTCTTTTGATGTATCTATTTGTATCAAAATACCGTTTTCTAGAGTTTCGGTTACCATTGAGCCGGGTCGCTCCTTACTTACAGTTCGTTACCACGAACTGTTTGATTTCTTGATGCACGACTTCAAAAAATACGAGTTAGACACGCCTAGGGGAGCAATGTGTGTCTCGGAGGAACCGCCCAGTCCTAATTGCCTATACTAACTCTTTTTCCAGCAATTGGAATTATTCTTGCAAAAAAAAAGATTTTTCGACTGCACCAAATTTATTTTGTATTAGCCTATTATATTACTTGGAACAGATGTCTCGTTGTTCTGGAAATATAATCTAGGGATATGATAATATTTCTTTTTTTTTGAGTATTTGCCGTACTAAAGAAACATTGATATATCTTGAAAAAAAAAATCTACAAAAGAGAACCTGGATCTTGAGGGGATGGAAATTCTTACTAAAGTTATATTGATATAGAACCTTCTAGCATCAATATAATCTTGAAAAAAGTCTAGAGATCTTATAATGTATTCTTTTTTAGGAGAATTCATGTTACTAAAGAAACACTAAAGTATCTCGGGAAGGATTATAAAGTTGAGCCTGGACGTGGAGCGGAAAGGAATTCTTATTTAAAGGATCTCAACATCGAAACCTTCTTAATTATACCCGACGAAGAGTATAGAGATGTAAGTTTAATCTTCGATGTTATCAAATTTGAAATTAAGTCTGAAATTCATGAACTGAGTGAATGAATAAAAACAATAACTAGAACTGAATGTGTCTAACGGTAAGCAACGACAACGGTAAAAAAAACCCCTTAATAAAGGCAAGAAACTAGACACAGAATTTCAAAAAGGGGACTCCTCCCCCCCCCTAAGTGGAGAAAGTAAACAAAAAAATTAGTCATTTCTCTTCATCGAGGCTTTTTACCTTACATCCACTGTAATTTGTATAGGTTTATTTTATTCTTAAAATAAATAAATATATTGTAATATTTTTTTTTATTTATTTCTAAAATAATTCGTGGAAACTTAAGAAAAGAATGTTCCTCCCAGAATATACTTATTGAAAAAAAAAATACATATATCTGATTGAAAATCTAGTTCTCTCATTTTTAATAGTTCTCATTTTTCATTATAAGAAATCTGTAGACTCCGAACCATCTAAAGTTCTCTCGGACGGTTTTGCCATAAACATGATTTTAATAATCTCTGACTAGAAGTTTAGGAATGTAAGTTTGAGTACCGAGGGTTTTGTGTTTTGGGAAGAATGTCTCTTCTATAAATGCATCTTTCACTTCATTGCAGTTTAAAAAGTTGGACCCCTGATCCTTATAAAAATGATACCATTATATTCAGCAAGTCCTAGTAGGTGTTAAAATACTGGAGATTTGAAGCTCTAGATGTGCAAAAAAATTGTATTTTTCCGAGAAATTGGGTCGCGAATATTCGCTTATTGACTTTTTTGTGTATTTTATTTGTTAGTCAAGGGCCCGATAATGTCTTGGTAGCTTAAAAACTTCATAGTTTGATTTATCTGGAAGCTAAAAAAGCACATAATCGATACTACTAAAATATAATTATGTAGTTTCAGTTTTAATTTGTGTAATTGAGGAATGTGTAACCTCCTCTTGCTTGCAGCCCTTTTAATTATAATCGATGCCACTTTAATGGATTTTACATGTAATTTCTTTTTTTTACATTTAATTTGTGTAATTGAGGAATGTGTAACCTCCTCTTGCTTGCAGCCCTTTTAATTATAATCGATGCCACTTTAATGGATTTTACATGTAATTTCTTTTTTTACATTTAATTTGTGTAATTGAGGAATGTGTAACCTCCTCTTGCTTGCAGCCCTTTTAATTATAATCGATGCCACTTTAATGGATTTTACATGTAATTTCTTTTTTTACATTTAATTTGTGTAATTGAGGAATGTGTAACCTCCTCTTGCTTGCAGCCCTTTTAATTATAATCGATGCCACTTTAATGGATTTTACATGTAATTTCTTTTTTTACATTTAATTTGTGTAATTGAGGAATGTGTAACCTCCTCTTGCTTTCAGCCCTTTTTATTATAATCGATGCCACTTTAATGGATTTTACATGTAATTTCTTTTTTTACATTTAATTTGTGTAATTGAGGAATGTGTAATCTCCTCTTGCTTGCAGCCCTTTTAATTATAATCGATGCCACTTTAATGGATTTTACATGTAATTTC
Organism: Artemia sinica; assembly: GCA_027921565.1. Taxonomy (NCBI): domain Eukaryota; kingdom Metazoa; phylum Arthropoda; class Branchiopoda; order Anostraca; family Artemiidae; genus Artemia; species Artemia sinica. Next base: position 62,107,819 of record CM051259.1, read on the forward strand.
TTCTGCACTGGTTCATTACTGAAACTAGTATAATAATTTAAATTCAAGAGTTTAATTTAAGAGTTTTAGTGTTTACCCTTAAATAATAAATCCAAGAACTAACATTAAAATCATAAAAATGTAAAAATATTTATCTTAATTTCACAGCAAAAGAATGAGTAATATCAATTCTGCCCATTCAAGAATTTTCCTGCTTCTCAGTTGAAAATACCAACATTATTATTCAAACAAGTTTTCTTAGTTAAAAGAGTAGTTTTCTTAATAAGCTTTAATCATCTCCCAATAAACAAATTAATATTCTACGTATTTCATGCTCCTAAAATATTATCGAATTTTTTTTTTTTTACAGCCCTTAGACTATATTTAGTTTCAGAATATTGCCCTTCATTCAATTTGGGTTGCCTAAGAATACTGTAGCTGGACAACATAAGATACTATATCATATTTCTTTTTTAGCAGAAATAAGGAGGATGCTTATGGAAGTATTTTACGGATGTTTTATAACATTTTTCAATGAAAAAAAATGCTTTCAGAATTTATTTTGTATTTATTCTTACCTTTAAATGTTTTTAATAGGAAGTAGCATCACTCTTATTTGTGGTACATTCTACTTTATTTTAGTTTGACTTGATTATTTATTTCAATTTATCTACAGTTTAGGTTTCATCTACTCATTCATTGTCATTTTTGTTTGTTTTTAAGTTTGAATTATTATATGACTTTATCTCTGTTTATTGTTTTTTTTAATATTGTCCTTTTCTTTTTTTTTTCTTTTTAATATGACAAACATTCTTGTCTATTTAAAAAAAAAATTACTTGTTGTCAATTTTTTAATTGACACAGTTTTTGATAATTAAACCTTTTTTAAATCCCTTCTGTTTAAGAATTTGCTCATTTTGTTGTAACATAAATTTCAGGCCAAATTTAAATGCTAAATTAAAAAATTTGAATTAGTAATAGTTTTATGCTATATTTTGTTAATAATATTTTCGTAAAACATTTAGAGCGGAGGCAAAGTTTTGAATCATAAAGATAGGCAACCTTTTATTGTGATCTTGTGCTAATTGCTTATTTTGTGACTAGCTAACGTCAAGAAGTATTTTTGCCAACCTTGCTTTAATTTTCCATGTCTTAAAATCTAAATTATTTAATTAAGTTCAAATAAAAGGGACAATTAGATAATTCTTCTAATCTATTAAATGCTGATTTTTTTTTTTTTTTTTTTTTTTTTTTAAGAAACACTATCCACACAGGTAAAAAATTCAGAACCTTAATCGATATTACATAAGCAGGAATACTAAATAGTGCCGTAATAAGGCCTTAAACGCAATAAACCTGATTTATTTTTAGTTATTCGAAAAAAAAAAGTTTGTTTTATAATCAATTATAAAACAAACAAAAATGAGCAAGGACATTAAATGCAAGATCTAGAAATGTCAAAAGATTTATTTTAAGGGAGAACGGTAGGAGAGTATATCTAATAATTATGAGTTTATGTTTTGAATTCTGAGTAAGGAATCGTAAATGTGGATTTCCGGGTAGGTGTACTATAAAATAGCTCTATAATATACTTTTATAGGTACTGTTTATAATGGACTTAATCATACTTGAGGTTTTTAGTTCGAGTTGTAACAGGTAAACACTATCACATTAAATATGATTAAGTATTGACTAAATTTTTTTTTATTCCTTAATTCGTGGCTAAAGGTAAAACTAAGTATTTGAATTGCCGCTTGTCTTTTATTGAGGTTTTTATATGACTTTTCAAACTTCTTTTGAAAGATTCAGCAGAAAAAGCCTTAGGAATAACGTCTTTAGGAAGATCATTCCAATTCAGAGTGCAATGTCGAATGAAGCTGTTTTTCAAATACTCTGTTCTCTGAGTGTCACCCTTAAGATAATTGGACCGAGCTGTATGCGTTTGTTTGTTTTATGGGCTTGACATTGAGGGGCACAATGCAAAAAAAAAACTCAAGAGAAGGAAGTGAATTTATTTACTTGTAGAAAAAAGACATTGACGCTACATAAACTTCTCACTAATAGACTGGAGAGAATCATGGGAAGCAACTGAACCTACCCTATTAGGCCTTTTTTGGATCTTTTATAATATTGTCGACAACGTTTTCAGAGCACCGCCATCTATACTCGGCGATGGGTCTGATGCATGACTTGTAAAGTGGGATGATCAAGCTGAGAGGTAGTAGATTTTTGCAACGAAGGGTAATCCCAAGATTTCTTCCACAGTTTCGGTCGAGGTGGTTGTTCCAAGAGGGATCTGGGGACAAGGGGATTCTGAGGAAACAAAGCTTGTCAGCTTTATTCATAGCTTCGCCTATGAAGTTGAAGTTGGTGGCAATTTTGATCTGGAGATAATTAGACCCTTTGTTTTGGGATGTACTGAAACTGACTATTCAGGCATCGAACCACTTTTCAATTGCCAAAAGATCAGTCTTAAAGGTTCAGGGATACTTGGACTGTGTCTTCATGTTGTGAGAGGACTACATGTGTCATGGTGTCATTGAAGAAGTGACGCAGAAGGCTCGCAACGTTGTCTTCCACGGCATTTATGCAGAGACTGAAAAGCTTAGGTCCCAATATTTTAGCGTGGGTTACGCATACCTTTATTAGATATTCGGAGGAAGTGAACCGTCAAGAACAACCCGTAGTGAATAATCAGAATGATATCTCTCAATTACTTTTAACAGACGTCCACTGACGTCTGACGTCTGTTTCTTTAGTAGGCCACGATGCCGTACCCTGTCAGAAGCCTATAATTTCAATCTACCCCTGGTATTTGGCTATTAAGCAGTGAGGCGTTTACCGCTTCCTATGGAAACCATATTGGTGGTTACCTAAAAATTCATTTGGCTCCAGGTGCTGATATTATGCATGATTAGAAACGCTTTTGTAAACTTTCCCAATTCAGGAGAAGATACTATTTGGCCTGCACAAGCTCAGAATCATTAGATCGCCATTTGGAGCAGGTATAGGAATAACAAGGACAGATTTCTATAATTGTGGAAATTTTCCAGTTGAAAAAGAAAGCCTGAAAAGCGATGAAAAAGGTTAACTCTATTCGGCACTGCAGGACTTCAAGACAACATTAGGTTTACGGTGAAAACCCACGAATTTCGTCACAACAAGATGCCGCAAAGTTTGAAGGGCTTTAAGAGTGGAATAGTTCACACGATCAAGGACAGTATCTGTTCTTTCAGGAAAATCGGGAACTTTTTTGCCGTCGTCGTTCCGATTGAATTAATTGATTAATTAGTTTTATTTTATAACCCGTCAAAAGTACAAAGCATGGCGATGGATTGTACCAAAGAGAGAGAAAAAAAAAAAAACAACATACAAAACAGGAGCAAATACGTACAAACGATAACCACGAATAAACCGACCATGTCGAGAAAGTGAGCCACTCCAAGTGTGGCGAACCTCTTTAAGTGAATCATAAAAATAAATACAATATAAAATGATAATAATCCAGAAAAAAAAATAAAGCAAACTAGCATTAAAAAAAAATCCTTCCAGGGGTGGTTCAACGGATATTCTCTAAGCTTGGAAAAAAGCTTATCTGCAGCATCAGGAGGATCCGGCAAGCCATATCTCTCCCACAGTGTACTATTCCTAGTCCAAGGAAGAACCCGATTAAGGAACTTTAAATGTTTGAAATATTTTATCTGATTGGTTAAAATGTCCCAGAAAGGAACCAGGTATAGAACATGAGGTAGAGAAACAGCATTATGTACTTTCGCAAGGTGGCGTTTACTAAGATTCAGCTGTGTTCCAATTGCACCAGCTTACGCATTACGTATCTTACGCTCGGTCCGAACAATAACTAATTTCCGAGTTGAATTTAGGGATATACCAATAGGTAATCCAATATACACAACTTCCGTCAATGGTACAACATCAGAATCACCCAGATTTACTCTATCATGGGTTTCAAAACGGTTCAAATTATATATAGGACTTGCGACTTAGCTGCATTTAAAGAAAGACCAATATCATTATAATTCTTAGCAGTCACTCTAAAACTTTTTTCCAAACTAAACAACCTACTTAGGTTAAGAATGTCATCCGTATATAACATAACATAAAACAAACACACTAACACCATTCGATGAGCAACAAGGCGATAAATCACCTTAGGCTTTTACAGCCGCGTTATTATAAATAGTAGGATAGGTAATGGCCCCTTGTTTAATACCAATATTCACACAAAGTTCTAAAGGAAGGAGCTAAGATCCAATCTTTAAACATACTCAGAGGTGCTATACATACAATAAGGAAGTCGAGCTACATCAACAGATACCCTTCTATTTAATAACTCAAGCATAGCCTGAGAATGGATTAGAAATCAAAAATCATTACTAATGTCATGTGCGCAAATAGCCAAAGGGCTACCTGACCTTTCGGCATCATTTAATATTGTATATAAACTCCTTAAAGCGTGGTAGCGACCAAGACCCTGTTGAAATCCAAACTGAAAAGGAAGCATGACCCACTGCTGTCGAATACGTTCAATAATCCATATTCGAAAACAAACTAGAAACTGTAAAATATTCGAAAACAAAGTAGAAACTGTAATGGGCTTATAAGACAAACATTGAGAAAGCGGTTTCTCTTTTTTCAAAACCAGAGTTTTAACACCAACACTTAGGCAATCAGGCACAACTACTGTAAAATTCACCTGGAACAATGAAGCCATATGATCAAAAAGGTAATCGCTGGCATTCACTGAAAACTTAAAATGGTGAACACAAATCCCATTCGACCCACAAGAAAACTTCTTTTAAGCTTCGGTATAGCCCCTTTAATCAAATTAACTCCAGCGATTACCAGCTCGCATCTAGCTCGAGTGTTCAAAAAACTCCTAATTTATTCATTAAACTTTTTAGTCTATGGACTATCAGGGGCTTTAAACTGGGCAGAAAAATGTCCCACCTACTAAGACTCGGATAATTCTAAAGCGTTAAAATCAGTGGATCGACCAAGGTGAGACCTCCAAAGCGAATTTGGATCGTCAGCGGTTTTTGCCGTACGTTCTGCTTTGATATCGGCAACATGATCACGGAGCGCTTTACAAAAGTTTCTTTTTGTATGAGTTCGGATGGCATTTACAACAGCAACTCTAGGTCTATCACAGTCTTGCCATATACGCAACCATACTCTAGCCTGGGAACAAGCACTAACTAAAATTGGATTTCGAGACCAACCACATTTTGCCGTTTTTGCTCAAGACAGCTGCCCGATCAGCATATCTAAAAGCATGAATAGTTTGTTCACAATATAGTTTATGCTGTAAACGAAGCTCAGGATCGTCCATAGCTGTAAAGAAAATTGAAGTAGGTGATAATACGCCTTAACAAGAGGTTTTGTCTGTGCTTGTGGATCTTGAACAACAGTCCCGTTGGAAATTTCAATTAGGGTATCGAATTTCCTTTGAATGAGCATAACAATTATCCAGCGGCTCTTAATAGAAGTCTTTTGAAGTTTGGTAGCGAATTTCTCTTTGTACTAAACCCGTAATTGCTGAATCGTGTGAACTACGCCTTTACTGGCTTTTATGACATCAAGTCTGTCTTTGTTGCTCTTTGAGAGTAGCAGTCGCTTGCGTGCTTTTTGGTTGGATAGCCTTTTCGCATAGGAGTTTTAGCCAAGGTTTGTCCTTGCTGGACACATGGATGCGGTTCGATGGAATATAGTTAGCGATACAGTTGAGTATGGCCTGCTGGTGATTTTCTGCAGCTATCTTGGGCCCTTTAAGGAGTAAGGCTCCCCATTGCTGAGATGTGAGTGCATTTCTTAAGCCATCTAAACATCCTCTTTTGTAGTGCCATATATGTCAGTCGAGATGTATAGGGGGAGGAATACGAATATTTCCATGCGCAATGACGACAACGTGGTTAATTGTGAAGGTATAAGCGTCAACCTTGAAGGAATCAGGGTGATCCGTAAGGAAGTCATTAAGACAAGTTCCTCTGTCTAGACCATGGTAGGTTTGGAATTCAACAAGTTCTTTAAGCCATAATACAATAAAAAGATCATACTGGTATAGACGTTAAACTCATCAAAGAGGATGAAGGTAAGATTAGCGTTTTTGTCCCGAATGTAATCAAGGGAGATTTTTAAGTTGAGGTTGTGAGGTTGTCATCCTCACAGACCTAATTTCCAGAACTTTCTACTACGTTGAACAAAATAGCTATCTAAAAATTTTGATTGGATGTTACACAAAAAAAACTAAAAAAACATAGACAAAATTTTTTTGTATCCATTATTGTTACATTTTTACGAGTAAGGCAAACATTTCGGGGGGGGGGGTTAAACCCCCCTAGCCCCCCCTCCCCCCTCTGTGTACGGCCTTGACTACGTTGAACAAAACTGATATCTCAAAATTTTGATTGGATGTGTTTGGAGAAATGGTGGGCGTGAGAGGGGGGTTAGTTGCCCTCCAATCACTTCCGACTATTAAAAAGGGCATTTTTTAAAATCTAGCAAGTTAAAAAGTTTATTTTTTTTAACTGGATTAAAATGTGACTCCCTTGGTATCCTAAGGTATTCTGGAACCAAAAGTAAATCATTGGGGAACTGAAAAAAAAACAAATCCTGTTAATCTTGATTGGCTGTCATAAAAAGAATTATAGGTCTGTCCACCAAACTTTTCATCCGTGACATGTTGATGATTAAAGGATCTCAAGTGTCGGATGGTTCACAGAGCTATATTTTTGCATGAAAACTGATGTTTTAAATCATTTTTATTCATTTTATCTGCATGTTCTTGTGTCAGACGGTCAGACAGCTATTCCCTTTAAAACTAATTTAATCTAAACGACTCTATTGAACGACATTCGAAAATTAAAATAAAGCGATAAAATGAAACGACTATATTCTATTTACAAGGGAATTAAGCATTTATATGTACCATAGAAGCCGAGTTTTGTCGAAATCAGCCATTTCTTTACTGAGTAGTTTGAAAATGCAAAAGTAGTTTTTGTACTAAAACACTGCAAAAACACAGACTAGTTTTCATTGAAAAGCTTCTTAGAGTGTATTGTTGACGTCTTGCTTCTTTCTTGGTGTATTTGACCTTTATTGTTATGACTAGTTTCAAAGACATGCTTCACGGATTATATTTACGACGTCTTGCTTCTATTTCAGTATCTTTGCTCTTTATCATTATGAACTCATTTCAAAAGGGGGGCTCTTTGGAGACTGCCTTTTCTCTATTCTTAATACTTTGTTCGACCTTTCAAATAAAATAAGATCATACTGGTATAACCCTTCCTTACCAGTGTTTTTTTGCTGTGGAGCAATAGACAATGATAGACGTTAAACTCATCAAAGAGGATGAAGGTAAGGTTAGCGTTTTTGTCCCGAATGTAATCAAGGGTGATTTTTAAGTAACTAGCAGGTTGGACGGTTAAATATAGTCCCAATGATCACGTCCTTATTTGGAAGGGTCACCCTAACCCACAGAGCTTCTTAAACTGCTGAGTTTGAAAGTTTCAAACATGAGTATGATCTTTGGCTCTGTAAGTAAATGGAAACACCTCCTCATCCAAATTTCACACCGTTAGTGTGTTCTCTCGGTCTCGTCTGAGGAATGGGTACTCCTCTATAACAACCTCACTGCTCAGTCTCTCGTGGTTGAGATTGGTCTCACTAGCAGACATAATAAATGGTTTGACTGAGTTCACCAAATGTAGGAACCAGTCTAAATTAGTTCTGAGACGTCGTATATTGATGTACGGACATTGTATGTGCATTTCTGACCTTATAAATGGCTACTGTAAACTTGTCTGCCCCCAAGTACAAATTTGTGAATGAAGAATACAATCTCTTGAAATTTGTTGTGGTTTCACAAGGGCTTCTTTTGCCTTAAACATCGTCCAATTTGAAGCTCACCATGGTAATTTAACAGCAGTCACATATTGTTTGTTTGACGAGTCATCAGTCATACTTCAGGGATTACTAGCTGATGTAGTAGGCCTAATAACGATGCTTGATAGATTTAAAACATCATTGTGAAATATTTTCATGCTGTGTTTTACTCTCTTATGCCACATTTGTATTAAATGATATCAAAAATTGTCACACAGAGACTTCGGAACAATTTGAAGCCGTTTTTGAAGTAGTATCCAGTTTCTTTTTATGTTTTCGCACCACTTTGCCTCTAACTATGTCCCCTAAATAAATTTTCAGTCGTGATTTTGATGAACTTGTTAGTGTTTAATACTGTCTTCAAAGCCTGCTTTCTCATATTCTTAGTTTTTTTTTTTTTTCATTTTCAGCATCATGCGAGAAAATCAGCTCTGAACGGTGCTGCAGGGAGTGCCAAAGATTTTCGGAGTCGGACGGAAAACAAATTCAAAATAAGTAGGTGACATCTACTCGCTCCCCTTAGATCTAGAATTTCATCAATATAATGTATATTTGACTTTCACGAAGTAGGTCATTAGGCAATGCAGCATGTCTTAACCACTGAACATATCTGCTGAAATTTTCTTTAATGAAGAGGGGATATCTAAGACCCAACAATAGTTACAAGCACATGTTTTCAAACTTTCCGTGAAAGACTCTTTAAGTGAATATATACATATATATATATATATATATATATATATATATATATATATATATATATATATATATATATATATATATATATATATATATATATATATATATATATATATATATATATATATATATATATATATATATATATATATATATATATATATATATATATATATATATATATATATATATATATATATATATATATATATATATATATATATATATATATATATATATATATATATATATATATATATAGTTTATAGTAGGCCTACTTGTGTGTTATACGCCACTCACTTAAGTGCTTCATTGAATTAGAACCGGTTTCTTTGACGCTCAATCCTAATGAAAAACCACAAAAAATGATGAAAATATAATACTTTAGAACAAACTTGGGCTATATATTTGCACATTGGGGGGGACAGGGGTAAAGTATAGCGAGTTTGCATGCAAAATGTGATGGGTACAATTATTATGCGTTTTATAAAGTAAGAATTGTTTTCAGTTTGAAAATATGTTTTTCAGTTTAAGAATTGTTTTCAATTTTTTGACAGTTTGAAAAGACTTTAAACTGTCCTAACTGTCAAACTATGTTTTCTAATTTCATAACTTAGAGGCCTCTCCCCACGGACTGTGAGGCGGGGGCCATTTTACCCCTAAAGACATAGTTATTTGATTTTTCAACTACACTGAACAAAATGGCTATCTCAAAATTTTGTTCAGATAACTTTGCGAAATAAATTGGCGTTGGAGGTGGGCCAGTTGCCCCCCCCCCCTATTCCTTTCTTCACTTAGAAAGGGCACTAGAACTTTTAATTTTCGTTCAAATGCGCTCTCTCCGGATCTTCTAGAACCATTATTTCAATACGATCACCCCTGAAAAAAAAACAAAACAAAAAAAAAACAAAGAAACACGCATCTGTGATCTGTCTTCTGGCAAAAAAAGCAAAATAACACATTTTTGTAGGAGCTTGACACTTCTACAGTAGGATTTTCGGGTACGCTGGATCTGACAATGTGATTTTCATCACGATTCCTTGAATTTTAGGAGGTTTTTCTTCCCTATTTCAAAAATGAGGCAATTTTTCTTAGGCTCGTAGCAATTAATGGGTAACACTAAACTTGATGAATCTCGTATATTTGGAATCAGCATAATAAGTTGATTCTTTTGATGTATTTATTGATATCAGAATTTTGTTTTCAGGGTTTCGGTTACTATTGAGCCGAGTCGCTCCTTACTTACAGTTCGTTACCATGAACTGTTTGATTTTGGAATTTTTTTTTTAACAAAGATTTTAGGACTTTATATCTTTAATTTCAAAAAAATGTATAATCTAATTCTTCCTTTACATCCATATATATGTTTAGCATAAACTTTTCTTCCTTAAGACTTTGATTTGGAGAAAAACCAAGAAATCAAACAGTTCGTGGTAACGATGTAATAGTAACCGAAACTCTTAAGAACGGAATTTTGATACCAATATATACTTTAAAAGAATCAAATTTTAATTTTGATTTCAAATATATAAGTTTCATCAAGATTAGTCTTACCCATCAAAAGCTACGCGCCTGAGAAAATTTGCCTGATTTTCAAAAAAAAAAGGGAAATACCCCCTAAAAGTTATAGAACCTTAATGAAAATCACACCATCAGATTTAGCGCATAAGAGAACCCTACTGTAGAGGTTTCAAGTACCTATATGCAAAAATGTGGAATTTTGTATTTTTTTTTTGCCAGAAGAAAGATCACGGATGCGTGTTTATTTGTTGTTTTTTTTTGTTTTTTTTTTTTCCTCCAGGGGTGATCGTATCGACCCAGTGGTCCTGGAATATCGTGGGAGGGCTCATTTGAACAGAAATTAAAAGTTATAGTGCCCTTTTTAAGTGACCAAAAAATGGAGGGCAACTAGGCCCCCTCCCACGCTCATTTTTTTTTCCCAAAGTCACCCGATTAAAATTTTGAGATAGCCGTTTTGTTCAACATGGTCAAAAATATAACAAATATGTCTTTTAGGATTACCTTATCCCCCAAAGCCCCCAGGGGGATGGCTGGCTGAAAAAGTTGTGAACTTTGGCCAATGTTTACATATAGTATTGGTTATTGGGAGGTATACAGACGTTTTCAGGGGGATGTTTTCTGGTAGTGGGGGGAGGGTTGCGGGATATGTTGGATGATCTTTCCAAGGAGGAAGCTTAATGGGGAACGGGCATTGCTATGAAGGGGGCGCCGGATTTCCCAGAACTATTTAAAAAACGATCAGAAATTAAATTTAAAAAAAACAAGTTTTTCAGCTGAAAGTAAGGAGCAACATCAAAACGTAAAACGAACAGAAATTATTACGTGTTTGATCGGGTTCACCCCCTTGTCAATACCTCACGCTTTAAGCCGAAGATTTTTTAGTACTTTCGTAAGAGCTATTTATTCTAATGAACGACCTTTGTAATTAAGGGGTCGTTTTTAAAGAATTGGAACAAAATTCGAACTTTAGCGTAAAGAGTAAGGTATTGACTAGGGGGTAAAACCCCTAATATACGCATTAAAAATTTATGAATATAGAAGTTCGTTACGTAAGTTAATTCGTAAGTTACGTGTATTTAGTACTAATAAAAACGTTCGTAAATAAAATTAAATAACTTTCGAGAAAGCCATTTAACCAAATAAAAGTAAAATTAATATGCAAATTTGTTTTAAGTATTCATATACAGTGAGCCAAAATCAAAACCTGAATTAATTCAAAAACGTTCAAAAATCAAATAAAAAAAAAGTTTTTTTAACTGAAAGTAAGGAGCAATATTAAAACTTAAACGAACGGAAATTATTCCGTATATGAAAGGGGCTTTCCCCTCCACAACGCCTCGCTCTTTACGCTAAAGTTAGACTCTTTCTCACAACGCTATTTTTTACAATAATAAAAACTTTAGGGTAGAGAGCGAGGCGTTGAGGAGGGGACAACCCTTTTCATATACAGAATAATTTCTGTTCGTTTTAAGTTTCATCAATGCTGCTCCTCACTTTCAGTTAAAAAAAACTTGTTTTTTTTTTATTTAATCAAAGATCATGAAATGGAAGTAAATGACTATTTGGCAAGAGCTATTGATGCCAGGAGAGTTGATCAACTTTGGTCTGAACACTGTCGGAAGTTTCAACCGTGGCTTTTATATAGGTTGTTGGATTTAATATTTAACAATGTTGGACATAATGTTGACATTATTGTTGATATCTGTTGATATTGTTGATATCATAATGTTCATATATTGAATTTAATAAGACATAATGTAGTCATTTAATGTAGTCCTTAGTGTAGTCACAGAGTGTATTTTGAAACTGTGGGAAAAATGATAAGGGCTTTATCTCTTTAATTTCCAAAAAACTTTTAGTTTAATTCTTTCTTTGTATCCACGTATTTGTTAAGCATAAACTTTTCTTCCTTAAGACTTGGATTTGGAGAAAACCAAGACATCAAAGATCGTGAAATGGAAGTTAATGACTATTTGGCAAGAGCTATTGATGCCAGAAGTATTGATCAACTTCGTTCAGAACACTGTCGCAAGTTTCTGCTGACTTTTCGGAAGAAAGAAGTTGAAGAAAAGGTAACAAAACTCACTTGCAATGTGCCAAATAGGCGAAATTTAAAAAAAAAAAATAGATACAGGTGTTCCTAAAATAACCTTTGATCTAAAGTTAAGTATCTTTTGTAAGCACAATGATAATGCTGATCAGGCATCTACGCAAAAGTCTTTTTCAAAGGGCGGGGTTCAGATTTTGGTCGGTTTAAAGAAAAGTTACATCTTAAAAATAGCTTTTAATTGAAAGTTTTATCAACGATAGTTTTATCAGTCGCCACTTTGTGAATTTTTACGTTAATGTAGCCAAAAAGTAATATTAATCTAATCTAAAAAAGAGGAATTAATCCATTGTTATTCTGGACAGATAGACTTTCGGGTTCAACCCAATAAACTCTCAAGAATGAACTGATTCGCTTAAGGTCAAATTTTTCTACAAAAAATAGTCGCACAGATTTATATGATGGAAAGGAGTTCTCCGGGTTCTTCGCCCTACTTTCCAGATAATACCATTTCACTTTTCTTATATATTCCATATTTACCACTTCCCCTTAAATAATAGCCCACTGTAACAAAAAATGTGAGCCACGATTTCCTTGAAATTACTGACACTTAGAAGTTTTTGTCCTTTTTTGAAGGCCAAGCACTTTCACAAGATTAATCTTGCAAAACTTTTTCATGAAAGTTCAAGCGTCAAACTTTCCAATATTTTTCATGTTTTCTCAAGAAGTTAAAAGCTGTTACGGAGAGTTAAAAAGCTTTTGAAATGTCAGCTTTAATCTTTAAAAATTTACCAGTACGGAATAGAAAAGACAAGCAAAGCAAATATTGGAACAAATTCAATCCCGTTATAGAAAAATGCTCCGTTTTCTGCATTTCGGAAGTACTTCAAAAGTTTTTGGGAGTGTATCGGTTTTCGGAGGTATATCATAAAAAGTAAAAATTAGGGTGCTACCCTTCACTCAAGTGGGTATTTGGGCATTTGGTCCTCATAAAAAGGATTCTTGGTACATTTGTCACGTCATTATATAAAATTTAGGATGCTCCACTTCACTCAAGTGGGTATTTTCGTCACGTCATTAGTGCCCCAGGGTCTGAACTAGGGTATGCTGAAGTGAATATACTTAGTTTAACGACAGAGTGCAGTGATTGTGCTTAAATCCCATTGATTCAAGTCAAAACGGAGAAGGAAAATAAGCTACAAAAAAAGTGATAAAACGCTCTCCCTTTTAAGATCCAGTGACATACGCAATTTCATAATTTGATCTTGAGCAACACTGAAACAATACTAATAGTGACGCCAGCCCTAGGTTACAACCATGGTTTTGATAATCATGGAATCTATGATGCCAATGATAAGACAGGTTTTACATAATATTATTTGAAGGATCCAATGCATCAAGTGCCGTTCTTCCATAATCCCTTTATCCAGTTTAATTGCTAGGTTTTAACAGACAACTTTGATGGCGTGATACCGTTAGGTTTTGCAGATAGATTTGCTGCACCAAAAAAGCTGTTGTAATTGCTCTTGCTCAGCCAGAGTCGACCCAGCTCTAAATGGGTACCTGGAGAAATCTGGGGAAGGTAAACAGGAAGGGTGTGTGAAAGCACAGGATGGTTGGCCCCCAACCCCCCATTGCACCTCCTGGCTGAAGGGCCAAGAAACGGAGATCAACACCACCGGTAGGGACTGTAAAGTCCAATGCCGTATTCTTTACCTTTATCTAAACCTTTTATGACACTGACATCATCGTTTAGGCCATGGCCACTGTTGTTACTTGTTTTGTCACCATCGCGATCTAATCATGTATGCTAAAGTCCTACTAACCTTTACCTGTCTCTGCTCCCTACTTACTCTTGCACATCTTTCATTAATCCGTTATGACGAATCGTACATCTGACCGTTCATTCTCCTGACAAGTTGCCCTGGTTGTATTTTCCTATGATTAGTTATCTGCTACCGATTGAACCACTTTCACTTGGGAAAAATGGACCATCTAGAAGGGTAGGGGACTAGACATTCTTTCTTGCAGTGTATGTAAAAAATAAATACTTATCTGAGATCTTTACTTTTCATATAAGAATCATGTTTAAAAAGAAAATATCTGGTTCACAATTTTATCTTGTCCTTCAAAACTTCTTGGTTGGAAAAGTATGGTTCTGAGGATCCTACTCAACTTTCCTTCCCCCCCTCCCTTAAAAACAATTAAATATTTGACATGGGTTATTATTTCTATTCCTTGTAGTTGTACATGTCCTGTTGCACTTGCAAAGTTTAAAAATAAATTACACAGAAAATTTATACTATAGCATGAAGCTTGTAAACCCAATCGCAAGTTAGGGGCAGAGAACTTTCCCCTGCTAGCAGTATCCATAACCATTAATATGACTTGTTTGTTTCATTTAAATTTGTGCTGTCTTACTCAAAAACGGGTAGAACAAAACACAATAGATTAGCTTATTTAATAACCTTCTTATCAGAGTCAACGCTGTAGCGTTGCCTATAGTAAAGGCCATACGGCTCCAATGTTTTATTTTTTTTTTTCCCAGAGGCACTTCATATGGAAGAGGTCGTCGTAGGAACTTCAAAGAGGGCTCATTCGATTGGAAATCGAGAGTTCTAGTGCCCTTTTTAATAGTCGAAAATGATTAGAGGGCAACAACCCCCCCCCCCACGCCCATCATTCCCCCAAACACATCCAATCAAAATTTTGAGATAGCCATTTTGTTCAGCGTAGTTGATTTCCACATAGAAAATATAATTTTGAGCAGGACACTCCCCCACAACTCTCAGGGCAAGGGTTTTTAAGTTATGCCTTGGGGGAATATAAGGTTTTTATAGAAGGCGTTGTCGTAGAAACTTCAAAAACAGGCTCATTCGATTGGAAATTCAAAGGGCTAGTGCACTTTTCAATTGTCGAAAGTGATTGGAGGGCAAGTAGCCCCCCCCCCCCACGCCCATCATTTCCCCAAACACATCCAATGAAATTTTGAGATAGCCATTTTGTTCAGCGTAGTTGATTTCCAGATAGAAAATATGTTTTTGAGGAGGACAATCCCCCATAACCCTCAGGGCAGGGGTTTTAAAGTTATGCCCTGGGGGCATAAAAGGTTTTTATTGAAGGCGTTGTCGTAGAAAATTTCAAAAAAGGCTCATTCGATTAGAAAACCAAAGGGCTAGTGCCCTTTTTAATAGTCGAAAGTGATTGGAGGGCAACTAGCCCCCCCCCCCAACGCCAATCATTCCCCCAAACACATCCAATCCAAATTTTGAGCTAGCCATTTTATTCAGCGTTGTTGTTTTTTTTCTAAATAGAAAATATGTTTTTGAGGAGGACACTCCCCCACAACCCTTTAGGGCAAGGGTTTAGTTTATGCCCTGGGGGCATATAAGGTTTTTATAGAAGGCGCTGTCGTAGAAACTTCAAAAAGGCTCATTCGATTGGAAATTCAAAGGGCTAGTGCCCTTTTTAATAGTCAAAAGTGATTGGAGTGCAACTAGCCCCCCCCCCACACGCCCATCATTCCCCCAAACACATCCAATCAAAATTTTGAGATAGCCATTTTGTTCAACGTAGTTGATTTTCAGATAGAAAATACGTTTTTGAGGAGGACACTCCCCCACAACCCTCAAGGCAAGGGTTTTTAAGCTATACCCTGGGGGCATATAAGGTTTCTATAGAAGGCGGTGTCGTAGAAACTTCAAAAAGGCTCATTTGATTGGAAAATTCAAAGTGCCCTTTTTAATTGTCCCTTTTTTAATTGTTGATAGTTATTTGAGGGCAACTAACCCCCCTCTCACGCCCACCGTTTCTCCAAACACATCCAATCAAAATTTTTGAGACAGCAATTTTATTAAACGTAGTTTTAAGTTCTGGAAATTAGGTCTTTGAGGATGACAAATCCCCCGCAGTCCTCAGGGCAAGGGTTGTAATTTAAGGATTCTCCGAATTCTTCGTATTATTTCTTATGGAAGGGATGCTCGTATAAACTTTAGAGAGGGCTCATTTGATTGGAAATTGAAAGTTCTTGTTCACTTTTGAAGAGTCAAAAGAGATTGGAGGGCAACTAGCCCCCCCCCCCCCTCTACGCCCCTAAATGCATCAGATAAAAATTTTGAGATAGACATTTTGTTAAAATAGTTCAAAGTTCTGATAACAAAAAACTCCGGTGTCGACACAGCCCACCAGGGCACAGGGGTAGGCGTTGTAAGTTATGCCCTGGGGGCATATAAACAATCAAACAATCATTAAATAAACGATCAATGCAAGCAAACATACAATAGATATTAATGTAAATTAATAAATAAATTTAGTTTTTTTAATTAATTCTCTTATGTTATTAAGTTTTAGACAATAAAAAACTAAAGTTCATAAAGCAATAAGGTTTCGATGTGTTATTGTTTTTTAGTTGTGCACTAAGATTAGTGAAAACAGGACCACCAACGGGAAGGTTGTGCACAGCCAGCCCCGTCCGCCCATCCTTTAGGATTAAACCCGACCCCTAATATCCTCCCATTTGTAGCGCAAATGTAAGGATAGCCTTGTATTGTGCTTGTGAATTTTTATCTCTTTTGTAAAGTTATTTTAGTTTTTTTTAATTAATTTTTTTCTGTTACTAAGTTTTATACAATAGAAAACAAAAGGTCAAAAAGACCATAAGGCTTTAATCTTTTGTTGGGTCTTTTTCTAAAAAAACTCCTCATTTTGTTGTGTACAGGCAGCCCTGCCCGCCCAAGCATTAAAACCGACGCCCTGACGCCCTGAACCTAAAAAGTTGAGTAGAAATTTCATCTTCCATTTTTATGGATATCCGAAATTATCTGAGGGGAATATATTTGGGGGAGCATATTCTACGGCTGGGAAATTTCTGCTGGGGGGAGTTTAACGTGGGGAATTATCAGCAGGAAAAAAAAAATGCTCTTTGAGGGGGGAGAAATTTCCAGGGGTGGTATTTCCAAATGTGAATTATTCAGGGAGGGGACGACTAAACCCATTCGACAATATTCTTATTTTACATCTGAAAGTAACGAGAATAAAGAATCAACGGAAATGTCAGAGATAGAACTTCAGTTCCTTTAGACGATTTTGTTCGTGTCTTTTAAAAAAAAGACATTTTCAAAACACAGATTAATTTCATTTGTATTACTTTCTCTGTGGCTGCTCAATTATGCATGTGAGGGGGAGACTTCCCCCACCACTGTCTCCGCTAAGGTTTCAGTTTTTATCTCAAGGTTTAAAAATGAACGAACAATGCGATAAAAGTATAACTCAAAATAACATATATAGAATAATATATGCACATAACACGGAACAATTAATCAAAATTGCATATTATGAGTTGAGGCTCACCCAAATGATGGGCCAGGGGGCTCACCCTTCCACAATCTATGAAATCAATCCTGCAATAACTGAAAATATAAAGTATTTTGAGTATTTTAACGTCTTCCACAACTCAAAAACGGTCCAACATTCTACAGCCCAATGAGTCTGTCTAATCTCTTAAATCGGGAACGGAGGAGATAAGTGAAGTTCCGTCCCGTATTGGATGAGTCTCCAACCCCACCCTCCCCCCCTCTCCTACTGTCTACGCTAAAGTTTTCTTCTTCTTTATGCCAACTACGCCACCCCTACCCCAAAGACTTTAATAAGGTAAAGTTTTGTATGGGAAGAACACATAGTAAATCTATTATTATTATCCAATTATAAGGTTAAAATAAATACTCTGTGATTGATGCAAAATTGCTTTGGCACACAAAGTCTATTAAGGTCAATTCCAAACATTCGTGATCTCTTTGTGTGAGCAAGTGAAATGGTCAAAACACCCTTATTGGAGCTATTTTTTCAATCCATTCATTGTTGTCAATCGCTGTCCACAAGTTATGCAAGCCGTCTATTGTTCATATATAAGGTTTTTATCAAAGAGTTAATCGTATAGACTTTGAAAAAACCTAATTCGATTTAAATTGAAAGTTCTAGATCCGTTTTTTTAAAGTCAAGAATAATGGAACAGTAAGCAACCTCCCCCCCCCCCCCATTCCATAAAAACTTGAAACTTTTTGCAATCAAAAACGAATAAAAATTAATTAAAAAAAAACTTTCCGAAAAATAAGTTTTTTCAAAGAAAAGTAAAGGCCATTTTAAACTTAAGCTCAGGAGATACAAATACCTGTTAAAATTCAAACTCAAAAACGACCAGAAATTACTATTAAAGAATAAATGAAACTCAAAACGAACAGAAAATAAATAAACAATAATAGCAAAAAACATACAACAAGTAATAATATAAATGAATAAATAGATCTTAAAAGCGAGTAATGCTCAGATTGAACATGAAAATCAAGCTTTAAACGAAAAAAAAAACAGTTTGCTATTAAGGTATAAATGAAACATAAAACGAACAGAAATTAAATAAATAATCAATGCAAACAAACATACAATATATATTAATGTAAATAAATAAATAAATCTTAAAACAAGTGAAACTTAAATTGAATATGCAAATCAAGCTTTCAGCAATTAGTATCATTATACATAAAATATTCAGTTTAATTTATTAGTTTTTTCCAAGATTGGTCAAGACAAGCATAGTTTCACTACAAACAAAATTTGGATACTGCCCCTTCTTTAAC
The DNA here is from genome assembly GCA_027921565.1 of Artemia sinica. Lineage (NCBI taxonomy): Eukaryota > Metazoa > Arthropoda > Branchiopoda > Anostraca > Artemiidae > Artemia > Artemia sinica. Next base: position 62,126,599 of record CM051259.1, read on the forward strand.
TGTAAAAACCTAAAGCCTTCTGCGTCATTGGCACTTCACTGAAAACGAATTACTTGTATATTACAAATTTATTCTTTTCCAGTTCTTACAGCATTGAAAATGAAAATAAAAATTACAGTGAAAAAAAAAATCTTGAACTGATGGATCTTTCAACAATTAATATCATTATATATCTAATAATAAGTTTGATTTTGTTTATACTTTTCAAGACTGTTTAAGACTCATATAGTTTTCAGTAAGGCGCCAATGACGCAGTAGGTTTTAGGCTTCTGCTGTGAGGCGATACCCGAACTCTTGTTTGTAGTTATTTTTATTCGATTCAAACTTGATTTGCACATTCAATTTAAGTTTCACTTGTTTTAAGATTTATTTATTCATTTACATTAATATATATTGTATGTTTGTTCGCATTGATTGTTTATTTAATTTCTGTTCGTTTAAGTTTCATTTATACCTTAATAACAAGCTATTTTTTTCTTTTAAAGTTTGATTTTCATATTCAATCTAAGCATTACTCGCTTTAAGATCTATTTATTCATTTATATTATTAATTGTTGTATTTTTTTTTGCTATGATTGTTTATTTAATTTCTGTTCGTTTTGGGTTTCATTTATTCTTTAATAGTAATTTCTGGTCGTTTTGAGTTTGAATTTTAAAAGGTATTTGTATCTCCTGAGCTTAAGTTTAAAATGGCCTTTACTTTTCTTTGAAAAATTTGTTTTTCGGAAAGTTTTTTTTTAATTATATAATAAAAAGGTCGCATAGACCCTTTTTCTTCTCTCCTAGAGACTCTTTGCGCTGTAAAGCGTTCTAAACACTACAACAATGGGTTATTTGGCCACCTCCGAAGTAATAGTAATTATTTTTACTGTTGTATTATTGTTCTATTATTGTCATATTATTATTACAAATTATTTTTATTGCAATTATTATTATTATTATTATTATTTATGTAATGACTGTTGCGGGTATTTCTATTAAGTTGACTTTCTCTATTCTTCTAAAAAAAAAAGTAAAAAAAAATGATTCCTCTTTTCCAGTACGTTCAATGGGTGATCCAATTATTATTCCATCAGCTAGGTCTTTTTGGGACGTGTCATCAACATCGATGGAACCTATTTTTAGAAAAGAGAATCTTTGTTTCCGCAGTCAATTTATATCTGTCCTCAAGTTCCAATCTTACTTATTGTTTGACAAACTCTATTATCATGGGCTCATTCATTAGATAGATAAATCTATGCGCGAATAAGAAACAGATTTAAAAAATCAATTTAACATAATAAATCACTTCCAGGGCTACCGAAATACGGGACCGCACATTTAAAATAAAACCAAAGGATATTGCAAATCTTAAATATAAAAAAATAAAAGTTTTTTTCAAAGAAAGTGAAGATTGACATTGAAATTTAAAAAGAACAGATCTTACTCCATGTATGAGGGGAGCGGCTCCTCAACCCCTCATTCCTTATGGTTTAGTTTTATTATGCTTTAAAAATCTTATTCCAATTAAATGGCCCTTGTGTCTATGCTGTTGTTTTAAAATATTGGCTCAAAAGGTTAAATTTCAGCATAAACTGTGAGGAGCTGAGGAGGGGACAGCCCCCTCATGTACGAAATTGGTTCTGTTCAAATTCAGCTTTGGTGTAATTTTTACTTCCCTTGACAAATATTTTCTGTACAAGGGGAGTGAATACCAATCATTTCATTACGATTCTTAAACGTTCTAAACCCAGATTAATCAAATTTATGTGCAGAGATAGCTTAATGAATTAGCCACCTTGCTTGCTGCTGTGTCACAGAACTTGCCAACTGAACTTCGAACAACAAGAGCAAAAGAGTGATCAGAGTCACATTACTCAGTAACCTGTTGGATGTAGTCAATACAAGAGGTCTCTTTGCGTTAAGGTCTCTTTGTTTTTCAGTTACGTTGAACCACGTCAAAATATAGTCGGAAAAGTGATGACAAAGAATATATAGAACAGTGCGTGATTAAACTTGTATGCCAAACTGGGCAAAAATGATCCAGATGAGCTTAAGATGCTTCAGCAAGCCAACAGGAATGACAAGATGTCCCAGAGCCAAATTTCCAAGTGAGACAGGAGGTTTCGAATAGAGAAGGAGTCTGTTTGACAACGATCAGTGCCCAGGCGTCCTTGAATGACCAAAAACTGACAATATAGTGGAAAATTAGTGAAAACTTTTAAATAGTGATCGACGATTGAGCGTTCAGCTTTTAGCTGATATGAATAATATACTGAAAATAATGGTTCATCTAGCTTCAACCGGGAATTTGTGCATGAGGAAAATGTGTGCAAAAATGGGATCCAAAGTGCTCGTAGAGGGAATGAAGGCCAAGCATGTCACAAATTGTCAGACCTACATGAAAATTACGAAATCTATTCTGACCTCCTAGACAGAGCCGTCCCAAGTGACGGAAGATAGGTTTTCAAACATTATCTTGAAAACAAATGTCAGAGCAGCGAGTGGTACACTAATTGGTCTCATCGACAAAAAAAAGCAAGATCGACAGAACACACGGTTGAAGGTCACCGTGTTCGTCAAATCACGGTGCTCTTCGTGTTTTATTCACGAATTCATGCCCCAAGTACAGATTGTTTAAAGCCAGTATTATTGTGAAATGCTAAAATGGCCAAGCAACAAAGACCGTTGATCCCGAAAATACATCTGTGGCAATTCGGTCTTGCAGCAAGATAAGGCAACAAGTCACATCGGGCTTAATGTTCGTAAGTTCCTAGCGTAAATCGGCGTTACAACGGTTCCCCATCCGCTGTATAGCCTGGATATGGCTCTATCAGGCTTATTTTTTCCGAGAATCAAGAGATCACTCAAAGGAAATCACCACTGGACGCTGGAATAGGTAAAGCACGCTTCGATCACCTGTCAACGAGAGATAAATGCTAACATCTTCCAGGAAGCCTACGAGAGGTGGGTAAAACGTTGGAAGAGGTTCATCGAGTCGGAAGGGTAGTGGTTCGAAAAGTATTAACTAGTTTGTACGTTTCTGTTAAATATATAATATTTTACAAAACTTATCGAAAATTCTTTTGGTCTTTTATTTATTTTATTTAACTTTTGGAATTTATTCCGTTATTTCCACAAGATTGTACCTTTTGGAGCGAGTTTTTTTTATACATTTCGCGTTTTGCATATTCTGTTTCCAAGATAGTTCCAATGTTCATGTACATATAGATTTGAATGGACAACTTTAAAACTAGTACATTTCGTGTTTTAAGAATCAGCATTTGTTGTTACGTGTCCTGTAATCCAAACTTTGTTTTCTTAAAATTTTTGTTTTCACTGACAAGGGTCACTCTTTACTTACTGTTTATTACTATTACTTTTTGAGCCTTGACTAAGTCCTGGTCTGTATTTTCTTCTTTTGTGACAGAAGCAATTGTACTCCTTACGAAATCGCTCATCGTTCTATGCATGAAGTGGTTAGAAAATTAATAAAGATGGGGCTTTCCTTTTATCTTTTGGCCCAGACTGACCTTCAAAATAGATGATTTTTTTTATTTTTGAAGAAACTCCTACCACGGTTTTAGCATTATCTAGACAGGATAATTTCAATGACAAGGACAGCTAAGAAGTATAAATTTATTTCCAGTATATAGTAATAACATACATATGTATAAATGCATCCGTTTACAGCATTTGAGACTTTTTTTAGCGTACGCAGTAAATAAAACATTAATTCCGAATTACATTACCTTTGAAGCCATGTATGCAGTTTTATTTACCCGTCAACTCGTTTAGAAATGGCTCTCGGATTGCCATATTATGAGGTCTTCTTCCGTCCCAGTATTTAGGGTAATAAAGCTTACATATATAATTTTGATCTAGCCCCTATGCTGTCATTGCTAAAACATAAAACACAAAACTCGAATACAAGAAGTCCTCAAACCGCAAACAAATACCTTTTTTCATTTGCCTGCCTCTATGGTAGGCCTACCCTATTTCTGTAGCTAAATTCGGTACTTGTGCACTGTCTGGTACCCACCGCTATAACTGTATCAAGGAAACGAGACACGAAACCCGACAAACGGGTATTTGTAATAGAGAAATGGAACGCAAAGCGTGGTTTCCATTGCGTTTACAATATTTAAACTGTTGTTTTTTTGGGGTTTAGGGGGGAAAGGTACCTTTGGTTAGGTTACGTATTTAATATATGCTATGTTCTACCAACCACCCCCCCCCAACGTGCAAATATATAACCTAAATTTGTTTCTAAAACTATTATATATTCATCCTATTTTTTTTTATTAGCATTAACCAAACTTGACTTCGTTTGCGGGTACCATATATGCAAAAGTACCCTAAATTGTTAGACCTTGTAACACCAATACTTAGATTTTTCCCGATATGACACTAAACAAAATTTTAATCTATGAAAAAGGAGGGGAGGGGGCTTGGTCAAGATACAAAAATCACACTTCTTGTGTGATGATCGCACACAAGAAGTGCGCCCTTATTATCAACAATTCTGTTTAAACTTGAGAGCAAATGTATTGTAGATTGGGGTCAGTTAAAGAGAGAATACTTTCAGACTCTAAACAATAATCAAGGAGGCACACTTGTGCCTCTATAAAGAGGCGACCCACCACAATGTTAAGCTATTTCCGGTCCTAGCGGTCGCAGAGAGACAGCGGTAATCGCATTTTTGTAGCCCAAGCTCAAACTAAGAAACGTGCAAAATTTCACCCCCTCCGACTTTATCTCCATGGGTAAAAGTGGGCCGGAAGTTTCGACCCTCCGACCACAGCCCCCCTTTAACGTTGTCCGATTGGGTTGAAATTTAGAGGTTAAGCTTTTCCAGGCCCTGGGAGATTATCCTCGAAATTTCAGCTCAATCCGATTACTTCTTCCCTGTTTTCCAAAAACCAAATATAGCCACTTAAAGTTCATTTCTCTCTTTTTTTTGTTATAGACGCCTACAGGCCACAGTGGCAACTGATCCGGGTGAATGAGGACTCATTCGAAGCAGAATTCGACCTGTTAAGGCCTTTTGATATTTTCAGACCGAAAAAATTATCCCCCCGAATTTACATTTACGAAAAAAGATAGCCTCGTTTTCCTATAAGAGCCCATGTTAATTTTTCCCACCACAGCCCCCCTTTAACGTTGTCTGATCGGGCTGAAATTTAGAGGATAAGCTTTCCTGGGCCTGTGAGCTTATCCTCGAAATTTCAGCTCAATCTGATCACTCCTTCCCTGTTTTCCAAAAACCAAATATCAAGTTTTGTGGGGATTTGCTTGCGTCAAAAATAGATTCCACTTACTAAAAAACAATTACAATTGTGTATCTTTAATACAGCGGTCGATACTCCTGACTATCAGGCGGAAGACACGGGTTCGATTCACTGTCAGAGGAAATTTTTTATATACTGAATTTAAAGTTTAAAAAAGAAATTCAGTTTCTTTTTAAATTATTTGAAAAAAATTACGTTTTCTAAAGAGTTAAAAGAGGCTGAGTTACAAGGTCGACCTTAAAACACCCTGTCGAGAAAGAAAAGAATAATTCACAATCATCTAACAGTAAGTCAAGCAATAATAAGTAATAAACTGTACAAAAACGTGCAGAAATTATTTGAAAAAAACTACGTTTTCTAAAGAGTTAAAGAGGCTGAGTCAAAAGTTCGAACCATAAAACGTACAGGGATTAAAAGGTACAGTTGGGGGGCTGCCGCCCCCCAAACCCCCCGCTTTCGCAGCCTTTAAATAACAAAAAAAAATTTAAACTGAAAGTAAGGAGCGACATTAAAACTTAAAACGAACAGAAATTATTCCGTATATGAAAGGGGCTGTGCCCTCCTCAACGCCTCGCTCTTTACGCTAAAGTTTGACTTTCTCACAACTCTTTTTTTTAAACAATAAAAACTTTAGCGTAAAGAGCGAGGCGTTTGAGGAGGGCACAGCCCCTTTCATATACGGAATAATTTCTGTTCGTTTTAAGTTTTAATGTCGCTCCTTACTTTCAGTTTAAATTTTTTTTTGTTATTTAAAGGCTGCGAAAGCGGGGGGTTTGGGGGGCGGCAGCCCCCAATTGTACCTTCTAATCCCTGTACGTTTTAAGGTTCGAACTTGTGACTCAGCCTCTTTAACTCTTTAGAAAACGTAGTTTTTTTCAAATAATCTATAAAAGATCTAGGGCAAGGTGGATGGTACACAGTACAGCAGAAGAAAATAAGGGATCCCAATGGAAGGAGAATATAAAGATTAAGGTCCAGGGATGGAATGCATGAAGCTGCTCCACCTCTCTTACCATGGACAGATTCATTTGTATAAATTTGCCTCTGATTAGGGTAATTTTTTGAAATTTGTTTTGAAAAAATAGTTTGCACCACATGATGATATGGAATCGGGTTTTTATTTATAGGAATAAGATCATATTGACAGTATGGTCTGCATATCTCCTCTGGAGGGTGTAACAGCACATAAAAGCTGATTAAGAAAAAGTTTACTACAGCTTCTTGTGAAGCATCCCATCATGAAGCAGAACTCATTTTAAAAACCAGTCTTATAGTTCCACCCCGTGAACTTGAACAAGTCACTTAAAATATATGGTTTCTAAAATAATGAAAACAAATCTGATATGAACTAAGAAAAAGGCTGATATTTATTAAAAATATAGATAATACCTAGAGCAGAATCTTGAAAAATAGATCTACAACACAAAAAAGTGCGCGCGTAAAAAAAAAAGAAAAAATGCACAAGAAAGTTGGATTATCGAAACTGACAGCACAATTTTGCATTCAACCTACAAAAAAATTCAGTTTTAATAGATTACCTATCCATTAGAAATCTGATGAAAATCTTCTAACACAATTAAAAAAAAGTAGCACTATGAAAAAAAAATTATAAAAAAAACGGAGAAAACTATAAATTTTTGCCATAAAACGATTTTACCTAATTATGACATACGATACATTACACATGCACATCAGATTTACTAATACAAATTACAACAGTTTTTCATGAAGCATACCTTTATTAAGCTTTTATTCGACAAACACAAATGTTGAAAATAGGCTAATTGTTCAACACTCGTAAACTGAAATAAATCATTTTAAAATGTTTTCCATAATAACAAAAGTTCTTACGATCGCAAAAAAGTAGCTTGCACAGGTCGTAAAAGCACAAATAAAAATAAGTGTACAAACTTGAACAATTTGTCTGTATTACAAAAAAAGACAATGACCCCAAAAAATAAATGCAGAAGAAAGATGCAACTAAGTTAATACTCAGTCTAGCATCCATCCAACAAAATTTAGCTTTAATAAATCGACGATCAAATCAGAATCCGAAGAAATATGGAAATTTTCCTTGAAATGTCATGGAAAAAAGGTTAAAAACATCATGAATTCCGTCACAAATTAACTACAGAGACTTATTTTGTAAGCTTATAATGCTAAGTACAAATTGCAAGGCTTATTCATAGATTTTTGTCTTATTTTAACTTGAATCAAATAGTTTGTGGTAACGAACTGTAAGTAAGGAGCAACGCTGCTTAATTTTTACCAAAACCAAAACATTAGAATTCTTGTGTCAATAGTTATATCAAAAGAATCGGCTTATTATGCTGATAGTTAGTGTTACCCATCAAAAGCTACGAGCCTCAGAAAATTTGCCTGATTTTTAAAAAAGGGGGAGAAACACCCCCAAAAGGTCAAGAGATCTTAATGAAAATCATACTATCACGTTCTGCGTATCCGAGAACCCTGTTGTAGTAGTTCCAAGCTCCCTTCTGCAAAAATGTGAAATTTTGTATTTTTTTGGCAAGAAGAAATATCACGGATACGTGTTTATTTGTTGTTATTTTTTGTTTGTTTTCCCAAGGGGTTATTGTATCGAACCAATTCACCTATATTATTGGAAAAGGACTCATTCCGATGGAAATTAAAAGTTCTAGTGCCCTTTTAAAGTGACCAAAAAGATTGGAGCGCATTTAGCCCTCCCCCTGACATTCACCACCCCTTTTCCCCTAAATCGTTCGATCAAAATTGTGAGAAAAAATGCCCTAACCATGGAGAAAATATGGCCCGCATAGCCCCTGGGGATGCATCTTTAAGTTATAAAATTTGCCCATTGTTTACGTATAGTATTTTTTATTGCGAAGTTGGCATAAATTTTTCGGGTGAGGGAGGGGTGGTGAATTTTCTTCTCGGGGGATTTTCCACAGGGAAAATTTTACATCAGGAGAGAATTTTCCGAGGGGGGAGGGGGGTAAAATTTTCTGAGGAAATTTTATACTGGGGAAATTTGCCAAAATTCCTATGCGAAATTCTTTTTATTGTCTTACTTTCCCTTTGTCGAGTAAATTTTAAGGATGGAGATGTTAAGGGCAATTGTCCGGGTAAATTTTTCACCCGGATTGAATTGTCTAGAGGATCTATCTGTGGGAGGGGGGAATTTTTCCGTGGAGGTGGAGCCGGATTTCTTGGTACTATTTCAAAAACCACCTGAAATTAAACTATAAAAAAATTATTTTTTAACTGAAATTAAGTAGCAACAATAAAACTTAAAAAGGAACAGAAATTATTACGTATATACAGGGGATTTCCCTCTTGTCAACATCTCGCTATTTACGCTAAAGTTAATAACGACTCATGAAACACAAGGGTCATTTAATTAGAAATTTTAATTATAAAATTAATAACGACTCATGAAACACAACGGTCATTTAATTAGAACAATAAAAATATTTTTTTAAAGTGCTAAAAAAACTTTAGGGGGAAGAACGAGGTATTGAGGAGGGGGCGACCCCCTTCGTGTACGTTGAATTTCTGTCCGTTGTAAGTTTTAACGTTGCTCCTTAATTTCCCTTGAAAAAAACTTCAGTTAAAAACGATAGATAAATGTTCAAATAGGGATAAATCCTGTTAATAGATGTGAGAGTTTCTGCTGATGACTGTCACTGTAAATGCGACAGAAATATCCAGTATTTTTTGTTAATTATTACTGTCTATTAAAACGATTTATCCCTATTTGAACTTTTATTTATCGTCAAGGACAGTCAGTGTGGTATTCGCAATAATTTACTTGGTTTTGTTGTTATTTTTTGTTTTTTTAATTTAATTCGTAAAGTAGCAATTATTTGTCTGTCGTGAGTTAATACTGTTCAAATTCGTTTTATAAAAACGGCTCTCGTATTTCCATATTTCTCGGCAATCTTGCGTCAACTATTTCTGGCAATATTGCTTCAAGATATTAGCATTATTTTCTGCCAGAATTCTTTGTCACGATTGATTCTCTCAATAAACGGATTGCCTTTGCAGAACAAAATAACAAAATAGCCAGAATCTATGTTACAACACTCTAATTACATTTGTATTTGGTAGAAAGAAATAATTATGTGACCTTTTAAGCTGTAGTGTGCCATTATTTTTGTTTTCAAGACAAATATTTTTTTGGGATAGCCTCCATTCTTCTATATTTAAATTTTTGGCACTGAAAGGACGTTTCACTTCCAAAACCGCCGTATCACCAGACAAAAAAGTGGCTATTCCATCAGGACTGGCTGCAAAATATCCGTATTTATATGAACAAAAAGTCCTGTAGGATTCACTTTGCAGTCCATCTTTTTCTCAAAAGCCGATATAGCTATTTGTTCGTACATTTGCCCATGTTCCTTTGCTTTAGTCTGGCGGTTTTTGGGATAAAAAGCAGTTGGCGCACTAACGGTGCAACAGTCTTTGTCCGTCTTTTACAAATTATTCCAGCTACTGACGCAGTTATCCTATTTTTTCTGTATTCTAGCCATATGTTGTCAATAAAATTTATCTGAAGTCGTATTGCTTCTTCTATTTCATGAATTTCTAAGTCAGTACACTGAACACGGTTCAGAAAATCACTTTTTGCAGCTTCAAGAGAATCAAGATCTAAATCTGGAACACATGCATTCGGGCCGTAGTTTTTGTCGGGTTTTGAAACTTTCTTCGTAAATGGTTTTCAAAACAGACGTCTTTTAGCTTTCCATGTCTGCTTGTTTATGGCCCTTCTGGCCCGCTGCTCAGCAAGTCACTTCAACAAACGACTCGGTGTAGATCCCAAACTTCTGCGAAAAATATGCAAACGGGCAGAATGTCCCTTAGAATATTTTATGCCCGCAGCGGTAACACGCGTTGTGTATCGGGCTCTTTTTGTCGCCATTATGTTTTTTCCCCCGATAAGCTTAGCAACTATGCTCATAAAATACTCTGCAAGGTTTCTAGTACTGTTTCCGATGATAAATCGATGATATCTAGTTAAAGTGTCAAAGGCTGAATACACATGACTAAGGAAAATATTGCTTGGGGCACCTTCTTCGCTGAATTCAACAATTTTTCCTGCCATTTTGCAGCATTCTGGGCACTGTCTATGATCACTGCGAAAGAAATGCAATGGTATCGCTATCAGCTCATTTACAAGGTCTTTGACCCCTTTCCCTTCTTTGGTTGTGCGTGCAATTGCGTTTCTTGCAAAGTCGCACATTTTCTTTATTTTTAAACCACTAAGAAGCCTCCTGCATTCGGGGTTTCTTTTTGCTTCATGTGCAGCCTCTTATTTAGGCGCTTACATGCATGGTTGGTACACTCAATTTTTCGATATATCTACCGTACAGTACTTTGGCTGTAAGCTCTGCATGGGTGCTAGAGTCACCATCAGCGATAAATCTAACATATTTTAAAGAGTGCATATTTGGAGCGGTTCGAAACGCCTCGACTAAAATATCAGATTCCATACCTGTGCTTGGTCCCTGCCAGTTCATAAAACACGTATGGTCGGGAAGCAAAGTGTTTCATTTCTTCGATGCTTCATACAAATGCAACAGTATTTATTTCTAATCCCAACATGTAGAAGCTTTTTTGAATAAAATCAATGACGACTCCACAACCAGACAACGCAGAAAACCTATTGCCATAGATTCTAGTGCACCAGCCACCATTAACTATAACACAAGTCTCCACTGAACCATTCATGTCGGTTTTTTCGCCTGCTTTAATAGCCATTCTGCGCTAAATCTTTCCATTGTTCAGTAAATATTGATGAAGTGTTTTTTCCAAGTTCTCACCAATGTCCGTTTCATATTCTGTAAAAACTTTTTGTGACATACAGTTTAAACCATCTGTAGAAAAAAGCTTCTGAATTTGGGCGTGACTCATACCAGTGTTTATTGCACCAACTACTGCTTCTTTGTTAACGTTTATTGTCCCTGTGCTGATCTTTCGTCTTTTGGCTACTCTTTCTGTAGTAAAATTGGTTCTTTTTTGCCTTTTTTTATTCTGTTTTCTTCTTGCTGTAAATCTGATTCCAAACTATGTGATTGGCGAGATGGTTTCGATGTTTTTTCGGTGCTGGTGGCATTTAAGTGTGTAAAGTAACCTCTTCACTACACGATTCACATTTGAAAATGAAACGTGACCGTAATCCAGCCCTGAACTCTCTGTCGAACATCATATTTGCGATAAGTTGTATGTCTTGGCACCTGAAACAAGACATTGGCTAAGAATTTGACATGGGGGGGGGAATTCATGGGATGAGATTTAATTTGTTACAGCAGTAAAAATGGAAATTAGTATAGGCGTCCCCTCTCCGAAAAAAGACCCCTCCCCCTGTGAGACACCCCCTGAAAATTAATACCCCCATCCCTTGTTGGTTGGTTTGCAATACATTTCGACTTGTGAAAAACGACTAGAAATTTCCTTGAAACTCTAGAATGGGGTTCTCTATTTATTTTGTAGTTACGGAGGGAAGGATGATTTTAATTCCAAAAGATCCCAAGTCCAAGTCTTAAAAACCTTAGCGTAAAGAGTGGTACTTCAAAAGGTTGGTAGTTCCCCACATATTCAGGATAATTTTCTTCCATCTGCGATTAGAAAAGGTTCAGGCTTGGATTAAAGGGAGCAGGGACTGATAAAAAAAATAAGCTTCAAGTTATAAGGCAAGTAAAGAAACCATCTGTAGAAAAAAGCTTCTGAATTTGGGCGTGACTCATACCAGTGTTTATTGCACCAACTACTGCTTCTTTGTTAACGTTTATTGTCCCTGTGCTGATCTTTCGTCTTTTGGCTACTCTTTCTGTAGTAAAATTGGTTCTTTTTTGCCTTTTTTTATTCTGTTTTTCTTCTGGCTGTAAATCTGATTCCAAACTATGTGATTGGCGAGATGGTTTCGATGTTTTTTCGGTGCTGGTGGCATTTAAGTGTGTAAAGTAACCTCTTCACTACACGATTCACATTTGAAAATGAAACGTGACCGTAATCCAGCCCTGAACTCTCTGTCGAACATCATATTTGCGATAAGTTGTATGTCTTGGCACCTGAAACAAGACATTGGCTAAGAATTTGACATGGGGGGGGGGAATTCATGGGATGAGATTTAATTTGTTACAGCAGTAAAAATGGAAATTAGTATAGGCGTCCCCTCTCCGAAAAAGACCCCTCCCCCTGTGAGACACCCCCTGAAAATTAATACCCCCATCCCTTGTTGGTTGGTTTGCAATACATTTCGACTTGTGAAAAACGACTAGAAATTTCCTTGAAACTCTAGAATGGGGTTCTCTATTTATTTTGTAGTTACGGAGGGAAGGATGATTTTAATTCCAAAAGATCCCAAGTCTTAATAAACCTTAGCGTAAAGAGTGGTACTTCAAAAGGTTGGTAGTTCCCCACATATTCAGGATAATTTTCTTCCATCTGCGATTAGAAAAGGTTCAGGCTTGGATTAAAGGGAGCAGGGACTGATAAAAAAATAAGCTTCAAGTTATAAGGCAAGTAAAAGGAACAATGGATAAGACTATGAGTAACGACCAGATCAAGAACCTCTTGGGTAGCAGAAAGTCTTGTTCCTAAATTTTAAGGTCGATAGCTTGAGCTCTTGGTTTCAAAATTGGCACTGCATTTTTTCATGTGATTTTTGGGTCCTTGCAATCATTCCTGGCTTCAAATGGTAGGAACTGCGGTACATAGTCGATATTGTATTTTGTTTACGGGAACCAAGAAGTATTACATGGATCCTTTGGTTTCGTACGAATAACTATCCCTTTGTCAAGCTGCATCTTGGTCACCCTTAGTTAAAACATGCGAATATCTCAAATGGTAGCCTCTAAAGCATGTCGCATACTGGGATTCCACCTAAAAATCAAACAAAATTATTGCAGCAAATCAAGGCATCCGTGAGTCCAAGTCTTTATTTATGCATTTTACTCTGACACACATCAAACTTAAATCCAACAATCAATAAATAAATGAAAGTAAATTGCGCACAAGTGCAGGGGCACCAATTTTCGAAAACATCGAAAAGGGTGAGAACTCCTTGTTTAATAAGAAAATAAGATACCCGCATACATTTTTTTTTTTAAGATTTAAGAGAATTTTTAATTTTAGGTAGGCTAATTGTATGGTATAGCCGTGACCACTCAAGTGGTTCATCCATTGACACATTGTAGAACCGGTTTTTTTTTCGCTCGTTTCTTTCAGCTTAGCATGAGACAAGACAAAGAGAAGTGACAGAATAGATGGGAAATATATAATTTGGGCAATATATTTGCACCTAAGGGGGGGGGTGTTGGTAAAGTATTTGGACAGGGTTAAGTTAGAAAACGATTCTTAATTCATAATATGAAAAATAATTGTACCTAATACATTATGCTTGTGGACCCGTTATGCTTTACCCCCCCCCCTAATAAGCAAATATATAGCCCAAATTTGTTTCTAAAGTATTATATTTTTATCATACTTAGGTATATTTCATTTGGATTAAGCGTCAGAGAAACAGGTTCTACTTAGATGAGGAGTATTAGGTCAGGGTTCAGGGGTGGATCCAGGATTTTTTAGGGGGGGGGGCGCAAAATAGGTTGATCCGAAAAAAAATATTTTAGGGGGGGGGTGCAAAATAGGTTGATCTGATAAACTTGCGTCATGAGCAAGTTTAATTAACGCAAACTTGAGTTAATTAAGTAAATTACACTACTTTAGACTACGCTAGGGGGGGGGGCACATACCCCTCCCCCTGGATCCGCCACTGTCAGGGTTATATCGTACAAGTACCGATTCTTGTTCTTTTTTTCTCAGTAAAAATACTAAAAAACAGTAGTTTCAAATCTAGTACGGAAAATACCCATAAAATGGCACTCCAGCACAAGCGTTAAACTGGTACTTGTTAAGAAAGTGGTAAGTACAAGAGAAGTTAAATTTCGTCAATGCTAATGAAATAAAAACAAACTAGTATGAAAATATAATAGTTCAGAAACAAATTTGAGCTATAAATTTGCACATTAGGGGATAGGGGTGGTAAAGCGTAAAATATATTAAATACGTAACCTATGTTTATACAGCATCCAGGCATTACCCGATAAAATGCCTATCTCTTCTCGCAATACAATTCTCTTGTACTTACCGCTTTCTAAATAAGTACCGTTAAATTATTCTAAACCTCTAAAGTTCTTTGTTTTGTTCTGTTTTTTTTTGTTTTTGGAGAGCCGGGGGGGGGGGGGGTGGTTAATGTAACCATCTTTTGGGTCAGACTGGGAAATCATATTATTTTTCTATAAAATTAAAAGTTCCTACTTACATATGTTTGATTACAAGATCTTCGTAGCTTTTCACAAAATAAGGCACATTGACTATCCAACGAGCAGTCTTCAAGATTTCAGAAGTTAATTGCGCTTTTTTTCCCATAACTCAAAAAGTTTTTCAATCTCTTGAATATCTTGCTCAATCCTTGATATATTTCGATTGGTTTTGAACAACGGCATACAGCGGACACGACATGTTTATTCAAGTTTAGTGGTATCATGCACAGGACACGGCGCCTGTTAATTGCAACACTGACCCGAAAATTAAACAACCCTTGTTCAACTTGAGGGCTACGTAACTCCAAATCGATTGCAGTGAAAAAAAAAAACAAAGGATAAAAAAAAGCCTTTAATTGAGTAAAATCAACATAAACTGTCTGAACAAATAGTTTGGGTTAAAAATATTTACAAGCTAGTATGAATTTTATTAAAGTTGTTAATATCGTTTTCTTGAACAAAGCCAAAAGAGTTTTTATATAAAAATGCATTTAAAAAATAGAGGGAGCATAAGAAAAAAAGTGAACCTGACCAAATGATAGCCATTAGTCTCCCAAATCAGGTGAACCACAATTTTAGTTCTCTAATATATCTGTTTCTTTAAACAAACAAAAATTTCTTTAACATTGAAGAGATAGCCAAGCGACTTGGACTGCTTTCGCCCCTTAACATTAAATCTACTTCTGTATTATTCGTTTGTAGGTAGTTGAAGGAGATGGCTTTTTTGTTTGTCAAATTGATCTTAAATCATAACATTCGAAAACAAAATAAGAGACAAATTAGGTCTTGGGAGGAGGTTTAGTTGCCCTCCAATCCTTACGGTCTCTTAAAAAGGACGCTAGAACAAAAAAAAAAAAAAAAAAAACAAATAGAAACGCATCCGTGATCAGACTTCTGGCAAAAACACATAATTTCCACATTTGTGCAGGTAGGAGATCATAACCCCCACAGTAACATTTTCTGATAGGCTGAATCTGAAGGTCTGATTTACATTAAGATTTATTGACATTTTGGGGGGTGTTTCTCCCTTTTTTTTTGAAAATCAGGCTCCCTGTTTTCAAAATCCCTTTTTCTTCTGAGGCTTGGACCCTTTGGTGGGTAGATATTAAAGGTAATGAAATTTATATATTTGCAATCTGCATAAAAACCCAATTCTTATCAATTGTTATCAAAATTCCAGTTTTGAGTTTCGGTTACAATTGAGCTGAATCGCTCCTTTATTACAGTTTAACACAACTGTTTGATGAAACTTATTGGGCTAACGTCCTATTTTTTAATTAATCCTGTAGCAAACCGGAGTTTTTGAAGCACGATTCATGCTATTAAGTGTAGTATTTTTGAGTCCAGTTGAAATGTGCACCATTTTAGAAAATTATCTGTTTTGGGGAAGTTTTTGGTTCCTTTACGTGTACGTAAAGGACTGAAATACCCTTACAGGCGTCTTCTTTTCTTCGATATATTTGCTTACTTGGTTATTCAGCGTAAGCAGCAAATTTATGGCAAATCCATGGAAGAATTTGTTTCTGAAAAGCTTTTTGGGTCTCATTGCAAAGATGACGTTCATCGCAAAAACCTAAGTTGTTCCCAAAAAAGGATTTTCGTTACTAATTAGAAAAAAATGAATGCAGAAAGCAATATATTTTCACCGTTAGTACTGTTAAGGTTAGGGTAGCATCTTAAGAAATTTTCTACCTACAGAAACTCCCAAAAAATGTATTTAAAATAAAGCGATTGTAAAAGTTAAAAGATAATTTTTGTACATAAATTTCTGCGTGTTCATTTTGCAGACAAAAAAGCTCAACTTATTTCAAAGTAAAAATATATGTCCTTATTTTTATAATTATATTTTTATACTAAAAATTCAATTAGCAGTAGAACCCCCTTATTGACTCCCACAACTCACCCCTGCTGCCATCTACAATTTAGTCTAACGTTGACAGTACATAATTTATGGTTTTTCTCACTGAGAATGAAAAACAGGATTTTTCTCACTTGAAAAAACAGGAATTTTCTCACTTTTATGGATGTTTCTTGGACGATTATGTGTGTTGGTCAATTATTTATTGTTGACAGCAATTTATGGATGTTTTATGGTTTTTGTCAGTGAGAATGAAAAAAAACAGGATTTTTCTCACTTTGATGTATTTCCAAGGAGAATTGTCTCCGGGCGAAGTTTATTAATGTCTTTGGAGTTCGTCCAAGAGAATTGTTTCCGGGCGAAGTTTATTAATGTCTGACAGATGATGTCAAGGTTGATTAATGTCTTTGGAGTTTGTCCAGGAGAATTGTTTCCGGGCGAAGTTTATTAATGTCTGACAGGTGATGTCAAGATTGATCAAATTGTTTCCGGGCGAAGTTTGTTAATGTCTGACAGGTGATGTCAAGGTTGATTGATTTATCACGAAAGGGGAATTATCTCCGGGCGAATGTTTTGATCTTAGAGATGAAGAGATTAACGCGGGAAAGGGTTTCCTAGAAATTTCAAATGTGACAGCGCAGGGATGCCAAAACAAAAGGAACTCGCAGAAATTACGTTTAGGGATTATTTGGGCGAAACCGTTTTAGATATTTTAGGGAATTATTTCGGCGAAATAGTTAGAAACATTTTAAAAGATGTTTTAGAAGATGTTTTAGAAGAGGATTTGAGGGTGAAACTCTGTGGTCGTTATAATACACAAGTTGTATTTGAACAGTGTCGTTAGGTCCCCTACCTCAACCCGAAAGGGCCCCGATCCCCATATCCCAACCCCGAAGGAACCCCCCGGTCCCCAAAGGTCCCCCGGGCTCCCAAAGGGCCACCCGCCCCCAAAGGGCCCCTGGACCCCCAAAGGCCCTCCCGAGTCCCCAAAGAGCCCCCTCCCCATTTTGTTAATACTTTTGTGTGCACTTGAGACACAGAAGGGTCCCCACATTTCAAAAGGCTTTATTATATTTTTTTCCGAACAAGTTTTTTTCTTAATGTCCTTCATAAACCAATTTTACAAGTTGAAGTAGTTATCTTTTTCACCACAACTTTACTTTACGACATTTTGAACACCCCAAGATCAAGCAATACTTTTCAAAAGACATTTCAGAACAAGTTCCTTTCTTAATGTCATTCCTAAACCCATTTTACAAGTTGAATAAGCCATCCTTTTCCCCATAACTTTACTTTACGACTTTTTGCACACCCCCAGCATCAAGCAATACTTTTCAAAGGCATTTCAGGACAAGTTCTTCTCTTAATGTCCTTCCTAAACCCATTTTACAAGTTGAAGTACTTATCTTTTTCCCCATAACTTTACTTTACGACTTTTTGCATACCCCAACATCAAGCAATACTTTTCAAAGGCATTTCAGAACAAGTTCTTTACGTAATGTCCTTCCTAAACCAATTTTACAAGTTGAAGTACTCATCTTTTCCCCCACAACTTTACTATAAGGCTTTTCGAATACCCCAACATCAAGCAATACTTTTCAAAATGCTTTATTATATCTTTTCAGAACAAGTTCTTTACGTAATTTTCTTCCTAAACCCATTTTACAAGTTAAAGTACTTATCTTTTTCACCACGACTTTACTTTACGACTTTTTCCACACCCAAACATCAAGCAATACTTTCCAAAGCTTTATTATATTTTTTCAGAACAAGTTTTTTTTCTTAATGTCCTTCATAAACCAATTTTACAAGTTGAAGTAGTTATCTTTTTTCATCACAACTTTACTTTACGACTTTTTGCACACCCCAAGATCAAGCAATACTTTTCAAAAGACATTTCAGAGCAAGTTCCTTTCCTAATGTCCCTCCTAAACCCATTTTACAAGTTGAAGCATCCATCCTTTTCACCCACAACTTTACTTTACAGCTTTTTGAATGCCCCAACACCAAGCAATACCTTTCAAAAGGCATTTCAGAGCATTTTCTTTTCTTAATGTCCCTTCTAAACCCATTTTCCAACTTGAAGTACTCATCCTTTTCACCCACAACTTTACATTACAGCTTTTTGGATACCTCAACACCAAGCAATACTTTTCAAAAGGCATTTCAAAACAAGTTCCTTTCTTAATGCCCCTTCTAAACCCATTTTCCAACTTGAAGTACCCATCCTTTTCCCCCACAACTTTACATTACAGCTTTTTGGATACCTCAACACCAAGAAATACTCTTCAAAAGACATTTCAGAACAAGTTCCTTTCTTAATGTCCCTTCTAAACCCATTTTCCAACTTGAATTAGCCATCCTTTTCACTCACAACTTTACTTTACAGCTTTTTGGATACCACAACACCAAGAAATACTTTTCAAAAGACATTTCAGAGCAAGTTCCTTTCTTAATGTCCCTTCTAAACCCATTTCCTAACTTGAAGTAGTTATCTTTTTCACCCACAAACTTTACTTTACAGCTTTTTGGATACCACAACACCAAGAAATACCTTTCAAAAGGCATTTCAGAGCAAGTTCCTTTCTTAATGTCCCTCCTAAACCCATTTTCCAACTTGAAGTACCCATCCTTTTCACTCACAACTATACTTTACAGCTTTTTGGATACCTCAACACCAAGAAAATACATTTCAAAAGGCATTTCAGAGCAAGTTCCTTTCTTAATGTCCCTTCTAAACCCATTTTCCAACTTCAAGTACCCATCCTTTTCACCCACAACTTTACTTTACAGCTTTTTGGATACCTCAACACCAAGAAATACCTTTCAAAAGACATTTCAGAGCAAGTTCTTTACGTAATGTCCCTTCTAAACCCATTTTCCAACTTGAAGTACCCATCCTTCTCACCCACAACTTTACTTTACAGCTTTTTGGATACCTCAACACCAAGAAATACCTTTCAAAAGGCATTTCAGAGCAAGTTCTTTTCTTAATGTCCCTCCTAAACCCATTTTACAACTTGAAGCATCCATCCTTTTCACCCACAACTTTACTTTACATTTTTTTGGATACCTCAACACCAAGCAACACCTTTCAAAAGGCATTTCAGAGCAACTTCTTTTCTTAATGTCCCTTCTAAGCCCATTTTCCAACTTGAAGTACCCATCCTTTTCACCCGCAACTTTACTTTACAGCTTTTTGGATACCTCAACACCAAGCAATACTTTTCAAAAGGCATTTCAGAGCATGTTCCTTTCTCAATGTCCCTCCTAAACCCATTTTACAAGTTGAAGCGTTCCAAATATTTTCCCGGAAGAAGAAAAGTTCAACTTCGATTCTGAATTTTCTCTTTTCTCAAAGAAGTGAAGAAAATTTCAACTTCGATTCTGAATAAAACTTACACACACACACACAAAACTTACAAACACACACAAAAACTTACACACACACACACAAAAAAAAAAACTTACACACACACAAAAACTACACACACACACACACAAAAAACTTACACACACACACAAAAACTTACTTACACACACACACACAAAACTTACACACACACACACACAAAAACTTACACACACACAAAAACTTACACACACACAAAAACTTACACACACACACAAAAACTTACACACGCATAAAAACTTACACACACAAAAAAACTTACACACACTCACAAAAACTTACACACACATAAAAAAAACTTATACACACACAAAAAAAAAATTATACACACACACAAAAACTTACACACACACAAAAACTTACACACACACACAAAAACTTACACACACACAAAACTTACACACACACACAAAAACTTACACACACACAAAAACTTATACACACATAAAAACTTACACACACACAAAAACTTACACACACACACACAAAAACTTACATACACACACAAAAAAGTATACACACACACAAAAACTTACACACACACAAAAACTTACACCCACACACAAAAACTTACACACGCACAAAAACTTACAAACACACAAAAAACTTACACACACACACACAAAAAAACTTACACACACACAAAAAACTTACACACAAACACACAAAAACTTACACACACACAAAAACTTACACACACACACACACAAAAAAAAACTTACGCACACACACATAAAAACTTACACACACACAAAAACTTACACGCACACAAAAACTTACACACACACACACAAAACAACTTACACACACACACACAAAACTTACACACACACACAAAAAAAACTTGCACACACACATAAAAACTTACACACACACAAAAACTTACATACACAAAAAAATTTACACACACACACACACACACACAAAAACTTACACACACATAAAAACTTACACACACACAAAAACTTACACACACACACACAAAAACTTACACATACACAAAAACTTACACACACACACACACACAAAAAACTTACACGTACACAACAACTTACACACACACAAAAACTTACACACACACACATAAACTTACACACACACAAAAACTTATACACACACACAAAACTTACACACACACACAAAAACTTACACACACACAAAAAACTTACATACACACACAAAAAACGTATACACACACTCAAAAACTTGCACACACACAAAAAAACTTACACACACAACACACAAGAACTTACACACACACACAAAAACTTACACACACACACACACACACACAAACTTACACACACACACAAAAACTTACACACACACAAAAACTTACATACACACACAAAAAAACGTATACACACACTCAAAAACTTACACACACAAAAAAACTTACACACACAAAAACTTACATACACACACAAAAAACGTATACACACACTCAAAAAGTTACACACAAAAAAAAAACTTACACACACGCATACACAAAAACTTACACACACAAACGAAAACTTACACACACACACACACAACTTACACACACACACAAAAACTTACACACACACACAAAAACTTACATACACAAACAAAAAACGTATACACACACTCAAAAACTTACACACACAAAAAAACTTACACACACACACAAAAACTTACACACACACAAAAAAACTTACACACACACACAAAACTTACACACACACACAAAAACTTACACACACACCAAAACTTACACACACACAAAAACTTACACCCACACACAAAAACTTACACACGCACAAAAACTTACAAACACACAAAAACTTACACACACACAAAAAAAACTTACACACACACAAAAAACTTACACACAAACACACAAAAACTTACACACACACAAAAACTTACACACACACACACACACAAAAAAAAAACTTACGCACACACACATAAAAACTTACACACACACAAAAACTTACACGCACACAAAAACTTACACACACACACAAAACAACTTACACACACACACAAAAACTTACACACACACAAAAAAAAACTTGCACACACACACATAAAAACTTACACACACACAAAAACTTACATACACACAAAAACTTACACACACACACACACACACACACACACACACAAAACTTACACACACATAAAAACTTACACACACACAAAAACTTACACACACACACACAAAAACTTCACATATACAAAAACTTACACACACACACACAAAAACGTACACGTACACAACAACTTACACACACACACAAAAACTTACACACACACATAAACTTACACACACACACACAAAAACTTACACACACACAAAAAACTTACACACACACAAAAACTTACACACACACAAAAACTTACACACACACACAAAAAAACTTACACACACAAAAAACTTACACACACACACACAAAAAACTTACACACACAAAAAAAAAAACTTGTGTGTGTGAAAAAGCTATATCATAGTTGCGAATGTTTTCTCGGAAGATAAGCAGTTCTATTTCAATTTTAAATTTTCTCAATGAAGTGAAGAAAAGTTCAAGTTCTCTTCTGAATTTTCTCAATGAAAAAGAAATTAGTTATTAATCAATTCTATTTTTCCAAATAATATAAAACTTTTTCACTTCGGATCAGATTTTTCTCAAAGAGATGAAAAAATTTTAAATACTGTTCCTAATTTTTCATGGAAGATAGAAAATTTCAAGTTCTCTTCTGAATTTTACCAAAGAACACACTTCAATTGTAATTTCTCCAGAGAAAATAAAAACCTTCCTCTTCAGTTTTAAGTTCACCAAAGACATAAAGAAATTTAAAGTTCTATTCTAAATTTTTCTGTAGTAGATAGAAAAAGCTATAGCATACTTGTGAATATTTTCCCGGAAGATAAAAAGTTCTAGTTCAATGTTTAATTTTCTCAGTGAAGTGAAGAAAAGTTCAAGTTCTATTCTGAATTTTCTCAAAGAAAAATAAATAAGTTATTGATCATTTCTATTTTTCCAAATGATATAAATATTTTCCAACTTCAAAATGGGCACACACAAAAACTTAAACACGCAAAAAACTTACACACACACACACAAAAAACCTACACATACACAAAAACTTACACACACACAAAAACCTACTCACACACACAAGAACTTACACACACACACAAAAACCTACTCACACACACAAAAACTTACACACACACACACACACACAAACTTACACACACACACAGACACACACAAAAAATTACACACACACACAAAAACTTACACACACACAAAAACTTACACACACAAAAAACTTACACACACACAAAAACTTACACACACACAAAAACTTACACACACACACAAAAACTTACACACGCATAAAAACTTACACACACTCAAAAACTTACACACACAAAAACTTACACACACACAAAAACTTACACACACACACACAAAACTTACATGCACACTAAAACTTACACACACACAAAAAAACTTAAACACACACAGAAACTTACACACACACACACACAAAATTACACACACACACACAAAAACTTACACACACACAAAAACCTACTCACACACACAAGAACTTACACACACACAAAAACCTACTCACACACACAAAAACTTACACACACACACACACACACACAAACTTACACACACACACACAGACACACACAAAAAATTACACACACACACAAAAACTTACACACACACAAAAACTTACACACACACACAAAAACTTACACACGCATAAAAACTTACACACACTCAAAAACTTACACACACAAAAACTTACACACACACAAAAACTTACACACACACACACACAAAAACTTACATGCACACTAAAACTTACACACACACAAAAAAACTTAAACACACACAGAAACTTACACACACACACACACAAAATTACACACACACACACAAAAACTTACACACACACATAAGAACTTACACACAAAAAAAAACATACACGCACACAAAAAACTTACACACACACAAAAAAAACTTACACACACACACACACATACTTACACACACACACACACACACAGAAACTTACACACACACACACAAAAACTTACACACACACACATAAGAACTTACACACACAAAAAACATATACGCACACAAAAACTTACAAACACAAAAAACTTACACACACACACATACTTACACACACACACACACACACACACAAATAAAACTTACACACACACACAAAAACTTACACACACACACAAAACTTACACACACAAAAAAACTTACACACACAAAAAAACTTACACATACAAAAAAACTTACACCCACACACAAAAACTTACACACACACAAAAACTTAAACACACACAAAAACTTACACACACACAAAAAAACTTACACACACACACAAAAAACTTACACACACACAAAAACTTAAACACACACACAAAAACTCACATGCGCACAAAAACTTACACACACACAGAAACTTACACACACACACACAAAAACTTACACACACACACACACACAAACTTACACACACAAAAAATTACACACACACACACACATACACACACACACACAAACTTACACACAAACAAAAACTTACACACACACAAAAAAATTGAACACACATACACACAAAAACTTACACACACACACAAACTTACACACACACACAAACTTACACACACACAAAAAATTACACACACATACACACACAAAAACTTACACACACACAAAAACTTACACACACACACAAAAACTTACACACACACACACACACACAAAACTTACACAAACACACACAAAAACTTACACACACACAACTTTACATCCAATTCACTTTAATTCTAAATTTCTTAAATTCAGTTCTGACTTTTCTCAAAGAGATGAAAAAATTTAAAGTTCTGTTCCAAATTTTTAAATAGAAGACAGAAAAAGTTATACATTGATCGTGAATATTCACCATGAAGATAAAAAATTCCACTTTAGTTCTAAATTTACTCAATGAAGCACAAAATGTTCAAGTTCTCTTCTAATTTTTCGAGGAAAATAAAAAGGCTCCACTTCAGTTCTGTTATTTTTTCTCAAAGAGATGAAAAATTTAAAGTTCTGTTCTAATTTTAAATTAAATTTTAGCTCCTTTGTCTTATGGATTTACCCTTCAAATTTTTAAATTAGAAAATGAGTGACTCGTTCTAGTATTAAAGAAAATCATTCAGACTCGTTCATCTAACCTCCAAAACAATAGGTTAGGTATAATTAAATATTAATAAATAAAATAGAAACATTTCTCCTTGTTTAAGATAGGTTAGGTTAACTTATCATAAGCGCTCATGATAAGTTAACCTAGCCTTTTCCGGCGAGTATGGTTAGGTTAGGTTAGGCTAGATTAAATTAGGTTAGATTAGGTTAGGTTAAGTTAGGTTAGGTTATCCTACGTACGCTTCACTTAGGTTAGGTTAGGTGAGAGACAGGCAAAAAGTTAGGTGAATGGTTAGGTTAGGTTAGACTAGATTAAGTTGGGTTAGGTTAAGTTAGATTAGGCTAGGTTAGCCTACGTACGCGCGCGTACGTAGGCTAACCTAGCCTAACCTAACTTAACCTAACCTAACTTAACCTAAACTATAACTCTAACTAAAACTCTAAAGTAAAACTGTAAACTAAAACTATAAACTCTAAACTAAAACTCATATCTAAAACTAAACAACAACTCTAAACTAAAAACTTTAACAAAAACTAAACTAAACTACAACTATAAACTAAAACTCTTAACTAAACTACAACTCTAGACTAAAACTCTTAACAAAAATTAAACTAAACTATAACTCTAACTAAAACTCTAAACTCTAAACTAAAACTCTAAAGTCTAAACTAAAACTCTTAACTAAAATTAAACTAAACTATAACTCTAACTAAAACTCTAAGCTAAGACTCTAAGCTAAAACTCTAAACTGAAACTCCTAACTAAAAATAAACTACAACTCTAAACTAAAACTCTTTACTAAAACTAAACTACAACTCTAAACTAAAACTCTAAGCTAAGACTCTAAGCTAAAACTCTAAACTGAAACTCCTAACTAAAACTAAACTACAACTCTAAACTAAAACTCTTTACTAAAACTAAACTACAACTCTAAACTAAAACTCTTAACTAATACTAAACTAAACTAAAAGTGGAACGAAAACTCTAAACTCTAAAATAAAACTGTCATCTAAAACTAAAGAAGACCTCTAAACTAAAATTCTTAAATAAAACTAAACTAAACTATAACTCTAACTAAAACTCTAAGCTAAGACTCTAAGCTAAAACTCTGAATTAAAACTAAACTAAACAATAACTCTAACTAAAACTCTAAGCTAAGACTCAAAACTAAAACTCTAAACTCTAAACTAAAACCTTTAACTACTATAACTCTAACTAAAACTGTAAGCTAATACCAAACTCAATCAATCAATCAATCATTTTATTAATACTAAACTCTATTACAAACGTAAAGAAAAATTGTTTGGCCCAAGAAGCTTTGCTTGTTGTGGGCCTTACAACACAATAATAAAGCACTAAAACAACCATAAATATTACTCTGAATCAAACAATGTATATGAAATAAAGATTAAAGAGAATAAACACTACCATACAGTAAAAAAATTATAATAATAACGATATATAAGGAAAAAAACACAAAAAGGAGAAACACTAGGAAAAGAGAAAACAGGGAAAATAAACGAAGGAGAGAGAAATTACTAAACTGGAAAGACATGACGAATAACTGCCTTTGTAAACCGAAATAACGGGACATCCGGTGGGATTGAATTCCATAATTGAATTGATTTATAAACAGGATACCTCTGGGCTGCTGTAGATGAACGTTTGGGCAAAATAAGTCTACGAGAATAACTACGTAAAAAAGTAGAGTACCTACCTGAGCCTGTCCTTGAAAAAAATTGCTGCAGAGGCGGTGGAAGTGTACCTAGAAAAGCAGAATGCGCTAAATAAAGATTAATTTTACCCACAATACGATCCAGCGGAGCTATTCCAGTATTATTATAAAGATCAGAGGAAGGGTAAAGCCGAAGGAGAAGAAAAGTAGCCTTCACTGCCCTATTTTGGGCTCTTTGAAGTGAACAGAGAAGAGATTTATTAGTACTACCCCAGACAGAGCAGCAATAAGAAAGGTAAGGAAAAATAAAAGCATAATAAAGAGAAAGCATAACATCTGGGGGAAGAAATGAGTTAACCCGGTGCAACATTGAAGACTGGCGGAAGGTGAGGGTACGGGTGTGAGTTATATGAGGCTTAAAAGAGAGAAAACAGTCAAGATACACACCTAGAAATTTCACCATAGCAGCTTGCGGTATAACATCATTCCCATAAGTCAGGATGATTGGCTCTCTTACGTCTCTCATACGATAAGGGGTTCTGAAGTGTAAAATGGCAATTTTTTGGCTGTTGAGAGTCATACCATTTAACCAGCACCAATCTTTTACTTTATCAAGAAGACCTTGAGCTAGGGAAGTGGCAGATGGCAAGTCCACTGCAGCAATGAAAAAGTTACTGTCATCAGCAAAAAGAAAGAGGGGATAGGATGCACAAGGGGATGAAGACCATCAACGAGATCATTAATGTAAATTAAAAACAAAAGTGGTCCAAGCACAGAGCCCTGTAGGACACCCTTCAATATAGGCAAAGTAGTGGAAGAATTACCATTAACTGAAACATACTGAGATCTTCCCGACATATAAGACCTTAACCATTCTAGTGGGACTCCATGTACTCCAAATGAAGATAGTTTAGACAAAAGAACAGAGTGGTCAACCATATCAAGGGCCTTTGAAAAGTCAAGAAATAGACCCAAAACACACAAGCCCTTGTTCAGATTAACCCGCACAAACTCTGTTGCATCTGAAAGTGCATACGAGGTAGAGAAAGTGGGACGAAAACCATACTGATGGTTGGTTATGAGAGAATTTCCTGCAGTCGTATTAGTACTAAAAACAAATGAAGAGAGTCTACGATACACTACTCTTTCAACAACCTTAGAGATGACAGGAAGAAGAGAAATGGGTCTATAAATTTGAAATTAGAGATGAATCACCTTTTTTATGTAAAAGTAAAACATTAGCAACTTTAAATAAATGAGGGAAAACATCAGAAGAAAGAGAGAGGTTAGTTATGTGTGAGATAGGGTTAGAAACAAACTGACCAATTTTTTTAAGAACATTATTACTCAAACCAAAACCATCATCTTAACGGCTACTTGGAAGCTGGGAATTAATACTATAAATTTCAATATCACTGCATGGGGAAAGGAAAAAATGACTTTTCTGCTATGGGAAAACTACTTAATCTACTCTTGGGTTGAATGGGAACTGAAGGAAGAGTGATGAAATTCGAATTGAAGGCATTTGCTGAAGAATTTTTATCTAAAATAGATCCATCAGCATTCCTGTAATGACATGGGGGGGACTGTTTAAGTTTCTTGCGAGAAACAGCTTAATTAACTACATTCCAAACCTTTCGCAGGTTCCCCTTACACTCATAAATTCGACGTGAAAAATAGAGCTTTTTGGCTGCACGTACTGAAGTCGTAAGTTCATTTTTATAATGTTTATACTTCAAAAGACCATCCTTTGTTTTAATTTTACATGCAACCTTGAACAGAGACGCCTTCATATGTGTAGCATTGATCAGACCTATGGACATCAATTGGCATTTGGGTATAGAATACCTTGGTCTCTTCCTAAGAGGAAAATGCTTATCCAACAGAGCTCCCATACGACACACAAATAAACTTGTTGCATATTCAACATCATTAGCTTCAAGAACACTAGACCAATCATTACTCTGAAGACTAAGAATTAAATTAAAAATTTCTTTATCTGTAAAAGTTCTAAAAGAAGATTCACCTTGCTCATTCACAGCAATCTCAGTTTTAGGCACAAAAAGTGATAGATAAATAGGGAAGTGATCAGACAGATCAGTGAAAACAAGACCAGAAGTAAACTTCAATTTTGGAGAATGAGAAACGAAAACTACTATCTATCAAAGTGGCAGAATTTCTTGTAGGATCAACACGAGAAGGAAAAAAATTGAAGGAAGTAACGTAGAAGAAGAAAGCACATTAAAGAGATGGTCACATTCATCACTTGATCCAACATTTAACATATTACAATTAAAATCTCCCAAAACACAAATACATTTTTTAGAGAAAGTCCCCACACCAGAAAGCTGATCAAGCAAATCACAGAACAGATGTGTTGGAAAAGGAGGGGGCTTATAAAACAAACAAACAGTATCACATGCAAACTGGCTTTTCAGATCAATGACAAGAGAATAAACAGTCCTAATATTAGACACTACTGAGGTAAACAAGGATTCAAGGTCATACCGTCTACTAAATTTAATATCAGATTTTATAAATAAAGAAATGCCCCCTGAGCACTTTGTTACCATCCTAGAGACATGAATAGCAATATAACCATGCATAT
Organism: Artemia sinica; assembly: GCA_027921565.1. Lineage (NCBI taxonomy): Eukaryota > Metazoa > Arthropoda > Branchiopoda > Anostraca > Artemiidae > Artemia > Artemia sinica. Next base: position 62,155,926 of record CM051259.1, read on the forward strand.
CATAAGCTGTTAAATTTTCACTATCAGATAACCATGTTTCTGTTAAACCAATTACATCAAAAGGGCAAGAATTATCAGACCACAAATATGGTAAAGATTCAAGAGAGGGTCAAGTGTGTGGGCCTCTTGTTTGCCAGCACTGCTTGGTTGCTCAAAAATAACTGATTTAAGAATAGAAGAATTCAAAGAAAAGAAAAATCAGCCAGATTTACCACACATAACAAATACACACAATATCTTCACAAATGAAAAAAATATCAAACAAACAAGCTGAAATAGCAGAGGGTAAATTGAAACTAAAAAGGTGAAACTTATAGGGAACAAAGAAAAGAAAGAGAAGAAAAAAAACCTGCAAGACAAAGAACAATAACAAGCTACAAAGCTCAAAAATCTAAAAAATAACAAACAATTAAAAGGACAAAGGCAAAAACAAAATAAAGAAAAAGGCAAAACAATAAAGAAGCAACCAGAGGAAAGAGTTATCAACGGTTTATAGAATTCACTTAAAAGAATAATGTAAAACAAAATAAATGCAAAGCATAAGTAAAACCATTAAATCATAAAGAATTAAAAAAACAACAACAAAACAACAGAGCTAAAAGGGGGAAAATGTTTTATTTCAGTCCTGGGAGGGGCTTGGATGGGCTGTAGTTGACTGATGGAGAACATCAATTTGAGATGTTTCTCTAACAGTGATCACTTTACGATTAGAAAGCTTGGTAAGTATTTCTCCTCCACTAGACCATGTAGACCTCTTCACAAGCTTTGATTTAGCATAGTTAAGTAGCTGAAGTCTAGGCTTTGTAAGTGACTCAGAAATAAAGACACCACTACCTTGCAAACTTTTCTTTTCTCTAAGAATAAGCTGCTGCATTCTTGGACTACAAAATTCCACAACAAGTGGGCGATATTTCGAACCTGAGCCTTGTTTTTCAATCCTTCTAACAGAAACTATGTCGTTCTTAGTCAAAGGAATACCAGGAAACCTAGTACTGCAAAATCCAAGAAATTTGCTTTCATTAGCTTCTGGATTACGGTCTTCTTTGAAACCAAATAGGATCAGCTGATTTGAAATTTTCATTTGGTCAAACTGATCGCTCAGACGATCCACATTCAGTTGAATTGGTTTCAGAGATTTTTGCAGCTCTGACAAACCTGAGTCAAGCAAATGAAGGGATGATTCAAGCTTTGACATCCTCAAATCATATTGTTTTAGTGATTTTTCAACAAGCACATCAAAATTCATTTTAAGACTATTGTATACCTCTTGTTTAATAATTTCCATGTTGTTAGCATCAAAAGCAGCAGGCACATGACTAGAGGCAACTTTTTTAACAGAGGCCTCAACCAAAGAACCAACCTCATTAGACAGTGCCTCACTGACAACTTCTGCCATAGTAGATTTAAGGTTTTGGTCATTAAGTGAATCTGCAATTAGCTTCTGCTTGTTCTTAAGGGTGTTAATGTGTGAGGTGAGCATAGTAATATGTTCATTAAGAAATTCAGCTCCACTAAAACTCTAAACTAAAACTAAACTATAACTCTAAACTAAAACTCTTAACAGAAATTAAACTAAACTATAACTCTAACTAAAACTCTAAACTCTAAACTAAAACTCTAAAGTCTAAACTAAAACCCTTAACTAAAATTAAACTAAACTATAACTCTAACTAAAATTCTAAGCTATTACTCTAAACTCAAAACTAAAACTCTTAACTAAAACTAAACTACAACTCTAAACTAAAACTCTTAACTAAAACTAAACTAAACTATAACTCTAACTAAAACTCTAAGCCAAGACTCTAAACTAAAACTCTAAACTCTAAACTAAAACTTTTAACTACTATAACTCTAACTAAAAACTGTAAGTTAATACCAAACTGAAACTCTAAACTAAAACTCTTAAATAAAACTAAATTATAACTCTAACTAAAACTCTAAACTCTAAGTTAAAATTCTAAAGTCTAAACTAACACTCTTAACTAAAATTAAACTAAACTATAACTCTAACTAAAACTCTAAGCTAAAACTCTAAACTCTAAACTAAAACTCTTAACTGAAACTAAACTACAACTCTGAACTAAAACTCTTTACTAAAACTAAACTACAATTCTAAACTAAAACTCTTAACTAATACTAAACTAAACTAAAAGTGTAACGAAAAACTCTAAGCTAAGACTCTAGGCTAAAATTCTAAACTAAAACGTTTAGCTAAAACTAAACTACAAGTCCAAACACACAACTACAACTAAACTAAACTATAAGTCTAACTAAAATCTAAGTGCTGAGAGTCTAACTTGAAACTCTAGACTCTGAACTACAACTAAACTAAACTATGACTCTAACTAAAACTGTAAGATAATATTAAACTAAAACTCTAAACTAGAGAGGGGGCTCTTTGGGGACCCAGGGGGAGGGGGACTCTTTGCTGGGCTTGGGGGGATGGGGGCCCTTTGGGGGGCCCTGGGGGGAGGGGTTCCTTTTGGGGTCCTTTGGAGGCCCGGGGGAGGGGGCCCGTGGGGGGCCCAGGGGGAGGGAGGCCCTTTGGGGTTGGGGTAGGGGACCTTACAATACTGTTCAAATGGAACTTGTGTATTATAGCGACCAAAGAGTTTCACCCCAAATCATCTTCTAAAATGTCTCAAACTGTTTCGCCCAAAAAATCCCTAAAATGCCGATTAATTTGTTTCGCCCAAATAATCCCCTAAAAGTAATTCCTGCGTGTTCCTTTGTTTCGGCATCCCTGTGCTATAACATTTGAAATTCCCAGGAAACCATTCCCCGCGTAAAATATATTCAATCTGTCTTGATCTCGTATGAATTTCTGAAAAAATCTAAGGTGTTCCTAGTTACACTATTATGGCTTCGATAGAATATTAATATTTATCTCTCAGACCTAAAGATCAGAGAAGCCATATTTAAAAATGAAATCCCCTCATGTTTCTTGTCCCAGTCGATTCTGTAAATCAATTTCTCAGAAATCTTGTCCCCCTTCATGGATCAATACACTAGTCTATGCGGTTAGGTACCGTTAGACTCGACTATAGATGGCAGCAGTGGTGCCCCTTCTGTATTGCATAAGGGGGTTCTACTGGTACATTACTGGCTGACCGTATCGCAATTTGTAAGCTCTATGCAAAATGTGGCTCAATCCTACTTTCTATGGCTATAATGAGAGAACGGATGAGATGACTAGGACACGTTCTGTGGATTATGGATGACAGATTGCCAAAGGTTGTCCTTGTTGACCAACTTAAATTAAAAAAACAATTTTTTTTTTAACTGAAAGTAAGGAGCAACATTAAAACTTAAAACGAACAGAAATTATTCCCTATATGAAAGGGGTTGTCCCCTCCTCAACGCCTCGTTCTTTACGCTAAAGTTAGACTCTTTCTTACAACTCTATTTTTTAAAACAATATAAAAAACTTTAGCCTAAAGAGCGAGGTGTTGAGGAGGGGACAGGCCCTTCCATGTACGCGTTTTAAGTTTTAATGTTGTTTTTTTCTTCTTACTTTCAGGTAAAAAAAAAAAAAAAATGTTTTTTTAACTTAATTTTTGGACGTTTTTGAATTAATGGAGGTTTCGATTTTGGCTCACCGTACATAAATAATTAAAAAAAAGATTTTTACTTTTATTTGGTTAAATGCTTTCTCGAAAGTTGTTTAAATTTATTTACGAACGTTTTTATTAATAATAAATACAAGTACCTTACGAGTTAACTTACGTAGCGAACTTCTATATCCATATATTTTTAATGCGTATATTAGGGGGTTCGCCCCCTAGCTAATACCTTGCTCTTTACGCTAAAATTTGAATTTTGTTCCAGTTCTTTAAAAAAGACCCCTTAATCAAAAAGGCCGTTAACTAAAATAAATAGCTCTTATGAAAGTACTAGAAAATATTTTGCTTAAAGAGCGAGGTTTTGACTAGGGGGGCGAACCCAATCATTTACTTAATAATTTCTGTTCGTTGGAATTTTTGATGTTGCTCCTTACTTTCGGTTGAACAACTTGTTTATTTTTTTTTATGTTTTTTCAGATCGTTTTTTTAAATAATGCTGGGAAATCCGGCACTCCCTTCACAGCATTGTCCCTTCCCCCATGAAAACTTCCTTCATAGAAAGATCTTCGTACATAAACCCCGACCCCTTCCCCCCCACTACCAGGAAAAAATCCCCCTTGAAAACGTCTGTATTCTTCCCAATAACCAATACTATATGTAAACATTGGGTAAAGTTCATAATTTTCAGCTCTCCCCCCGGGAACTTTGGGGATTAAGTCATCCCAAAAGACATATTTATTATATTTTTTGACCATGCTGAACAAAATTACTATCTCTAAATGATGATCGGGTGACGTTGGGAAAAAATCAGCGTGGGAGGGGGCCTAGTTGCCCTCCATTTTTCGGTCACTTAAAAAGGGCACTAGAAATTTAAAATCCGTTTGAATGACCCCTCCCCACGATATTCTAGGACCACTGGGACGATACGATCACCCCTGAAAAAAAAAAAAATAAACACGCATCCGTGATCTTTCTTCTGGCGAAAAATACAAAATTCCAATTTTTTGCAGATAGGAGCTTGAAACCTCTACAGTAGGGTTCTCTGATACGTTGAATCTGATGGTGGGATTTTCATTAAGGTTCTGTGGTTTTTAAGGGGTCTTCCCCCCTTTTTCCAAAATCAGCCAAATTTTCTTAGGCGCGTAACCTTTGATGGGTTACGCGCCACCAAAGTTTCATCAAATAACTTGATGAAACTTATATATTTGAAATCAGTATTAAATTATAATTCTTTTTATGTATCTATTGGCATCAAAATCCCGTTTTCTAGAGTTTTGGTTACTATTGATCCGGGTCGCTCCTTACTTACAGTTCGTTACCATGAACTGTTTGATGGGAGGATGTTGTAAGGAAAAGTTTAAGGAAAATAGGAACTTATTGGGGGTGTAAAGAGGGAGGCTTTGAAAAGATTGAGATGGAGGAGGAGTGTGCGTAGCTGTCTTGGCCTTAGACTGCTTGGTGTTACAGTGAGTTGTTAGAAGTAACATTTAATCCAAGGCTCCTTTAAATGTAAAGGAATTTCTCCTCCCTCCTTTAACCCTTTTCATTTACAATCAAGTTTATTATCTGCAAAAAAAGGCTTTGAGAATGACCATCATCTCTGAAAAAAATGTACCCCTGCAAATATTTATTTGAAACATCAAATGGTAATAATTGGTTCGTCATTCACATGGTTTTCAAGGCCAAGTCTTCAAACCAATCTTTTTTGTGGGAATGATCCTGTGGACGCTAGCAGAGGAGAATGCCCCCTGGGAAATAAGAGGTCATTAAATAATGTACATAAATGGGAAAGTGAGATATATTACCGTTTCAATCTCGGCACAAGAGTTGCTGGTAACACTTGCCCCCCCCCCCCCCGCTCAACCCACTCTCTAAGGTTGAAAAGCTCAATTTATAGATCTCAAAAATTTCAATCGATTACTTTTTGGCACCGTTTGGGCCAAAATGTCATTCTGTGCCACCAAATGGCTGAAAACGCACCTTTGGTGTGGCACGGTCTGTTTTGCTACTTAGAAAGGTCGATAAAACTTTAATATCTTTTCTATTGAACCTTTTTCTGATATCTTCGGATCATTTGTTTGACACGATCAGCCCTGAGGAAAAACCAACAAGCAAACAAATAAACATAAATCTGTTATCGTTCTTCTAAAAAAAGAAGGAAAACAATTTTCACATTTTCAGAGACAGGAAACATTTTTATATGCTGATTTTCGATAGTAATTCTCATCAAAATCACTTGCACTTATGCTGATTTCGATTGATGTGCTGATTCCGATAGTAGGATTTTCATCAAAATCCCTTGCACCTCAGGAATTATCATTTTACGAAGAGACATAAAAAGCAAAAGTATAGAAATGAATAGCGGAAGTCTCAATGCTGAAGACCAGAGAAAGCTAGAATCCAAAGGTTTTTTTTTCTCTCATCAGTCAGTTCCTTCTCCAAAACTGTCTAACATTCAAGAATTATATTTTGGACAAAAAATCTCCTTGTTCCAGCAGATAACTTATATCTGTCACTCAGATTTATTCTGACTTAACGTCTGACAAACTGCATTATCATGGGCTTGTCTGTTAGGAAAATGAATCTGTGTGAATGAGAAAGCGATGTTTCAAAATTTATTTTTAGAATAATAAATCACAACGGTTGACCCCGAGATGAAAAGATGCAAAATATCAAATATTTATTTTAAAAATAACTTCCCAAATTTATTTGAAGACGAGAAAGATTTTTCTAATTGCTATACATTTAATGACTAGCTGCATTTGAGAGGTATATTTACTTCATTGAATGTAGAGAAGTTGAAACGAGATGGCGGAGTAATGGCAGGTGAAGTTTCTAATTAATTAATTATTGCAGCCCTACAAGCCCACAAAAAGGCGTTAGAAATTTGTATGAAAGACCCACCGTGACAAATTGGAGATTTTTTGGTTTGGTTTGTGTGGTTGTCCTTGTAAAAATTAAATAAAGAAACAGTTTTTTTTTTTCAACAGAAATAACATTAAAACTTAAAACAAACAGATAATAATCCGTAAATGAGGGGGGCTGCCTTCTCCTCAACACCCCTCTCTTCTCGCTAAAATTTTTAGCACTTTATAAAAAAGTTCCTTACTCTAAATAAACGGTCCTCGTGTTTCAGGAGTCGTGTTTGAAGAATTGGGACAAAAGGTCCTAAACTAAATGACAAGAGCGGGGTATTGAGGACGAGGCAGACTACTGGAGGAGGAGACAGATGAGAAGCAGAAATATATACTTCAATTCAGAAGAAAAATCGATTTAATATGTTGAGATTTTAGATTATTTTTAAATGGTTTCCCTAACAAGCTTCCGCTCCGGGGAAGTACAGACGAGTTAAATTGTTTTATCTTATTTAGTTGTCCTTTTTATAGATAGAAAGAATTCAAAGTGAAATTCCGAAGCTAAATACTTTTAACCCTCACCAACTGTAACATTGTGAGGGAACCTTACAATAATTGTAACGGGGACAACTGATATTCCAAAATGTCTACATGATTTTAAAAGGTTTCTTATTTAGCACATTTCTATCATGGTTATTTTTTTCAGTTTTCTAATGAAAGGGACCAAATGTTGGAAGCGTATTTTGTTTGTGCTGCTATTTCGTTTTGTGGTATTGCGATTGTTCATCTCTTATTGAGAATGTAAGTCTTTTCACTTTCATATTTGTCCCCTATCACTTCATGTATTTACGTATTTGTGTGTGATGGGCTAATAAGTTTCTCTCTCTACAATAGTTCATGCATCCTTGTCTGAAGTTATGAACTCAAGTCCATAAACATTCCTTAGTCAATTAATCAATCTACTGATTAGAAAACCGCAAAAAAAGTAAGGAGAACATAAAAGCTTTAAACAAATGGACGTGAGGGGGATGCCCCTCCTTAACCCCTGGCTCATTACGCTAAAATATTTTTGCGCAAAAATTTTTTATTCTAATTCAATGACCTTTTTGCTTTCAGTAGTCGTTCTTAAAGAATTGCGATAAAAAGTCGAACCTTGGCGTAGTAAAGAACAAGGGTTGAGGGCCCCCTCATGTACGGAAATGTTTCTGCTCGTTTTTGGTTTTAATGTTGCTCCTTACTTTAGAGGGGACTTTTTTTTATTCAATTTTTTGGTCGTTTTTAAACAAATAAGAGTTCCAAATATGGGATAGGTCGTTTTTCAGAAAATATCAATGGTCATTTTTTAAATCATACCCAGGCCTAACCTAGATATTATGAGGGCCGGTTTTCGGATTATAATTACATTTTGGACAAAACTTTAAACATTTAGTTAAAATTTACGATAAAGAGTAGTTTTTCTTGAATAGGTTTTTAATAACATTTTTATTACAGAATTTTGGGTGGACGGAGAGGGCTATTATTGCTCAAATAAATGGAAAATCCACGAAACTTTTCATCTTCTATGCGGCTGAAGCCACTGCTGGCTCTGCAATAAGATTTCTGATGTTAACATATATTTTATATACATGTTTAAATACCTTACCGAGCCGAGTGGCGGAGTGGATTGGTGCGCTGGATTTAGGATTTTTTGTCCGAGAGGGCGAGGGTTCGAACCCTAGTATATCCAATTATTTGGTTTGGGACGGGGGTCAGTGGCATGACTCTGTAAGCTCGGCCAGAGTCGACCCAGCTCTAAATGGGTACCTGGAGAAATCTGGGGAAGGCAAACAGGAAGGGTATGCGAAAGCATAGGATGGTTGGCTCCCATCCCCCCATTGCACCTCCTGGCTGAAGGGCCAAGAAACGGAGATCAACACCACCGGTAGGGACTGTAAAGTTCAATGCCGTATTCTTTACCTTTTCCTTACCTTTTAAATGCCTTGGAATTATGCAAGGAAATAGAAAAGAGAAATATTATCACTTGAAATCCCTGAAAATTAAGCTCCTCATAGCCCTTGTCAATCCTCTCTTGGCCAGTTTTCTGGCAAGGCCTGTAATGCTCCACCTCACATTTTCCACCTCTGCGCTGATAAGCATCTGAATGTAAAATTTTATTCTTTGAAAAAAAAAATTGTGACGATAGCAGGGTCACTATTACCCCCCCCCCCCACCTTACAGCAATAATAATGGTGCAGAACAACAATTTTACCAGGAGTCATGTGGAATTTAATAGAAATTTCTACCTTGCCCCATCCTTCCCGAAACTCATTTTGTATTGATCTGACAGTCCAATGAGAGTTAGGATATTTGAGAATGAAAATACGCTGTTTGAGGCATCTGTCTTCTTAGCCAATAAAATGACCCACCACCCCTTCATCGTAATATTTAATGTGAACTTACACATAATTGTATATAATTTTCTGAAATATGAAGCGAATCAGTTTAGTTGAATGTAGCCTTAAACAAATGTCAGAAACATTTTCTGTAACAAGAAGGGATTTATCACCCTATAGTACTCTTATTCAGGCGTAGTCTAAGATTGATACTCCCCCCCCCCTCCGTCATACACCTTTCTATCTGAAAGTTCATGTAAAAGCTAGACAATTTGGGCACTGAAACGTGCTCTTTAGGCGTCTGACGCCCCAACACCCAAATGCGCAAAGAACCACCACTTGTTTATAATCATGTGTAATAATATCATGTTCAATAATGATATCATGCGCAATAATGCATCACTAAACATATTTTCATAGAAAAATCAAGTGAATCAACTTAGTTAAAGCAAGTATTAAGATAAATATCCACATTTGTCAGACTAATTAACCATTAATCTTGTATAGACTACGTGACTTTTCAGGAACAAGCTACCGTCCCGTGCTGCTGTGCCACCGTGTAGCATGACTTTCTTCTACGACTGGGAAGCTAAATACACAGTTTTGAACTTTTAAATCGATTTTCTGTTTAAGAACATCTACTCAATACCAACTTGGTCCTACATGGGGCAAAATCGTAGTTAGGTACCACAAAATGGCAGAAAACGCCACTTTGCCATGGCATTTTTTCTTCATGACCATTTAAAAAGGAGACTTAAACTTTTTAATTTTCAACCGAATGAATCATCTCTCGATCTTTTACAACTATCCTTTCGATATGATCACCCTTGGAAAAAACAAAGTAAACACCAATCCGGATCTTTCTTCTGGGAAAAAAAAAATCTTGCTCGTTTTTGTAGATAGAAGCTTGAAACCTCCACAGTTGTACTTTCTGGGAGTCTAATGGGGTTATTTTTAACTAAGATCACTTTACTTTTTGGGGTAATGTCCACCTTCTATGAAAATCAGGCAATTTTTTTAAGGTTCATGGCTTCCGAAGCTTAATATTGAACTTTATGGTTAAAAAATCCCTTTCGTTGTATTTTCGGTCATTATGGGCCTGAGTTACTCCGTACTTACTGTTTGTTAACACTAAGCATAAATGACAAGTACAATGTTAAAGTTTTTGCTGACACAAAATAAGTCTTGTATTACGGACAGTACTTTGGTTTTTGGTCAGGTAGGGTTGATTAGAAGGTAAATAATATTCGGTGTTTCCACAAAAGGAAATAGCCTAAATCTCTTATAAAACCTGTAATTACTATCTGACCTTCTCTCGTCTCTCTCTCTCTCTCTCTTTCTTTCTTTCACTTCAATCTCTCACTCTCTTTTTTTTTCCCCTTCTCTTTTCTAGGTGACAGTTCGATTATTTTCATTAACACCTTGAAACTTTATCTAAAAAAGGAGGTGGATTAGGATATTTTAGCAGCCATGATACACAAAATAGTTTCCATTTTTTGCTACTTATTAACGTTGCCGGATAAATTGGATATAACATTTATTATTTGATTTATCATCGTAATTCTCAATTATCACCGTAATTTGATTTATTCTGTAAATTAGGGGGCTGCCGCTCCCAAAGCCTTATGGTGCAGCTTAAAATGGCATAATAACTCTTGTAAAATGATAAACACCCTCAAAAAATCATTCTCTCAAAAGATTTCTGAGGAAGAAGGGGTAGCCTACTGCAGGGAATGGCATTATACACCTCAAAAAATGTAGTTTATTGTTTCAATTTTTCCAGAAGAGTAGTTGGAGTTTCCGGATAAATCTTGTTCCTTGGTGATTCTACCCTCCCCCCCCCCCCCCACCTCTGTGTAAACATTTGGGTATAGGGCCTACTTATTTTAAAATCAGATTATTCTGCCGTATGAGGGGAGCTGTTTCGCCTTACGGTATTTATAATGGACGTGTACCCCAAATATATTCTTTCAAATAATTTAAATAATTTTAGGATGTGAAGCATCTCCAGCAAAAAATTGGTGATAAAACTACGCTTTTGAAGCGTCAAAAAATTCCCCACAAAATTACTTGAACACTTCTTCTCTAATAGGTACTGTGGAGTAATGCAAAACTTTTTACCCCTGAGTAGCACCGTAAAACAGTTAAGACTATAAATTGATTTCTAATTGATGAAGACTGATTGATCATCTATAAATTGATGCCGTTTGTTTAGGGATTAATGTGCCTAGACATAGCATTATAGCTCTTTAAAATTGGAAGAGTCTTTAAACAGCCATTTTACAGCTCTAGATTGATTCGGGCTATTTCAGTATTTTACAACATTTCGGCCAATTTTGGACCAAAATAGTTATTTTGATCCACAGATGGTAGGAAGCATCTCCTGGCTGCGATTAATCTCTTTGACTGCGTAAAAATAAGCAGCGGCACTCTGAATTTCTATTTGAATGAGACCTATTTCAATATTGTTTTTGGTTCGATCACCCTCAGTAAAAAAAAAACACAAAAAAAAAATTAAGAAAATGATGATAAAAAAAAAACAAGCAAAAAACGTGTCAATTGTCGTCCTTTTAAATTTCCAATTTACTCAGATACCTATTTTTGATGGGGAGCATTTGATGGGGAGAAGTAGGGTCCTATCAGGAGGTCGTGACGGGAGTCCATATATGGGCATAGAATACTGACAGAAGCTTACACATTGCCGGATAAGAAAGGTACTATTTGGTACTTTCAAGCACCATTTTCAAGGTCGATTTCTTTATTGTTTCTAGGTGTAATGACTCCGGGGCGAAGTTTGCACATGCGCATTGACGGGACAATGTATTGATCAACTCGAGGGGAACTGGATTTCCGAGAAATTGGTTTACATAATCGACTAGGACAAGAGGGGAAGTAGATTTCTGAGAAATTGATTTGCATAATCGGCGGGGAATTATTTATCCACAAACCAGGAATTAAGAAACATTATGGCTTCTTTGATCTTTAGGTCTGAGGGATAAATGATCTTTAGTGACAGAGATAAATTAATATTCTATTTTTTAAATATGGCTTCTCTGATCTTTAGTAACAGAGATAAATTCGGGAATTCTATCAAAGCCATAATAGTGTAGCTAGGAACACCTATGAGATGAAGAGATTAGCGCGGGAAATGAACACGCAGAAATTACGTTTAGGGATTATTTGGACGAAACTGTTTGAGACATTTTAGGGATTATTTGGGCGAAACCGTTTACGACATTTTAGAAGATGATTTAGGTGAAACCGTTTGAGGTTTTTTATAGAGATGATTTAAGAAGATGATTTAGAAGATGATTTGGGGTGAAACTCTGTGGTCGTTATAATACACAAGTTCCATTTGAACAGTGTTGTGAGGTCCCCTACCCCAACCCCAAAGGGCCCCCTCTACCCCAACCCCAAAGGGCCCCCAGACCCCAAAGGCCCCCCGGGCCCCCAAAGGCCCCCGAGCCCCCAAAGACCCCCTGAGTCCCAAAGGCCCCCCGGGCCCCAAAGGCCCCCCGAGTTCCCAAAGACCCCCCGGGCCCCCAAAGGACCCCTGAGCCCCTCCCTTCCTCCTTCCCTTTTTTGAATTTTTTTAAAGTTTTTTCGAGCTGATTTTTTTTAGACTTAGAAATTATCTAACACCTTTTCCAGTTTTTTCTTTAACCCATTGGCATAGAATTTTAGCCTAGAGTCTTAGCTTAGTTTTATTTAGAGTGGAAGTTTAGTTTAGTTTTAGTTAAGAGTTTAAAGTTTTACCTTAGAGTCTTAGCTTAGAGTTTTAGTTAGAGTTCTAGTTTAGTTATAGTTAAAGAGTTTAGATTCTTAGTCTAGAGTCTTAGCTTAGAGTTTTAGTTAGAGTTGAAGTTTAGTTTAATTAAAGTTAAGAGTTTAGAGTTTTAGCTCAGAGTCCTAGCTTAGAGTTTTTGTTAGAGTTCTAGTTTAGTTTAGTTTTAGTTAAGAGTTTAGAGTTTTACTTTAGAGTCTTAGCTTAGATTTTTAGTTAGAGTTAAAGTTTAGTTTAGTTATAGTTAAGAATTTAGAGTTTTAGCTTAGAGTCATAGCTTAGAGTTTTAGTTAAAGTTGTAGTTTAGTTAAGTTTTAGTTAAGACTATAGAGTTTTAGCCTAGAGTCTTAGCTTAGAAATTAAGCTTAGAGTTTTTGTTGAAGTTCTAGTTTAGTTTAGTTTTAGTTAAGAGTTTAGAGTTTTACCTTAGATTCTTAGCTTAGAGTTTTAGTTAGAGTTTAACTTTACTTTAGTATTAGTTAAGAGTTTAGAGTTAAATAGCGACGAAGACCACACTGCCTTTCCATCATAAACAAATAAGTTAGAACAACAGGGAAATTTTTATACAAGACAGTGGAACGCAACTTTAAATGAATATTCGACCCTATGTCCTTGGATATAGGGTCGAAATATTCATTTAAAGTTGCGTTCCACTGTCTTGTATAAAAATTTCCCTGTTGTTCTACTTATTAGTTTAGAGTTTTAGCTTAGAGTCTTAGCTTAGAGTTTTGTTAGAGTTCTAGTTTAGTTTAGTTTTAGTTAAGAGTTTTTAGCTTAGAGTCTTAGCTTAGAATTTTTGTTGAAGTTCTATTTTAGTTTAGTTTTAGTTAAGAGTTTAGAGTTTTAGCTCAGAGTCATAGCCTAGAGTTTTTGTTAGAGTTCTAGTTTAGTTTAGTTTTAGTTTAGAGTTTTACCTTAGAGTCTTAGCTTAGAGTTTTAGTTAGAGTTCTAGTTTAGTTTAGTTTTAGTTAAGAGTTTAGAGTTTTACCTTAGAGTCTTAGCTTAGAGTTTTAGTTAGAGTTCTAGTTTAGTATAGTTTTAGTTAAGAGTTTAGAGTTTTATCTTGGAGTCTTAGCTTAGAGTTTTAGTTAGAGTTCTAGTTTAGTTCAATTTTAGTTAAGAGTTTTAGAGTTTTACCTTAGAGTCTTAGCTTAGAGTTTTAGTTAGAGTTCTAGTTTAATTTTAGTTAAGAGTTTAGAGTTTTTACCTTAGTGTCTTAGCTTAGAGTTTTAGTTGGGTTGAAGTTTAGTTTAGTTATAGTTAAGAGTATAGAGTTTTTATCTTAGAGTCTTAGCATAGAGTTTTAGGTAGAGTTCTAGTTTAGTTTAGTTTTAGTTAAGAGTTTAGAGGTTTACCTTAGAGTCTTAGCTTAGAGTTTAGTTAGAGTTCTAGTTTATTTTAGTTATAGTTAAGAGTTTAGAGTTTTAGCTTAGAGTGATAGCTTTGAGTTTTAGATAGAGTTGAAGTTTAGTTTAGTTATAGTTAAGAGTTTAGAGTTTTAGCCTAGAGTCTTAGCTTAGAGTTTTTGTTAGCATTCTAGTTTAGTTTAGTTTTTAGTTTAGAGTTTTACCTTAGAGTCTTAGCTTAGAGTTTTAATTAGATTTGTAGTTTAGTTTAGATATAGTTAAGAGTTTAGAGTTTTAGCCTAGAGTCTTAGCTTAGAGTTTTAGTTAGAGTTCTAGTTTAGTTTAGTTTTAGTTAAGAGTTTAGAGTTTTACCTGAGAGTTTTAACCTAGTCTTTTAGTTAGAGTTGAAGTTTAGTTTAGTTATAGTTAAGATTTTAGAGTTTTAGCTTAGAGTCTTAGCTTGGAGTTTTACTTGGAGTTCTAGTTTAGTTTTAGTTTTAGTTAAGAGTTTAGAGTTTTAGCTTGGAGTCTTAGCTTAGAGTTTTAGTTAGAGTTCTAGTTTAGTTTTAGTTAAGATTTTTGAGTTTTACCTTAGAGTCTTAGCTTAGAGTTTTAGTTAAAGTTCTAGTTTAGTTTAGTTTTAGTTAACATTTTCGAGTTTTATTTTGGAGTCTTAGCTTAGAGTTTTAGTTAGAGTTTTAGTTTAGTTTAGTTTTACTTAAGAGTTTAGAGTTTTTACCTTTAAGTCTTAGCTTAAAGTTTAAGTTAGAGTTCTAGTTTAGTTTTAGTTTTAGTTAAGAGTTTAGAGTTTTAGCTTAGAAAATTACCTTAGAGTTTTAGTTAGGGTTGAAGTTTAGTTTAGTTATAGTTAAGAGTTTAGAGTTTTACCTTAAAGTCTTAGCTTAGAGTTTTAGTTAGAGTTCTAGTTTAATTTAGTTTTAGTTAAGAGTTTAGTGTTTTATCTTGGAGTCTTAGCTTAGAGTTTTAGTTAGAGTTCTAGTTTAGTTTAGTTTTAGTTAAGAGTTTCGAGTTTTATATCTTGGAGTCTTAGCTTAGAGTTTTAGTTAGAGTTTTAGTTTAGTTTAGTTTTAGTTGAGAGTTTAGAGTTTTACCTTAAAGTCTTAGCTTAGAGTTTAAGTTAGAATTCTAGTTTAGTTTAGTTTTAGTTAAGAGTTTAGAGTTTTAGCCTAGAGTCTTAGCTTAGAGTTTTAGTTAGAGTTAAAGTTTAGTTATAGTTAAGAGTTTAGAGTTTTAGCTTAGAGTCTTAGCTTAGAGTTTTTGTTGAAGTTCCTGTTTAGTTTAGTTTTAGTTAAGAGTTTTAGATTAGAGTCTTAGCTTAGAGTTTAGTTAGAGTTCTAGTTTAGTTTAGTTTTTAGTTAAGAGTTTAGAGCTTTTAGCTTAGAGTCTTAGCTTAGAGTTTTTGTTGAAGTTCTTGTTTAGTCTAGCTTTAGTTAAGAGTTTAGAGTTTTAGCTTAGAGTCTTAGCTTAGAGTTTAGTTAGAGTTCTAGTTTATTTAGTTAAGTTAGAGTTTTTTTTTGATAGTTAAGAGTTTAGAGTTTTAGCTTAGAGTCTCAGCTTAGAGTTTTAGTTAGAGTTCTAGTTTTCTTTAGTTCTAGTTAAGAGTTTTAGCCTAGAGTCTTAGCTTAGAGTTTAGTTAGAGTTGAAGTTTCGAGTTTATATCTTAAAGTCCTAGCTTAGAGTTTTATTTAGAGTTCTAGTTTATTTTTAGTTAAAAGCTTAGAGTTTTAGCCTAGAGTCTTAGCTTAGAGTTTTAGTTAGAGTTGAAGTTTAGTTATAGTTAAGAGTTTAGAGTTTTAGCTTAGAGTCTTAGCTTAGAGTTTTAGTTAGAGTTCTAGTTTAGTTTAGTTTTAGTTTAGTTTAGAGTTTTTAGCTTAGAGTCTTAGCTTAGAGTTTTTTTGTTGAAGTTCTAGTTTATTTTAGTTTTAGTTAAGAGTTTAGAGTTTCAGCTTAGAGTCTTAGCTTAGAGTTTAGTTAGAGTTCTAGTTTAATTTAGTTTTAGTTAAGAGTTTAGAGTTTTAGCTTAGAGTCATAGCTTAGAGTTTTAGTTAGAGTTCTAGTTTAGTTTAGTTTTTAGTTTAGAGTTTTACCTTAGAGTCTTAGCTTAGAGTTTTAGTTAGAGTTGAAGTTTAGTTTAGATATAGTTAAGAGTTTAGAGTTTTAGCCTAGAGTCTTAGCTTAGAGTTTTAGTTAAAGTTCTAGTTTAGTTTAGTTTTAGTTAAGAGTTTTAGCCTAGAGTCTTAGCTTAGAGTTTAATTAGAGCTGAAGTTTAGTTATAGTTAAGAGTTTAGAGTTTTAGTTTAGAGTCTTAGCTTAGAGTTTTAGTTAGAGTTGAAGTTTAGTTTAGTTATAGTTAAGAGTTTAGAGTTTTTAGCTTAGCTTAGAGTTTTTGATAGAGTTGAAGTTTAGTTTAGTTTTAGTTAAGAGTTTAGAGTTTTAGCTTAGAGTCTTAGCTTAGAGTTTTAGTTAGAGTTGAAGTTTAGTTTAATAATAGTTAAGACTTTAGAGTTTTAGCTTAGAGTCTTAGCTTAGTTTTATTTAGTGTTCTAGTTAGTTCAGTTATAGTTAAGAGTTTTACCTTAGAGTCTTAGCTTAGAATTTTAGTTAGAGTTGAAGTTTAGTTTAGTTAAGAGTTTTAGTTTAGAGTTTTAGTTAAAGTTGTAGTTTAGTTAAGTTTTAGTTTTACTATATAGTTTTAGCCTAGAGTCTTAGCTAAGAGCTTTAGTTAGAGTTGAAGTTTAGTTTAGTTATAGTTAATAGTTTAGAGTTTTTAGCTTAGAGTCTTAGCTTAGAGTTTTAGTTAGAGTTGAAGTTTAGTTTAGTTTAGAGTTTTAGCTTAGAGTTTTAGTGAAAGTTGTAGTTTTAGTTAAGTTTTAGTTTTACTATATAGTTTTAGCCTAGAGTCTTAGCTAAGAGCTTTAGTTTAGTTTTAGTTAAGAGTTTAGAGTTTTACCTATGAGTCTTAGGTTAGAGTTTAGTTAGAGTTCTAGTTTTAGTTTAGTTATAGTTAAGAGTTAAGAGTTTTAGCTTAGAGTCATAGCTTAGAGTTTTAGTTAGAGTTGAAGTTTAGTTTAGTTTTACTATATAGTTTTAGCTTAGAGTCTTAGCTTAGAGTTTTAGTTAGAGTTGAAGTTTAGTTTAGTTATAGTTAAGAGCTTAGAGTTTTAGCCTAGAGTCTTTGCTTAAAGTTTTAGTTAGAGTTCTAGTTTTGTTAAGCTATAGTTAAGAGTTTGAGGTTTTAGCTTCGAGTCTTAGCTTAGAGTTTTAGTTAGAGTTGAAGTTTAGTTTAGTTATAGTTAAGAGTTTAGAGTTTTAGCTTAGAGTCATAGCCTAGAGTTTTTGTTAGAGTTCTAGTTTAGTTTAGTTTTAGTTTAGAGTTTTGCCTTAGAGTCTTAGCTTAGAGTTTTAGTTAGAGTTCTAGTTTAGTTTAGTTTTTAGTTAAAAGTTTAGAGTTTTAGCTTAGAGTCTTAGCTTAGAGTTTTAGTTAGAGTTCTAGTTCAGTTTAGTTATAGTTAAGAGTTTCGAGCTTTATTTTAGAGTCCTAGCTTAGAGTTTTATTTAGAGTTCTAGTTTATTTTTAGTTAAGAGCTTAGAGTTTTATCCTAGAGTCTTAGCTTAGAGTTTTAGTTAGAGTTAGAGTTTTAGTTATAGTTAAGAGTTTAGAGTTTTAGCTTAGAGTCTTAGCTTAGAGTTTTAGTTGAAGTTCTAGTTTAGTTTAGTTTTTGTTTAGTTTAGAGTTTTTAGCTTAGAGTCTTAGCTTAGAGTTTTTGTTGAAGTTCTAGTTTAGTTTAGTTTTAGTTAAGGTTTAGAGTTTTAGCTTAGAGTCTTAGCTTAGAGTTTTAGTTAGAGTTCTAGTTTTCTTTAGTTTTAGTTAAGAGTTTTAGCCTAGAGTCTTAGCTTAGAGTTTTAGTTAGAGTTGAAGTTTAGTTATAGTTAAGAGTTTAGAGTTTTAGCTTAGAGTCATAGCTTAGAGTTTTAGTTAGAGTTCTAGTTTAGTTTAGTTTTAGTTTAGAGTTTTACCTTAGAGTCTTAGCTTAGAGTTTTAGTTAGAGTTGAAGTTTAGTTTAGATATAGTTAAGAGTTTAGAGCTTTAGCCTAGAGTCTTAGCTTAGAGTTTTAGTTAAAGTTCTAGTTTAGTTTAGTTTTAGTTAAGAGTTTTAGCCTAGAGTCTTAGCTTAGAGTTTAGTTAGAGTTGAAGTTTAGTTATAGTTAAGGGTTTAGAGTTTTAGCTTGGAGTCTTAGCTTAGAGTTTTAGTTAGAGTTCTAGTTTAGTTTAGTTTTAGTTAAGAGTTTAGAGTTTTACCTTAGAGTCTTAGCTTAGAGTTTTAGTTAGAGTTCTAGTTTAGTATAGTTTTTAGTTAAGAGTTTAGAGTTTTATCTTGGAGTCTTAGCTTAGAGTTTTAGTTAGAGTTCTAGTTTAGTTTAGTTTTAGTTAAGAGTTTAGAGTTTTACCTTAGATTCTTAGCTTAGAGTTTTAGTTAGAGTTCTAGTTTAGTTTAGTTTTAGTTAGGAGTTTAGAGTTTTACCTTAGAGTCTTAGCTTAGAGTTTTAGTTAGGGTTGAAGTTTAGTTTAGTTATAGTTAAGAGTTTAGAGTTTTAGCTTAGAGTCTTAGCTTAGAGTTTTTGTTAGAGTTGAAGTTTAGTTTAGTTTTAGTTAAGAGTTTAGAGTTTTACCTTAGAGTCTTAGCTTAGAGTTTTAGATAGAGTTGAAGTTTAGTTTAGTTATAGTTAAGAGTTTAGAGTTTTTTAGCTTAGAATCTTAGCTTAGAGTTTTTGTTGGAGTTTTAGTTTAGTTATAGTTAAGAGTTTTGGAGTTTTACCTTAGAGTCTTAGCTTAGAGTTTTAGTTAGAGTTGAAGTTTACTTTAGTTTTAGTTAAGAGTTTAGAGTTTTAGCTTAGAGTCTTAGCTAAGAGTTTTTGTTAGAGTTCTAGTTTAGTTTAATTTTAGTTAAGAGTTTGTAGCTTAGAATCTTAGCTTAGAGTTGTTGTTGAAGTTCTATTTTAGTTTAGTTTTAGTTAAGAGTTTAGAGTTTTAGCTTAGAGTCTTAGCTTAGAGTTTTAGTTAGAGTTGAAGTTTAGTTTAGTAATAGTTAAGAGTTTAGAGTTTTAGCTTAGAGTCTTAGCTTAGAGTTTTTGTTAGAGTTCTAGTTTACTTTAGTTTTAGTTAAGAGTTTAGAGTTTTACCTTAGAGTCTTAGCTTAGAGTTTTAGTTAGAGTTGAAGTTTAGTTTAGTTATAGTTAAGAATTTAGAGTTTTTGATTAGGTCTTAGCTTAGAGTTTTTGTTGAAGTTCTAGTTTAGTTTAGTTTTAGTTAGGAGTTTAGAGTTTTAGCTTAGAGTCTTGGCTTAGAGTTTTAGTTAGAGTTGAAGTTTTGTTTAGTAATAGTTAAGACTTTAGAGTTTTAGCTTAGAGTCTTAGCTTAGTTTTATTTAGAGTTCTAGTTTAGTTTAGTTATAGTTCAGAGTTATACCTTAGAGTCTTAGCTTAGAGTTTTAGCTAGAGTTGAAGTTTAGTTTAGTTAAGAGTTTTAGCTTAGAGTTTTAGTTAAAGTTGTAGTTTAGTTAAGTTTTAGTTTTACTATATAGTTTTAGCCTAGAGTCTAATCTAAGAGCTTTAGTTAGAGTTGAAGTTTAGTTTTAGTTATAGTTAATAGTTTAGAGTTTTTAGCTTAGAGTCTTAGCTTAGAGTTTTTGTTAGAGTTCTAGTTTAGTTTAGTTTTAGTTAAGAGTTTAGAGTTTTACCTATGAGTCTTAGGTTAGAGTTTAGTTAGAGGTCTAGTTTAGTTTAGTTATAGTTAAGAGTTTAGAGTTTTAGCTTAGAGTCATAGCTTGGAGTTTTAGTTAGAGTTGAAGTTTAGTTTAGTTTAGTTTTACTATATAGTTTTAGCTTAGAGTCTTAGCTTAGAGTTTTAGTCAGAGTTGAAGTTTAGTTTAGTTATAGTTAAGAGTTTAGAGTTTTAGCCTAGAGTCTTTGCTTAAAGTTTTAGTTAGAGTTCTAGTTTAGTTTAGCTGTAGTTAAGAGTTTGAAGTTTTAGCTTTGAGTCTTAGCTTAGAGTTTTGGTTAGAGTTGAAGTTTAGTTTAGTTATAGTTAAGAGTTTAGAGTTTTAGCTTAGAGTCATAGCCTTGAGTTTTTGTTAGAGTTCTAGTTTAGTTTAGTTTTAGTTTAGAGTTTTACCTTAGAGTCTTAGCTTAGAGTTTTAGTTAGAGTTGAAGTTTAGTTTAATTATAGTTAAGGGTTTAGAGTTTTAGCTTGGAGTCTTAGCTTAGAGTTTTAGTTAGAGTTCTAGTTTAGTATAGTTTTAGTTAAGAGTTTAGAGTTTTATCTTGGAGTCTTAGCTTAGAGTTTTAGTTAGAGTTCTTGTTTAGTTTAGTTTTAGTTAAGAGTTTAGAGTTTTACCTTAGAGTCTTAGCTTAGAGTTTTAGTTAGAGTTCTAGTTTAGTTTAGTCTTATTAAGGAGTTTTACCTTAGAGTTTTAGTTAGGGTTGAAGTTTAGTTTAGTTATAGTTAAGAGTATAGAGTTTTATCTTAGAGTCTTAGCATAGAGTTTTAGGTAGAGTTCTTGTTTAGTTTAGTTTTAGTTAAGAGTTTAGAGTTTTACTTTAGAGTCTTAGCTTAGAGTTTAGTTAGAGTTCTAGTTTAGTTTAGTTATAGTTAAGAGTTTAGAGTTTTAGCTTAGAGTCTTAGCTTAGAGTTTTTGTTGAAGTTCTAGTTTAGTTTAGTTTTAGTTAAGAGTTTTAGCTTAGAGTCTTAGCTTAGAGTTTAAGTTAGAGTTGAAGTATAGTTTAGTAATAGTTAAGACTTTAGAGTTTTAGCTTAGAGTCTTAGCTTAGTTTTATTTAGAGTTCTAGTTTAGTTTAGTTATAGTTAAGAGTTTTACCTTAGAGTCTTAGCTTAGAGTTTTAGTTAGAGTTGAAGTTTAGTTTAGTTAAGAGTTTTAGCTTAGAGTTTTTAGTTAAAGTTGTAGTTTAGTTAAGTTTTAGTTTTACTATATAGTTTTAGCCTCGAGTCATAGCTTAGAGCTTTAGTTAGAGTTGAAGTTTAGTTTAATTATAGTTAATAGTTTAGAGTTTTTAGCTTAGAGTCTTAGCTTAGAGTTTTTGTTAGAGTTCTAGTTTAGTTTAGTTTTAGTTAAGAGTTTAGAGTTTTACCTTAGAGTCTTAGCTTAGAGTTTAGTTAGAGTTCTAGCTTAGTTTAGTTATAGTTAAGAGTTCAGAGTTTTTAGCTTAGAGTCATAGCTTAGAGTTTTAGTTAGAGTTTGAAGTTTAGTTTAGTTATAGTTAAGAGTTTAGAGTTTTAGCCTAGAGTCTTAGCATAAAGTTTTAGTTAGAGCTCTAGTTTAGTTTAGCTATAGTTAAGAGTTTGAAGTTTTAGCTTTGAGTCTTAGCTTAGAGTTTTAGTTAGAGTTGAAGAGTTTAGTTTAGTAGAGTTATAGTTAGAGTTTAGAGTTCTAGCTTAATGTCATAGCCTAGAGTTTTTGTTAGAGTTCTAGTTTAGTTTAGTTTTAGTTTAGAGTTTTACCTTAGAGTCTTAGCTTAGAGTTTTAGATAGAGTTGAAGTTTAGTTTAATTATAGTTAAGGGTTTAGAGTTTTAGCTTGGAGTCTTAGCTTAGAGTTTTAGTTAGAGTTTTAGTTTAGTTTAGTTTTTGTTAAGAGTTTAGAGTTTTACCTTATAGTCTTAGCTTAGAGTTTTAGTTAGAGTTCTAGTTTAGTATAGTTTTAGTTAATAGTTTAGAGTTTTATCTTGGAGTCTTAGCTTAGAGTTTTAGTTAGAGTTTCTAGTTTAGTTTAGATTTAGTTAAGAGTTTAGAGTTTTACCTTAGATTCTTAGCTTAGAGTTTTAGTTAGAGTTCTAGTTTAGTTTAGTTTTAGTTAGGAGTTTAGAGTTTTACCTTAGAGTCTTAGCTTAGAGTTTTAGTTAGGGTTGAAGTTTAGTTTAGTTATAGTTAAGAGTTTAGAGTTTTAGCTTAGAGTCTTAGCTTAGAGTTTTTTGTTAGAGTTGAAGTTTAGTTTAGTTTTAGTTAAGAGTTTAGAGTTTTACCTTAGAGTCTTAGCTTAGAATTTAGATAGAGTTGAAGTTTAGTTTAGTTATAGTTAAGAGTTTAGAGTTCTTAGCTTAGAATCTTAGCTTCGAGTTTTTGTTAGAGTTTAGTTTAGTTATAGTTAAGAGTTTGGAGTTTTACCTTAGAGTCTTAGCTTAGAGTTTTAGTTAGAGTCGAAGTTTACTTTAGTTTTAGTTAAGAGTTTTAGAGTTTTAGCTTAGAGTCTTAGCTTAGAGTTTTTGTTAGAGTTCTAGTTTAGTTTAATTTTAGTTAAGAGTTTGTAGCTTAGAGTCTTAGCTTAGAGTTTTTGTTGAAGTTCTATTTTAGTTTAGTTTTAGTTAAGAGTTTAGAGTTTTAGCTTAGAGTCTTAGCTTAGAGTTTTAGTTAGAGTTGAAGTTTAGTTTAGTAATAGTTAAGAGTTTATAGTTTTAGCTTAGAGTCTTAGCTTAGAGTTTTAGTTAGAGTTGAAGTTTAGTTTAGTTAAGAGTTTTAGCTTAGAGTTTTAGTTAAAGTTGTAGTTTAGTTAAGTTTTAGTTTTACTATATAGTTTTAGCCTGGAGTCTTATCTAAGAGCTTTAGTTAGAGTTGAAGTTTAGTTTAGTTATAGTTAATAGTTTAGAGTTTTTAGCTTAGAGTCTTAGCTTAGAGTTTTTGTTAGAGTTCTAGTTTAGTTTAGTTTTAGTTAAGAGTTTAGAGTTTTACCTATGAGTCTTAGGTTAGAGTTTAGTTAGAGGTCTAGTTTAGTTTAGTTATAGTTAAGAGTTTAGAGTTTTAGCTTAGAGTCATAGCTTAGAGTTTTAGTTAGAGTTGAAGTTTAGTTTAGTTTTTACTATATAGTTTTAGCTTAGAGTCTTAGCTTAGAGTTTTAGTTAGAGTTGAAGTTTAGTTTAGTTATAGTTAAGAGTTTAGAGTTTTAGCCTAGAGTCTTTGCTTAAAGTTATAGTTAGAGTTCTAGTTTAGTTTAGCTATAGTTAAGGAGTGTGAAGTTTTAGCTTTGAGTCTTAGCTTAGAGTTTTAGTTAGAGTTGAAGTTTAGTTTAGTTATAGTTAAGAGTTTTGAGTTTTAGCTTAGAGTCATAGCCTAGAGTTTCTGTTAGAGTTCTAGTTTAGTTTAGTTTTAGTTTAGAGTTTTACCTTAGAGTCTTAGATTAGAGTTTTAGTTAGAGTTGAAGTTTAGTTTAATTATAGTTAAGGGTTTAGAGTTTTAGCTTGGAGTCTTAGCTTAGAGTTTTAGTTAGAGTTCTAGTTTAGTATAGTTTTAGTTAAGAGTTTAGAGTTTTATCTTGGAGTCTTAGCTTAGAGTTTTAGTTAGAGTTCTAGTTTAGTTTAGTTTTAGTTAAGAGTTTAGAGTTTTACCTTAGAGTCTTAGCTTAGAGTTTTAGTTAGAGTTCTAGTTTAGTTTAGTTTTAGTTAGGAGTTTAGAGTTTTACCTTAGAGTTTTAGTTAGGGTTGAAGTTTAGTTTAGTCATAGTTAAGAGTATAGAGTTTTATCTTAGAGTCTTAGCATAGAGTTTTAGGTAGAGTTCTTATTTAGTTTAGTTTTAGTTAAGAGTTTTAGAGTTTTAGCTTAGATTCTTAGCTTAGAGTTTTTGTTAGAGTTCTAGTTTAGTTTAGTTTTAGTTTAGAATTTTACCTTAGAGTCTTATCTTAGAGTTTTAGTTAGATTTGAAGTTTAGTTTAGATATAGTTAAGAGTTTAGAGTTTTAGCCTAGAGTCTTAGCTTAGAGTTTTAGTTAGAGTTCTAGTTTAGTTTAGTTTTAGTTAAGAGTTTTAGCCTAGAGTCTTAGCTTAGAGTTTAGTTAGAGTTGAAGTTTAGTTATAGTTAAGAGTTTAGAGTATTAGTTTAGAGTCGTCGTAGCTTAGAGTTTTAGTTAGAGTTGAAGTTTAGTTTAGTTATAGTTAAATCAATCAATCAATTAATCAATCAATTTATTAATACTAAAGACAAAACAATTACAAACTTAAAGTTTATACACGCCCAAGAAGGTCAGCTTGTAAAGGGCCAACAAAACAAATAAGACACTATTATAAAGCACATTAAAAAAAAAACAGAAAAAAAACATACTTAAAAAAAAAAAAAAATGGATCAAGAGACATTTATGAAAATAGGAGAATTAACAGGAAACTTAACAAATAACTGAAAAAAATATATAAACGAAGAAGAGATTGAAAATTAGCATTAAATATAAAAAAAAAAACAAAAGAAAAAAAAATCAGAAACATATATTGAATGAAAAAAAGACATATAAATTTGGATGGAATGCAAAAAAAAAGAAGAAAAAAAGGGGGGAAATACTATACTGGAAATACCCAGTGAGAAACTGCCTTTGCAGAAAGAGATAGAGGGACATCAGGAGGGATGGAGTTCCTTAGTAAAATAGATTGATAAACAGGAGACCTCTGACCTGCTGTCGATGATCGCTTAGGTAGAATGAACCTGCGATAAGACCTAAGTAAAAAAGAAGAGTACCTACCTGAGCCTGACAGAAAGAAAAAACTGCTGCAGAGATGGTGGAAGTGTACCTAGAAAAGCAGAATGTGCTAAATAAAGGTAAATTTTACCCACAATACGATCCAGCGGAGCTATTCCAGTATCATTATAAAGATCAGAAAGAAGGGTAAAATGAGGTAGAAGAAAAGTGGCCTTCACTGCCCTATTTTGGGCTCTTTGAAGTGAGCAGAGAAGAGATTTATTAGTACTACCCCAGACAGAACAGCAATAAGAAAGGTAAGTAAAAATAAAAGCATAATAAAGAGAAAGCATAACATCTGGGGGAAGAAATGAGTTAACCCTGTATAACATTTAAGATTGGCGGAGGACAAGGGAACGGGTATGAGTTATATGGAGTTTAAAAGAAAGAAAACAGTCAAGATACACACCAAGAAATTTCACTATAGTAGCTTGCGGTATAATATCATTCCCATACGTCAGGATGGTTGGCTCCCTCGCGTCTCTCATACGATAAGGGGTTCTAAAGTGTACAATGGCACTGTTTTGGCTGTTGAGAGTCATACCATTTGACAAGCACCAATCATTTACTTTATCAAGAAGACCTTGAACTAGGGAAGTGGCAGGTGGCAGGTCCACTGCAGCAATGAAAAAGTTACTGTCATCAGCAAAAAGAATAGGGTGCACAAGGGGATGAAGACCATCAACAAGATCATTAATATAAATTAAAAACAAAAGTGGTCCAAGCACAGAGCCCTGTGGGACACCTTTCACAATAGGCAAGGAAGAGGAAGAAGTACCATTAACCGAAACATACTGAGATCTCCCTGAGAGGTAAGACCTAAACCATTCAAGTGGGACTCCATGCACTCCAAATGACGATAATTTAGACAAAAGAACAGAGTGAACGACCATATCAAATGCCTTTGAAAAGTCAAGAAATAGACCCAAAACACACAAGCCCTTGTCAAGGTTAACACGCACAAACTCTGTTGCATCTGAAAGTGCATGCAAGATAGAAAAACTGGGACGCAAGCCATACTGATGGTTAGTTATGAGAGAATTACCTGCAGTCGTATTAGTACTATAATACAAATGAAGAGAGTCTACAATACAGTACATTACTTTTTCAACAACCTTAGAAATTACAGGAAGGAGAGAAATAGGTCTATAGTTTGAAATTAGAGATGAATCACCTTTTTAAACAGAGGTACAACATTAGCAAACCTTAAATAAATGAGAAAAACACCAGAAGAAAAGAGAGAGGTTAGTTATGTGTGAGATGGGGTTAGAAACAAACTGACCAATTTTTTTAAGAACATTACAGCTCAAACCAAAACCATCAATTGAACGGCTACTTGAAAGCTGAGAAATAATGTTAGAAATTTCAGTATCACTGCATGGAAAAGGGAAAAATGACTTTTCTGCTAAGGGAAAACTACTTACTCTGCTGTAGGGTGGATTAGGAACTGAAGGATGTGAGGTGAAATACGAATTGAAGGTGCTTGCTGAAGAATTTTTGTCCACGAAAGATCCATCCGCTTTCCTGTAGCGACAAGGGGGGGGACTGTTTGAGTTTCTTGCGGGAAAGAGCTTCATTAACTACAGTCCAAACCTTTCGCAAATTCCCTTACACTCATCAATTCGACGCGAAAAAATATAGCTTTTTTGGCTGCACGTACTGAAGAAGTAAGCACATTTTTTATAAAGTTTATACTTCAAAAGATCATCCTGTGTCTTACTTTTACATGCAGCCTTGAACATAGACGCCTTCATATGTGTAGCATTGATCAAACCTCTAGACATTCATGGACATTTGGGTATGGAATTCCTTGGCCTCTTTCTAAGAGGAAAATGCTTATCCAACAGAGCTCCCATACGACACAAAAATAAATTCGTTGCACAATCAACATCATTAGCTTCAAGAACACTAGACCAATCATTACACCAGTGTTGGGCGATATTTCGATTTTTCGATATATCGATATATCGATTTTTTCACTTTCGATATTCGATATTCGATATATCGATATCGATATTTCGGAACCATTTTTGGCTCCGATACACTCTTGTTTTTGCCAAAGTTAAATAGCGAAAATCGTAGTTAAAGAGTATTTTGCTTCATTTTTTTTATAAAAACTTAGAATAATACAACATTGAACAATGAAAAAACCAACTTCGATTATATGAAAGAATATCACGAAAACCCAGACATGAAACTACCTGGGATCAAGAAAAAAAACGCGGCTATATTGGCTATTCAAAAACAGCAACATGTCAATGTTTTTCCCAGAGAGTCGGTTTCGCCGCTCGGTGGTCAACTGACCGGCCTTGGAAAAAACTCTCTCAGAAGGGACACTGGTGGCGGGTACAGACATGAATTTCATGGCAACCTCGTACAGATATTTCTGAGAGCCCGTGTTGCAAGAATTCCACCACTTGAGTGGATCCGTTTTTCTTGAAACTAGATATTCCCTGTTAAAAAGCTGCAGAGCCATGATAGACTCGGGTGCTGTCGAACCACGTCCTGAGTTGACTAGCAGAACTTCGTCATGTGAGCCCCACAAACTGTCATGAGCCTGTCGATGCTGTGTCGCGGGGTTTGTGACGGTACTTGTACCTGCTGCTATGGATTCAGCAGACAGCAAGGCCAAATCCATCTCTCTTGCTATTTTGCCCTCAACCGAGACAAGATCGTCAGGGGAAATATACATTTTCTTGAAACGCAGATCAAGGTATGTGGCAATCGTCACGGGTGTGACCTGACCGAGGCTTATAAACCTAGCTTGCATTTTCTCCATCAAAGCCTTGCGGAAGTCCGCGGCGACATTTGAAAATCCACCACAATCTACCTGAACAAGGTGGCGTCTCAAAATCTTGGATAAAGGCAGGACTTTTGAGATGGAGGGATAGGTTTCAGAAGAGAGCTCGATTGTGACCTCGTCAAAAGGTGTAAGTACCGCGATCACGTTTGAAATAACATCCCACTCACTTTCAGTGAGTAGGAGATCTACTTTACCGAGAAGCGCCAGCGAACTTGTTACTGGCTCTTTCAGGTCTTGTAGACTACGCAACATTATGAGGAGCGAATTCCATCTAGTGGTCACATCAGATTTCAGTTTTTTGGTGCAAACATTGTCAATAGTGATCTGAACCTGGCGCAACTTGGTGGCAGCTACAACACTACGTCTGAAAAAGCTGACTATGTTCCTAGCTTTTTGGACAAGAGGTGACAAGTCAGCAGTATCATCAATAGCACCCCTCACACTCAAATTCAGAGTATGTGCGAAGCACGAAACATGTCTCCAGCCTTTACCTACAACAGATACAGCATCCTTTACAGCCCATACCAGATTTGCTCCATTATCGGTAACTACAGCTACAACCTTTTCCTTAATCCCCCACTCAGTGGCAATTTTCAGAAGATGAGCTGTGATAGCATCAGCAGTATGCCTTTCTTTCAATTTTCGCAGTAGTAAGCCCGTTGCTGCAGAGGCAGCCTTTCTCATTAATGTAATGTACAGTGACAGGCATGAAACCCTCAGTCGCCTGGGAGGTCCATATATCTGTGGTAAGGGAATCATGTCCTACTTTTTTTAGCGCCTCCTGCAGTTTCAATTTCTCTACAGCATAGATTTCAGGGAGAAGATCTCTTGTCACTTTAGCTCGGGATGGCAAAGTATAATTGGGGTCAAGGCCCTGCACCAGATCAATAAACCCAGGATTTGAAACAACAGAGAGGGGTTGCATATCTTTTGCAATGAATTTCACAACCAGTTTGTTTATTTTTACAGTTTTAGGGTGCTTTGCACTGTACTTGGTCTGTAACAACAAGTCAATTCTCGGCTGCTTTGCACTTGGTGCTCCTGAGTCAGTCTGGTCACTTCTATCACGGGTAACTTGGGTAGGGTCACTAGCTTGACTCAAAGGTCTGGTTGAGTTTTGGCTATGTGATGGGACAATTTGACTTGAATCATGTTCATCATCAGATGGACACGAATCAGAATCAGGGTTAACACTGGCACCCCCGGCCGATGTACTTCCTTTTATGCTTTGGTATTGTTTTTTGTGGTTTGTCTTGAGATGAGCATTAAGTTTGGTGGTATTTCCAGAGGTAGCAACACTTTTTTTGCATATTTTGCATAGTGCAGACTTAGCCGATACTTTTGTAAAATATTCCCACAAAGGACTTGACATTTTTCAAAAACTGGTAGAGACCTGGACCTGCAATATATTAAACATTCAGAGGCAAATACAATCCAATGGAACTGATTTTGTTAAATAAAGTGGTAGTACCAACCAGCAAATAATGGACCAAATGTGGGGATTCGATTTGGCATATAGGGTTGGATTTTGCTATGTACTCTAGATCAATAAGCAAAAGAAAATGATGAAAAATTACAGTATATTATCAGCTAAGTCAAGACAGTGCTATACCGCTAGAGTCTAGGCGGTAGAGTCTAGGCTATACGAGTTGTCGGAAATGCATCTGCCTAAAGAATAATCAAATCAACCGAGCACAACCTGGAGAGGCTGTGACACTATTTAATTACCAAAGGAAAAAATCATCAGACTCATTCTTCCTGACTGAGCATAGAAGCAGCATAAAAACAGAATACACACAAACAGGCAACATTACAGAACCCTTTAGTGCACTTCTACATTTTTGAAAGACGCCCTCTGACTTACCCATTACATACTTCATACCAGCTTCATCACAGGGACCTATGCAACCTCGGACTCTTCGGACAAGAAACTAGTGCCGTGGTAATAGAAGTGTCAGTCTAACCTTCAAACTATAATTTAAGCCTCCTGACCCTGTGTGGCAAAGGGAGGTTGTTAATTTCAGTTGAAGAGCTAAAATTATGGTCTAAAAGCTTGATTGATACTTTTTATCACCAACGTACGAGGCTATACCAGTCTGAGGTTGCATATTTACCTAGCATAGGTTCCCTGTACCTGACTTAAACCCTGATTTTTACGAGGTGGGCTGAGAAATTCTACTTCTACACTTACCCATCTGGGAACCAATAGAAGTATTTTGGGTTATGGGGCTATAAGCCCCATAACCATCATTGTCACATCATCATTGTCACAATGATGATTTTATTAATAAACAGGCCTTAAGGGTGAGTATACAGGGTTGCGAACTTTTTGGTCAATGAATATGTCCCTTGAGCATCCAAAAATGTGTCCTTTTGAGCCAAATTATGTCCATATTTTGTCTATAATATGTCCATAATATATCCATCTTGAAATCTCAAAAACTAGTTTTCTTACGACTTGTATACCTCTTTCAAAGTGGTCAGTTAACATCGAATATAATGAAAACGAATAAGATTCATTTAATCATCCATAAAAAAATGAACTAGTGTGAAAGCACAAAAGTCATAAAAACATATAAACAGTAAAAAAATAA
Source organism: Artemia sinica (assembly GCA_027921565.1). Classification (NCBI taxonomy): domain Eukaryota; kingdom Metazoa; phylum Arthropoda; class Branchiopoda; order Anostraca; family Artemiidae; genus Artemia; species Artemia sinica. Next base: position 62,185,771 of record CM051259.1, read on the forward strand.
TTTTCGGAGCTTGAGGCTCATCTTCCTACGAGAGTTCTGCTTGACAGGTGTGGTCGGCAGGAGGGTCAGCATTTTCACTTCTTTTGGTAGCCTTTTGCCAATCAGAGTATTTCTTGCGCATGTCATAAGGTACAATCCAGGAGTCAAGCGACGTTGCAGAGTGCTAGGTAAGCTGGGTTGCCCTTCCATCAGGGGGGTGACATCCCTCATAATTCAGTAATTGCTTCTGTTGCAAGTTGCATCTTGAGCCCTTAAAGGTGCCCCAAAGCTATTTAATTTTTTTAACCACACAAAGAAGTTATCAACAGTAGTTAAGTTACTGAAAAGTTGTTAAAAACATATCACTAATTTATAAATAAGTTATTCAAGAGTAATATATTCCAAAAAATAACAATCAAACCTCATTTATTGGGCAACACAAAAATAAAACTGTTTTCCTAATGTTTCAAGTTTTCAAATGCCGTCAACAAAAGTAGCACTGATTTTTGCAATTTGGAACTTTGCTGTCAACAATTCAGGGAATATATTTGCACATTAGGCTGGTGGGGGTGGGTAAATTTCATGTTAACTTTGCAGTGGACCTTATAATCTACTAGGATGAAAGTGAAAACATCATTTGATACTTCTTATGCTCTTTCATAATTCATATAAAATACTTTCAGGGCCCCTTTAAGGGCTAAAGATGCAATTTGCAACAGAAGCAATTATTGGATTATGAAAAAGCATAAAAAAGGCATCAAATGATGTATTTGCTTTCATCTTAGCTAAATTATTGTGCCACCTGCAAATTTACCACCAATACCAACAGCCTAAACTTATACATTGTGCCCAAGATTGGGGGCCTGTTTTAAATGTTTGGGAGGAGTGTGTTTTGATCAGGATAGCCTACTTGTCAAAGATTATGCATTAGCCAAGCACTGGGAGGTTTTACCCAATATAACCCCTCCACTATAGCCTAGTCTAGGTTAAGTTTTTATTAGTTTTATAAAAGTTTTCCAGAATCTTACTGGGAATTTCACATAAACTAAGGGTGACTCATTCAAACAGGGTGCGCGACTGCCTTTGTTCCAGCAACACTTTACTAGGCTATAACTCCACACAAAGTTTTCATATAGCCTAATTTGTTATCAACCAGGTAGAATCACGACCCTTCTAGGAGACCCTTAATGAAATTAAATAAAAAAAAAGTTTTTAAAACTGAAAGTAAGGAACGACGTTAAAACTTAAAACGAACAGAAATTATTCCGTATATGAAAGGGGCTGTCCCCTCCTCAACGCCTCGCTCTTTATGCTAAAGTTTTTGTTGTTTTAGAAAATAAAGTTGTGAGACAGAGTCAAACTTTAGCGTAAAGAGCGAGGCGTTGAGGAGGGGACAGCCCTTTCATATACGGAATAATTTCTGTTCGTTTTAAGTTTTAACGTCGTTCCTTACTTTCAGTTTTAAAAACTTGTTTTTTTTTTTATTTAATTTCTGATCGTTTTTAAGTTAATGCAGCTTTTATTTTGGCTCACCGTCATTGAATAAGCAAACAAAATTTGCATAAAAATTTTACTTTTCTTTTGCTAAATGGATGTTTCTAAATTTGGTTATGACGTAATTTACAAATTAACTTACGTAACTAACTTCTATATTCGTATATTTTTCTTCTGGCAAAAAATACAAAGTTGCAGATTTTTGCAAATATGGGCTTGAAACCTATGTAATACGGTTTTCTGATACGCTGAATCTGACGGCGTGCTTTTCATTAAAATTCTTTCACTTGTAGGGGATGATTCCCCCTTTAAAAAAATCGGGTAAATTTTCTCAGGCTCGTAGCCTTTGATGAGTAATACTAAACTTAATAAAATTTATATATTTAGAATCAGCATTATAAACACATTTATTGACATCAAAATTCCGTTTTTAAAAGTTTCGATTACTATTGAGCCGTATCGCTTGTTTTTTTATTGTTTATTTATTTACGTATATGTTATTACGTATATGAGGAGGTTCTCCCCTTAGTTAATACCACGCTCTTTACGTTAAAAGTTAAAAAGAATTTGATTCACAAACCCCTGAATCACAAAGGCCGTTTAATTAGAATAGATAGCTCTTTTGAAAGCACTAAAAAAACTGTAGCGTAAAGAGCGAGGTATTGACTTGGGGAGAACCCCCTCACATACGTTATAATTTCTGTTCGTTTTAAGTTCTAATGTTGCTTCTTACTTTCAGTTGAAAAAACTTGTGTTTTTTTTATTTAATTTCTGATCGTTTTTTAAATAATGCTTGAAATCCAGCGCCCCCTCCATAGAAATGTCCCTTACCCCAAAAAAACATCCTCCACGGAAAGATTCTCCAGAGTAACCCCCTCCTCTAGACCCCCCCCCCCTCCAGAAAAAAATCCTTCCTGAAAATGTCTGTATACTTCCCAATAACCAATAAATAATGCTGGCAATCCGGCGCCCCCTTCATGGCAATTTTTCTTCCCCCATGAAACTTCCTTCATGGACAGATCCTCCAACATAACTCCCGACCCATCCCCCCCCCCACTACCAGAAAAAAAAACCCTCCTGAAAACTTCTGTATACTTCCCAATAACCAATACTACATGTTAACATTGGGTAAAGTTCATAACCTTTAGCCCTCCCCCTGGGGACTTCGGGGGATTAAGTCATCCTAAAAGACATATTTATCATATTTTCGACCATGCTGAACAAAATGGCTATCTCAAAATTTTGATCGGGTGACTTTGGGGGAAATATAAGCGTTGGAGGGGGCCTAGTTGCCCTCCATTTTTTTGGGTCACTTAAAAAGGGCACTAGAACTTTTCATTTCCGTTCCAATGAGCCCTCCCACAATATTCTAGGACCACTTGGTCGATACAATCACCCCTGGAAAAAAAAAACAAAAAAACAAATAAACACGCATCCGTAATCTTTCTTCTGGCAAAAAATGCAAAATTCCACATTTTTGTAGATAGGAGCTTGAAACCTCTATAGTAGGGTTCTCTAATACGCTGAATATGATGGTGTGATTTTCATTAAGGTTCTATAACTTTTAGGGGGTCTTTCCCCCTTTTTTGAAAATCAGCCAAATTTTCTCAGGCGTGTAACTTTTGATGGGTAGCTTTAAACTTGATGAAAGTTATATATTTTAAATCAGCATTGAAATCTGATTCTTTTGATGTATCTATTGGTATCAAAAACCCGTTTTTCTAGAGTTTCGGTTACCATTGAGCCGGGTCGCTCCTTACTTACAGTTCGTTACCACGAACTGTTTGATTCAACTTGTAAATATGACAAAAAAAACTTGTTAACTGAGACTAATTACACATTTTTGGAGGATATTGCACTTCCAGCATAAAAATGTACTTACCAACACAGACATGTTATGATTTTTTGAAAATTGCGGTAAATTCTAAATAAAACTAGATAAAATCACACATTCCTCTGTTAGTTAACAAAAGTTACAATCATTCCATTAAAAAACATACAAACTGTGGAATGAATAGGAATGACAATGTCATTGTTGTTTATTTCAACGTTTCTGGAGCATTCATTAGCTCCGTCTTATGAGTCATTGGATTTCATAGGTTTATTCTTCTTCTTCTGGAAGATTTGGAAAACTTTTTTTCTCTGTAGGGCCTTTTCTGTTGGTCGTTCACGAGTAGATGGCGAGAAAAGCTGAAAATACTGGAAAATTCCGAAATATCGTTTTCGATATCGATATTTACGGTTCGATATTAGATATCAATATTTCGTCCGATATATCGATATATCGATATCGAATATCGCCCAACACTACATTACTCTGAAGACTATGTATTAAATTAGAAATTTCTTTATCTGTGGAAGTTCTAAAAGAAGACTCACCCTGCTCATCAACAGCAATCTCAGCTTGAGGCACAAAAAGTGAAACATAAATAGGGAAGTGATCAGAAAGATCAGTGAAAACAAGACCAGAAGTAAACTTCAAATTAGAAGAATGAGAAATGAAAATATTGTCTATTAAAGTGGCAGAATTTCTAGTAGGGTCAACACGAGAAGGAAAAAAATTGAAGGAAGTAGACCAGCAGAAGAAAGCACATCAAAGAGATGGTCACATTCATCACTTGACCCAATATTAACATATTACAATTAAAATCTCCCAAAACACAAATACGTTTTTTTAGAGAAAGACCCCACACAAGAAAGTTGATCAAGCAAATCACAAACAAATGTGTTGGAAAAGGAGGGGGCTTATAAAACAAACAAACAGTGTCACTTGCAAACTGGCTTTTCAGATCAATAACAAGAGAATAAACTGTCCTACTATTTGACACTACTGATGTAAACAAGGATTCAAGGTCAGACCTTCTTCTAAACTCAATATCAGACTTTATAAATAAAGAAATACCCCCTGAGCACTTTGTTACCATTCTGGGGATATGGACAGCAACATAACCATGCATATCATAGGCTGTAAAATTTTCACCATCAGATAACCATGTTTCTGTTAAACCTATTACATCAAAAGGGCAAGAATTATCAGACCACAAATACGATTTCAGACTATCCCACTTATCTCTTATCTCACGCACATTCAAACAAAATACATTAAAGCTACTATTTAAAGACAGTGAGGGTATAATTTTATCACAATAATCAATGGTAGTGTGATAATTACAGCTAGAATTAACCATAGATTCAAGGAGAGGGTCAAGCGTGTGAGTCTCTTGTTTACCAGCCCTACTTGGTTGATCAAATATAACCGAATTAAGAATAGAAGAATTCAAAAGAAAAGAGAAATCACCCATAATTATCACACATAATAAATGTACACATAGAAATATAAGTGGGATGGCAAAAATTATCCAAAGTATGGACCAAAGTATAATGTGACACCAGTTGCTATTGCATGAGCTGCAAGTGTGCTGGCTGGACTGATAAGAAAATAATAGAAATTAGGCTACAAAAAGGTGAGAGGATCACAAAAAACATAAAGAGATATCAGTAGAATGACTCATTTTATTCAAAGTATTGGCCCAATTTATAATGTGGGACCAGTAAATTATGTAAGCTGTTAGTGTGCTGACATGAAAAAAAAATATAATAGTAGTCAGCCTACCTGAAGGTGATAGGATCACAGACAAATATAAATGAATATCAATAGAATGACACATATTATTCCAAATATTAGCCCAAAGTATAATATGGGTAGTAAGAAATTATGAGAGCTGCATATATACTGACATGACAAAAAATATGATAGAATTCAGGGTACACAAGGGTGATAGCATCAAAAAATAAGATAAAGAAATATCAATGAGATGGCATATATTATTCAAAATATTGACCAAAAATATAATATGGGACCAGTCAAAATTATGTGAGTTGCATGTGTGCTGACATGAGAAAAATATGATAGAATTCAGGCTACAGGAAGGCGATAGGATCACCAACCCAGATAAGGAAATAATAGTGGCATGGCACATATTCCTCAAAATATTGGCCCCAAGTATAATGTGGAACCAGTCAAGATTATATGAGCTGCAATTATGCTCAAGTGACAAAAATATGAAAGAAATCAGCCTGCATAAAGGTGATAGGATCACAAACAAACATAGAAAAATAAATAAATAACAGTGGGATAACATATATGATTCATAATATTTGCCCAAAATGCAATATGGGACCAGTGAAAATTATATGAGCTGCAAGTGTGCTGACATGATAAAACATTATAGAAGCCAAGCTACATGATGGTTAAAGGATCATAAACAAACATAAAGAAAAATCAGTGGAAAGGCACATATTATTATAAGTATTAGCAAAAACTATAATGTGTGACCAGTTGATATTATGGGGGTTGGAAGTATAATGACACGACAAGAATATAATGTAAATCAGACAACATGAAGGTGACAGAATCACAAACAAAACATAAAGAAATATTAGTGGGAAGGGACATATCATCCAAACTATTTGCACAAAGTGTAATATGGTACCAGTCAAAATTATGTGAGGACAGTAAAGAATAATAGGGGAATATTTTAAGAACAGCAAGTAAATTCGTACAGAAACAATGCAATATATTACAAGAAAATAAATCTAAATCCATCACCTTAATTTTTCTGCATTTGCAGCACGTAAATCAATTTCATTCTGATTATTAAACTTAACCACTCTTCCAGATTGGGTTTTATACAGGATATCGCCTTTACTGGACCAAAAATTACGTAAGCCCAGCTTTGACTTGGCATATGAAAGAAGTTGTAAGCGTGGTTTTGTAAGCGTCTCAGAAAATAGAATCCCTGATCCTTTCAAATCCTTCTTTTGTCTGAGAAGCAGTTGACGAACTCGTAAGTTGCAAAATTCGACAACTATGGGTCTGGGTTTTGCAGATGGTTTGCCAATTCTTTTGGCTGATGCAACATCAGACTGAATAATTTGTATGCCAGGAAATTTCCCAGCACATAGTGACAAGAATTGACTTTAGTGTTTTCAATGGAGGTCTCCTTTTTCACCCCAAAGACAATAATTTGGTTGCTCAAAGCCTGCTGTTCAAAACGGTCATTTAATCTTGCCAGGTTGGACTGGATAGGCTGGAAAGAGTTTTTAAGGTCTATCATGGATGACTCTAAAGTAGCCAATGAAGATTCAACAGAAAATATGTGTCTGTTATAGCGTTCAAGAGTTTTATCCACTAGATTACTAAGATCTAGGTTGAGGCCAGCATACACCTCCTGCTTGATTGCATCCAGCTTATCTGAAGAGATAGTGACATTATGTTGCATGAATGTCTGTTCCTCTTTCATTTTAACCACTGCCTCATCTACCTGGGAAGAGATCTTAGCCAATATAAGGTCATCAAGTAACCCTTTCACTGAAGATTTAAGGTTGTCAGGTTGTAGTGAATCTGCTAGCATTTTATGTTTGATTTTTATGCTATTTATGTGGTTGGTGAGCATGAGTAGTTGCTCTGAAACAGCTTCTGATCCAGAGAATTGGATTGAGCTGTCAGACCTTAGTTCACGAGGTGGCTTGAGTTGACTTTTCATTTCTTATCTGAAGTAAACAACAAAACAGGAACAGAATAAGCAGTGGTATAAGACAGTTTAGGTATAAGGCAGGATATAGTCCACAATCAAGTAACAAATTTCAAATACCAAAGCAAGGGATTGTGAAATTTGAAGAATAGAAAGCAATCAGCACAAAACATCAAGCATCAACAGTAGCAGTGGCATAAACCCAAGGATTGGTTACTGTAGTCAAATTACAAGTTAAAATTGGAATAGGTCTCACCTGATGAGTCTCCTCTTACACCCCAGGGGTGGGGCTGCTATGTGTGCCTGCCTTTACCCACTGGTAGGCAGGCAGAACCTGTACTTCAGGACGCTTAAAATGATGCTGGTTATGCCAGAAAACCTCAAATTCTGATCCGATCTGATATCCACGTCTTTTTCAATTAAAATTTTTTTTTTAAGAGTTTAGAATTTTTAGCTTAGAGTCTTAGCTTAGAGTTTTTGATAGAGTTTTGAAATTTAGTTTAGTTTTAGTTAAGAGTTTAGAGTTTTACCTTAGAGTTTTAACCTAGAGTTTTAGTTAGAGTTGAAGTTTAGTTTAGTTATAGTTAAGATTTTAGAGTTTTAGCTTAGAGTCTTAGCTTGGAGTTTTACTTAGAGTTCTAGTTTAGCTTAGTTTTAGTTAAGAGTTTAGAGTTTTAGCTTAGAGTTTTAGTTAGAGTTCTAGTTTAGTCTTAGTTAAGATCTTAGAGTTTTACCTTAGATCTTAGCTTAGAGTTTTAGTTACAGTTCTAGTTTAGTTTAGTTTTAGTTAAGAGTTTCGAGTTTTATCTTGGAGTCTTGGCTTAGAGTTTTAGTTAGAGTTCTTGTTTAGTTTAGTTTTAGTTAAGAGTTTAGAGTTTTACCTTAAAGTCTTAGCTTAGAGTTTAAGTTAGAGTTCTAGTTTATTTTTAGTTTTAGTTAAGAGTTTAGAGTTTTAGCTTAGAGTCTTAGCTTAGAGTTTTAGTTAGGGTTGAAGTTTAGTTTAGTTATAGTTCAGAGTTTAGAGTTTTACCTTAGAGTGTTAGCTTAGAGTTTTAGTTAGAGTTCTAGTTTAGTTTAGTTTTAGTTTAAGAGTTTCGAGTTTTTACCTTAGAGTCCTAGCTTAGAGTTTTATTTGGAGTTCTAGTTTATTTTTTAGTTAAGAGCTAAGAGTTTTAGCGTTAGAGTGTTAGCTTAGAGTTTTAGTTAGAGTTGAAGTTTAGTTATAGTTAAGAGTTTAGAGTTTTAGCGTAGAGTTTTAGCTTGGAGTTTTTAGTTAGAGTTCTAGTTTAGTTTAGTTTTAGTTAAGAGTTTAGAGTTTTTAGCTTAGAGTCTTAGCTTAGAGTTTTGTTGAAGTTCTAGTTTAGTTTAGTTTTAGTTAAGAGTTTAGAGTTTTAGCTTAGAGTCTTAGCTTAGAGTTTAGTTAGAGTTCTAGTTAAATTTAGTTTTTAGTTAAGAGTTTAGAGTTTTAGCTTAGAGTCTTAGCTTAGAGTTTTAGTTAGAGTTCTAGTTTTCTTTAGTTTTAGTAAAGAGTTTTAGCCTAGAGTCTTAGCTTAGAGTTTAGTTAGAGTTGAAGTTTAGTTATAGTTAAGAGTTTAGAGTTTTAGCTTAGAGTCATAGCTTAGAGTTTTAGTTAGAGTTGAAGTTTAGTTTAGTTACAGTTAAGAGTTTAGAGTTTTAGCTTAGAGTCTTAGCTTAGAGTTTTTGTTAGAGTTCTAGTTTAGTTTAGTTTTAGTTTAGAGTTTTACCTTAGAGTGTTATCTTAGAGTTTTAGCTAGAGTTGAAGTTTAGTTTAGATATAGTTAAGAGTTTAGAGTTTTAGCCTAGAGTCTTAGCTTAGAGTTTTAGTAAGAGTTCTAGTTTAGTTTAGTTTTAGTTAAGAGTTTTGGCCTAGAGTCTTAGCTTAGAGTTTAGTTAGAGTTGAAGTTTTGTTATAGTTAAGAGTTTAGAGTCTTAGTTTAGAGTCTTAACTTAGAGTTTTAGTTAGAGTTAAAGTTTAGTTTAGTTATAGTTAAGAGTTAGAGTTTTTAGCTTAGCTTAGAGTTTTTGATAGAGTTGAAGTTTAGTTATAGTTAAGAGTTTTAGAGTTTTAGATTAGAGTCTAGAACTCTAACTGAAACTCTAAGCTAAGACTCCTCCAAGATAAAACTCTAAACTCTTAACTAAAACTAAATTAAACTAGAACTCTAACTAAAACTCTAAGCTAAGACTCAAAGCTAAAACTCTAAACTCTTAACTAAAACTAAACGAAACTAGAACTCTAAGTAAAACTCTAAGCTAAGACTCTAAGCTAAAACTCTAAACTCTTAACTATAACTAAATTAAACTTCAACTCTAACTAAAACTCTAGGCTAAAACTCTAAGGTAAAACTCAAAACTCTTAACTAAAACTAAACTAAACTTCAACTCTATCAAAAACTCCAAGCTAAGCTAAAAACTCTAAACTCTTAACTAATAACTAAACTAAACTTCAACTCTAACTAAAACTCTAAGCTAAGACTCTAGGCTAAAACTCTTAACTAAAACTAAACTAAACTAGAAATCTAACTAAAACACTAAGCTAAGACTCTAGGCTAAAACTCTAAACTCTTGACTATAACTAAACTTCAACTCTAACTAAACTCTAAGCTAAGACTCTAGGCTAAAACTCTTAACTAAAACTAAACTAAACTAGAACTCTAACTAAAACTCTAAGCTAAGACTCTAAGGTATAACTCTAAACTAAAACTAAAACTAAACTAGAACTCTAACAAAAACTCTAAGCTAAAACTCTAAACTCTTAACTATAACTAAACTAAACTTCAACTCTAACTAAAACTCTAAGCTATGACTCTGAGCTAAAACTCTAAACTCTTAACTATAACTAAACTTCAGCTCTAACTAAACTCTAAGCTAAGACTCTAGGCTAAAACTCTTAACTAAAACTAAACTAAACTAGAACTCTAACAAAAACTCTAAGCTAAGACTCTAAGCTAAAACTCTAAACTCTTAACTATAACTGAAACTAAACTTCAACTTTAACTATAACTCTAACATATGACTCTAAGCTAAAACTCTAAACTCTTAACTATAACTAACACTTCAGCTCTAACTAAACTCTAAACTAAGACTCTAGGCTAAAACTCTTAACTAAAACTAAACTAGAACTCTAACTAAAACTCTAACTAAGACTCTAAGCTAAAACTCTAAACTCTTGACTATAACTAAACTAAACTAGAACTCTAACTAAACTCTAAGCTAAGACTCTAAGCTAAAACTCTAAACTCTTAACTAAAACTAAACTAAACTAGAACTTCAACAAAAACTTTAAGCTAAGACTCTAAGGTAAAACTCTAAACTCTTAACTAAAACTAAACTAAACTAGAACTCTAACAAAAACTCTAAGCTAGGACTCTAAGCTAAAACTCTAAACTCTTAACTATAACTAAACTAAACTTCAACTCTAACTAAAACTCTAAGCTAAGACTCTAGGCTAAAACTTTAAACTCTTAACTATAACTAAACTAGAACTCTAACTAAAACTCTAAGCTAAGACTCTAAGGCAAAACTTTAAACTCTTAACTAAAACTAAACTAAACTTCAACTCTAAATAAAACTAAGCTGACTCTAGACTAAAAACTCTATGCCAATGGGTTAAAGAAAAAACCGGAAGAAATGTTGGATAATTTCTAAGTCTAAAAAATTCAGTCCGAAAAAACTTAAAAAAATCAAAAAGGGAGGGAGGAAGGGAGGAGCTCTGGGGGCCTTGCGGGGCCTAGGGGGTCTTTGGGGGCTCGGGGGGCCTTTGGGGGCCCGATGGTCTTTGGGGGCTCGGGGGGACCTTGGGGACCCAAGGGGCCTTTGGGGCCCGGGGGGCCCTTTAGGTTTGGGGTAGGGGACCTCACAAGACTGTTCAAATGGAACTTGTGTATTATAACGACCACAGAGTTTCACCCCAAATCATCTTCTAAATCATCTTCTTAAATGTCTCAAACGGTTTCGCCTAAATCATCTTCTAAAATGTCTCAAACGGTTTCACCCAAACAATCCCCTAAGTGTCTCAAACGGTAAAGTTTCTAAACGTTATTTCTGCGTGTTCCTTTGTTTTGACATCCCTATGCTGTCCCATTTGAAATTCCCATGAAACCATTTCCCGCGTTAATCTCTTCATCTCATAGGTATTCCTAGCTACACTATTATGGCTTCGATAGAATTCTCGAATTTATCTCTGTCACTAAAGATCAGAGAAGCCATATTTAAAAAATAGAATATTAATTTATCTCTGTCACTAAATATCATTTATCCCTCAGACCTAAAGATCAAAGAAGCCATAATGTTTCTTAATTCCCCTTTCGTGGATCCATAATTCCCCGCCGATTATGCAAATCAATTTCTCAGAATTCCACTTCCCCTCTTGTCCTAGTCAATTATGTAAACCAATTTCTCGGAAATCCAGTTCCCCTCGAGTCGATCAATACATTGTCCCATCAATGCGCATGTGCAAACTTCGCCCCAGAGTCATTACACCCAGAAACAACAATAATCGACCTTGAAAATGGTGCTTTAAAGTACCAAATATTACCTTTCTTATCCGGCAATGTTGTAAGTTTCTGTCAGTATCTATGCCCATTATATGGACTCCCGTCACGACCTCCTGATAGGTCCCTACTGGGAGCATTGTGTTTACTGTTTAAGACAATTTTTATCAGACAATTTTCGCTCGATCTTCATGAAAGACACATGAATACAACTGATGAAAGCCCCTGTACCAAGAAAATATTTTTGACTTTTTTTCTACATTTTCAGTGACCTGATCTCATTGGCAATTGACTGTGGTGGAGCGTTCTTAACTATGTTCATACTTGTCTCAGTCTTAGCTGACAAATCTATGGTAAGTAAATACTATATGGCAATTAAAAAGGTAAGTATATACTTTATGTGTATCATATACAACATCTGCTACCAATATCCATAACTCATTACAGCACAAAGCCGGCAAAGGGAGATGTGGCTGCGCTAGCTCAGCCTCCCTCACAAAATAGTCAGTAGAGTGCAAACTTATAGTTTGGGGAGATTATGTTCCTTCCTGTGCTATTTGGGGAGATTATGTTCCTTGGCACCTTTCCAGAGCATGTATCTATGGAATTTGGGTAGATTATGTTCCTTCCTGTGCTATTTGGGTAGATTATGTTCCTTCCTATGCTATTCTAAGGGTCTCTGTTCCTTCCTATGCTATTCTAGTACTTTATGATCCTTCCCGTGCTATTCTAGTACTTTATGTTCCTTCCTGTGATGCTCAAAAGTGTAATAGATATTAACCCTACAAGAATATGCTCAAAAGTGTAATAGATACGAACTGTACATTCAACCGTACATTCACGCCTACAAGAAGTTTTTTTTTCTTTTTTTTTGGCAATTGACATTTTTTCTGATAACAAGTACCATTCATTAGGATCGTAGCTCTATGGTGTGGATGACTTGAAAATAAAATTTTTAACGAGAAATGTCTGAAAACTGCATGGATGCTACAATCAGAATTGTTTGATTGACATTTGCAAAAAGGGATAAGGGATTCACGAATAGGACTGTACGAACGATCTTATTTGAATAATAGGAAAAAAACAGAGCTAGATAACATTCGCGAATTGGAATGCAAAAAAGTGAGCAGTATGAGCGGGGATTCCCCACACGAGTTTGTTTCAACTCCAAGTTTTTTCAACCAGACTGGTTTTTGAGACAACATCCGTTTTTTAGGGGCCAATGAGAGACAGCGGAGGTTGCTCAATATGCGATAACTTGATTGGTGATTGGTTACAAATTTAGGGATTCGCGAATTGGACTATACAAACGATATTAATTGAATAATAGAGGAAAAAAACAGAGCTAGATAGTATTTGCAAATTTGATTGCATGAAGGTGGAGAAAAAAAAGGATTAAACTGATTATCAGTTAAGGTAAACTTCGAAGGGCTTGTTAACTCAGGTAATTTGTTATAAATTTGAGACAACATCAATCTATGAAAATGGCTAACTATGATAGAATGACATTGTGAGTTGACCTAGCTTTACCTCTCCGATGTGGTCTGTATAATGCACAAGTGATGTTTGAACAGTCTTGTCATTTTAAAATAGGGTCTAACGTTATAATATACTAAAAACTTGATACTAAGAGAGATGTAGATGGTAAGAAAAGAATTTTAATAATGAAATTCAGAACAAACCTTAGAAATCCTTGCAAATCAAGTAGTAAGGTGTATGTGAGTACGAACCATCAATGATCATAAGCACCAACGACCCTAACCAGCAGAGACATCAACTCCCCAAAGGTCCCTTATCCCCAACTCGAGGGACACCCCTCCCTCCAACTTTTCAAAGTTGGCCCCCTCTCCCCATTTTTTTTTGAATTTTTTTTTTTAATTTTTTTATGATTTTTTTTAACATGATATATTTTTTCAACTTTTTTTTACATGTCTTTGAATGAGGTGAAACATACTTAAAACAAAACAAAAAAATCATAGTTACATTCTATTGATTTTTCAAAGTTCCTTTTGAATTTCTTTCGTTGAAATGCAGGAGTTGGAATATTGCCCCTCCCCCCCATTTTTTTTTTATTTTTTTTTTATTTTTTTTATTATTTTTTTAACATGATATATTTTTTCAACTTTTTTTTTTACATGTCTTCGAATGAGATGAAACATACTTAAAAAAAATCATAGTTACAATCTATTGATTTTTCAAAGTTCCTTTTAAATTTCTTTCGTTGAAATGCATGTTTTGTTATGGTTTACACTGTCACAGTTATGTTCTATGGATTTTTCAAAGTTCATTTTTGAATTTCTTTCGTTGAAATGCGAGAGTTGGAATATTTCAGTAGTGTTTTGTTATGGTTTACCTTGTCACAGTTACATTCTCTTGATTTTTCAAAAGTTCATTTTAGATTTCTTTCGTTGAAATGCAAAAGTTGGAATATTTCAGTAGTGTTTTGTCGTGGTTTACCCTCTCACACCTACATTCTCTTGATTTTTCAAAGTTTATTTTGGATTTCTTTCATTGAAATGCAAGAGTTGGAATTTTTCAGTAGTGTTTTGTTATGGTTTACCTTGTCACAGTTACATTCTCTTGATTTTTGAAAGTTCATTTTGGATTTCTTTCCTTGAAATGCAAGAGTTTGAATATTTTCAGTAGTGTTTTGTTATGGTTTACATTGTCACAGAGGCTCATAGGTGAAACTTAAGTCCAGTTTTGGATCGAAAAATAAACTATTTCTGTAAAATCTGAGCTAATAAGGGTTTTTGACCGTAAACTCTAGTTTTTTGTAGGAAAATTATGGGAAATACAATTCTCTGGTTTCAAATGTGAAACTTAAGTCCATTTTTTGGATCGAAAAATAAACTATTTCCGTAAAATCTGAGTTGATAAGGGTTTTTGACCGTAAACTCTAGTTTTTCTTTGTAAGAAAATTATGGAAAATACAATTCGTTGGCTCATAATTGAAACTTAAGTCCATTTTTGGAACGAAAAGTGAAAGTATTTCCGTAAGATCTGAGCTAATAAGGTTTTTGACCGTAAACTCTAGTTTTTTTCTAAGAAAATTATGGAATACAATTCTCTGGTTCAAATGTGAAACTTAAGTCCATTTTTCGTTAATTGTCAGAGTGAATAAATTCATTATCAACATCCTTTGTCAGATACATCAAATAAAATTGACAAAATCTAAATTTCAGAATAAATAAATGCTTTAACAACATGCTTTGTCGGATATGTCAGATAAAATTGACCGAATCTAAGTATCAGAGTGACTAAATTTTTTATCAACATCCTTTGCCAGACACATCGAATAAAATTGATAAAATATAAGTGTTAGAGTGAATAAATTTGTTTTATCAACATCCTTTGTCAGATACATCAAATAAAATTGACAAAATCTAAATTTCAGAATGAATAAATTCATTATCAACATCCTTTGTCGGATATGTCGGATAAAATTGATAACATATAAGTGTAAGAGTGAATAATTTTTCTATCAACATCCTTTGTCAGATACATCAAATAAAATTTACAAAATCTAAATTTCAGAACGAATAAACGTTTTAACAACATCCTTTATCGGATATGTCGGATACAATTGACAAAATCTAAGTATCAGAGTGATTAAATTCTACATCAACATCCTTTTCTCGGATACATAGGATAAAATTGACAGAATCTAAGTGTCAGTGTGAACATTTTTTTATCAACATCCTTTGTCAGATACATCAAATAAAATTGACAAAATCTAAATTCAGAATAAATAAATTCATTATCAACATCCTTTTGTCGGATATGTCGGATAAAATTGACAAATCTAAGTATCAGAGTGAAAATTTTTTTTTTATCAACATCCTTTGTCAGATACATCAAGTAAAATTGACAAAATCTAAATTTCAGAATGAATAAAATCATTATCAACATCCTTTGTCGGATACGTCGGATAAAATTGACAAAATCTAAGTATCAAAGTGACTGAAATTCTATATCAACATCCTTTTCCCGGATACATAGGATAAAAATTGACAGAATCTAGGTGTCACTGTGAATAATTTTTTTATCAACATCCTTTGTCAGACACATCACATAAAATTGACAATATCTAAATTTCAGAATGAATAAATTCATTATCAACATCCTTTGTCGGATATGTTGGATAAAATTGACAAAATATAAGTGTCAGAGTGAATAAATTTTTTTTATCAACATCCTTTGTCAGATACATCAAATAAAATTGACAAAATCTAAATTTCAGAATGAATAAATGGTTTAACAACATCCTTTATTAGATATGGCGGATAAAATTGACAATATCTAAATTTCAGAATGAATAAATTCTATATCAACATCCTTTGTCGGATATGTCGGATAAAATTGACAAATGTAAGTGACAGAGTGAATAAATTTTTTTATCAACATCCTATGGCAGATACATCGGATAAATTGACAAAATCTAAATTTCAGAATGAATAAATGCTTTAAAAACAACAGCATCCTTTAGCGGATTTGTTGGATAAAATTGACAAAATCTAAGTATCAGAGTGACTAAATTCTATATCAACATCCTTTTTTCGGATACATAGGATAAAATTGACCGAATCTAAGTGTCAGTTCGAATAATTTTTTTTTTTTATCAACATCCTTTGTCAGATACATCAAATAAAATTGACAAAATCTAAATTTCAGAATGAATAAATTCATTATCAACATCCTTTGTCGGATATGTCGGATAAAATTGACAAAATATAAGTGTCAGAGTGAATATTTTTTTTTATCAACATCCTTTGTCAGATACATCAAATAAAATTGACAAAATCTAAATTTCAGAATGAATAAATGCTTTAACAACATTCTTTATCGGATATGTCGGATAAAATTGTCGTAATCTAAGTATCAGAGTGAGTAAATTCTATATCAACATCCTTTTCTCAGATACATAGGATAAAATTGACAAATTCTAAGTGTCAGTGTGAATAATTTTTTTTTATCTAGATCCTTTGTCAGATACATCAAATAAAATTGACAAAATCTAAATTTCAGAATGAATAAATGCTTTAACAACATCCTTTATTGGATATGTCGGATAAAATTGACATATACTAAGTATCAGAGTGACTAAATTCTATATCAACATCCTTTTCTCGGATACATAGGATAAAATTGACAGAATCTAAGTGTGAGAGTGAATAAATTTTTTTTTTATCAACATCCTTTTCTCGGATACATAGGATAAAATTGACAAAATCTGAATTTCAGAATGAATAAATTCATTATCAACATCCTTTGTCGGATATGTCTGATAAAATTGACAAAATCTAAATTTCAGAATGAATAAATGCTATAACAATATCCTTTATCGGCTATGTCGGATAAAATTGACAAAATCTAAGTATCATAGTGACTAAATTGTATATCAACATCCTTTTCTCGGATACATAGGATAAAATTGACAAATTCTAAGTGTTAGAGTGAATAAATTTTTTTTTATCAACATCCTTTGCCAGATACATCGGATAAAATTGACAAAATCTAAGTACCAGAGTGAATAAATTCATTATCAACATCCTTTGTCGGATATGTCGTATAAAAATTGACAAAATATAAGTATCAGAGTGAATATTTTTTTCTTTTTATCAACGTCCTTTGCCAGATACATCGAATATAATTGACAGATAAAAAAAATTATTCACTCTAACACTTATATTTTATCAATTTTACTCGATGTATCTGGCAAAGGATGTTGATAAAAAAAATATTCACTCTGATACTTAGATTTTGTCAATTTTATCCGACATATCCGAAAAAAGGATGTTGATAATGAATTTATTCATTCTGAAATTTAGATTTTGTCAATTTTATTTGATGTGTCTGACAAAGGATGTTAATAAAAAAAATTTTGTTCACACTGACACTTAGATTCTGTCAATTTTATCCTATGCATCCGAGAAACGGATGTTGATATAGAATTCAGTCACTCTGATACTGAGATTTTGTCAATTTTATCCGACATATCCGACAAAGGATATTGATAATGAATTTATTCATTCCGAAATTTAGATTTTGTCAATTTTTTTTTATGTATCTGACAAAGGATGTTGATAAAAAAATTTATTAACTCTGACACTTATATTTTATCAATTTTATTCGATGTTTCTGGCAAAGGATATTGATAAAAAAATTATTCACTCTGATATTTCGATTTTGTCAATTTTATCCGACATATCCGACAAAAGGATGTTGATAATGAATTTATTCATTCTGAAATTTAGATTTTGTCAATTTTATTTGATGTATCTGACAAAGGATGTTGATAAAAAAAAATGTTCACACTGACACTTAGATTCTGTCAATTTTATCCTATGTATCCGAGAAAAGGATGTTGATATAGAATTTAATCACTCTGATACTTAGATTTTGTCAATTTTATCCGACATATCTGATAAAGGATGTTGTTAAAGCATTTATTCGTTCTGAAATTTAGATTTTGTCAATTTTATTTGATGTATCTGATAAAGGATGTTGATAGAAAAATTTATTCACTCTTACACTTATATTTTATCAATTTTATCCGACACATCCGACAAAGGATGTTGATAATGAATTTATTCATTCTGAAATTTAGATTTTGTCAATTTTATTTGATGTATCTGACAAAGGATGTTGATAAAACAAATTTATTCACTCTAACACTTATATTTTATCAATTTTATTCGATGTATCTGGCAAAGGATGTTGATAAAAAAATTTAGTCACTCTGATACTTAGATTTTGTCAATTTTATCTGACATATCCGATAAAGGATGTTGTTAAAGCATTTATTCATTCTGAAATTTAGATTTTGTCAATTTTATTTGATGTATCTGACAAAGGATGTTGATAATGGATTTATTCACTCTGACACTTAACGAAAAATGGACTTAAGTTTCACATTTGAACCAGAGAACTGTTTTTTTCCATAATTTTCTTACAAATTAACTAGCGTTTACGGTCAAAAATCCTTATTAGCTCAGATTTTACGGAAATAGTTTTATTTTTCGATCCAAAAATGGACTTAAGTTTCACCTATGAGCCAACGAATTGTATTTCTATTATTTTCTTACAAAACAAACTAGTTTTTACGGTCAAAAACCCTTATTAGCTCAGATTTTACAGAAATAGTTTATTTTTTCGATCCAAAAACTGGACTTAAGTTTCACCTATGAGCCTCTGTGACAATGTAAACCATATAAAAAACACTACTGAAATATTCCAAATTTTGCATTTCAATGAAAGAAATCCAAAATGAACTTTGATAAATCAAGAGAATGTAGGTGTGAGAAGGTAAACCACGACAAAACACTACTGAAATATTCCAACTCTTGCATTTCAAAACGAAAGAAACCCAAAATGAACTTTGAAAAATCAAGAGAATGTAACTGTCACAAGGTAAACCATAACAAAACACTACTGAAATATTCCAACTCTCGCATTTCAACGAAAGAAATTCAAAAATGAACTTTGAAAAATCAATAGAATGTAACTGTGACAATGTAAACCATAACAAAACACTACTGAAATATTCAAACTCTTGCATTTCAACGAAAGAAATCCAAAATGAACTTTGAAAAAATCAAGAGAATGTAACTGTGACAAGGTAAACATAACAAAACACTACTGAAATATTCCAACTCTTGCATTTCAATGAAAGAAATCCAAAATGAACTTTGAAAAATCAAGAGAATGTAAGCGCGACAAGGTAAACCACGACAAAACACTACTGAAATATTCCAACTCTTGCATTTCAATGAAAGAAATTCAAAAGGAACTTTGAAAAAATCAATAGAATGTAACTATGATTTTATTGTTTTGTTTAAGTATGTTTCATCTCATTCAAAGACATGTAAAAAAAGTTGAAAAAATATATCATGTTAAAGAAAAATCATAAAAAAAATAAAAAAAAATTCAAAAAAAAATGGGGAGAGGGGGCCAAAAAGTTGGAGGGAGGGGGTGTCCTTCGAGTTTGGGGATAAGGGACCTTTGGGGAGTTGATGTCTCTGCTGGTTAGGGTCGTTGGTGCTTATGATCATTGATGGTTCGTACTCACATACACCTTACTACTTGATTTGCAAGGATTTCTAAGGTTTGTTCTGAATTTCATTATTAAAATTCTTTTCTTACCATCTACATCTCTCTTAGTATAATTAATTAGCATCTCTCATCTACATCTCCTTTGGGGTTACCTTAACTGATAATCAGTTTAATCCTTTTTTTTTCTCCACCTTCATGCAATCCAATTCTCAAATACTATCTAGCTCTGTTTTTTTTCTCTATTATTCAATTAATATCGTTTGTATAGTCCAATTCGCGAATCCCTTATTTGTAACCAATTACCAATCAAGTTATCGCATATTGAGCAACCTCCGCTGTCTCTGATTGGCCCTAAAAAACGGATGTTGTCTCAAAAACCAGTCTGGTTGAAAAACTTGGAGTTGAAACAAACTTGTGTGGGGAATCCTCGCTCATACTGCTCACTTTTTTGCAATCCAATTCGCGAATGTTATCTAGCTCTGTTTTTTTCCCCTATTATTCAAATAAGATCGTTCGTACAGTCCTATTCGCGAATCCCTTATCACTTTTTTGCAAATGTCAATCAAACAATTCTGATTGTAGCATCCATGCACTTTTCAGACATTTCTCGTTAAAAATTTTATTTTCAAGTCATCCACACCATAGAGCTACGATTCTAATGAATGGTACTTGTTATCATAAAAATGTCAATTGCCAAAAAAAGAAAAAAAACAACTTCTTGTAGGCGTGAATGTACGGTTGAATGTACGGTTCGTATCTATTACTTTTGAGCATATTCTTGTAGGGTTCATATCTATTACACTTTTGAGCATCACAGGAAGGAACATAAAGTACTAGAAATAGCACGGGAAGGAACATAAAGTACTAGAATAGCATAGGAAGGAACATAGACCCTTAGAATAGCATAGGAAGGAACATAATCTACCCAAATAGCACAGGAAGGAACATAATCTTCCCAAAGTATAAGTTAGCACTCTACTATAGTCAAAGTGTCAGTCTGTACTCCCTTCTTTGAGTTTCAATTTCCTATGTAAAGTGGAGCTGTTACCACTATGTGAATGGGTTTTTGTGAACAAGTCATCAATTTAGAAAGTTGTGTTTAAATGGCTGCACCGTTCCCAAAAAGGGGTGTTAATAACCTAACTAGATAAAGCTCTAGCGTGCTGACTATTGGTTCAGAACCAGAATACATAGCTAGACTCAACATAACTGACACAACTTCTGTATTTACAAATTTGTCACGGGAGTAAAATATACTATTTAAAAGCGGTCTAAACTAGAGGTTTCCAAACTTTATTCTGCCACGGCTCCCTTAAAAAAATGTTTAATCACACATGATGCCCCCCCTTCCATTTTCTAGAATAATGCAGAAGTGAAAATTTTTCAAACAGTTCGTGGGAACGAACTGTAAGTAAGGAGCGACCCGGCTCAATGGTAACCGAAACTCTCAAAATTGGAATTTTGATACCAATAATACACCAAAAGAATCAGATTTTAATGCTGATTTCAAATATATAAGTTTCATCAAGTTTAAGCCTACCCATTAAAAGTTACACTCCTGAGTAAATTCGGCTGATTTTGAAAGAAAGGGGAAAAGACCCCTTAAAATTATAGAACCTTAATGAAAATCACACCATCATATTCAGCGTATCAGAGATTCCAACTGCAGAGGGTTTCAAGCTCCTATCTACAAAAATGTGGAATTTTGCATTTTTTCCAGAAGAAAGATCACGGGTGCGTGTTTATTTGTTATTTTTTTTCCCCAGGGATGATCGTATTGACCCAGTGGTCCTAGAATATCGTAGGAGGACTCATTGGAACGGAAATTAAAAGTTCTAGTGCCCTATTAAAGTGACAAAAAAATGGAGGGCAACTAGCCCCCTGCCACGCTCATTTTTTCCCAAAGTCACCTGATCAAAATTTTGAGATAGTCATTTTGTTCAGCATGGTCAAAAATATGATAAGTATGTCTTTTAGGATGACTTAATCCCCCCAGGTCCACGGGGGGAAGGCTGAAAGTTATGAGCTTTACCGAATGTTAACACATAGCATTGGTTTATTGGGAAGTATACAGACGTTTTCAGTTTTTTTCTGGTAGTGGGGGGGGGATGTATGTGGGTTTGGGATTGTGTGGGAGGATCTTTCCATGAAGGAATTTCTAATGGGGGGAGGGACATTGCTATGAAGGGGGTGCCGGATTTCCCAGCATTATTTAAAAAAAAGATCAGAAGTTAAATTGAAAAAAAAAACAAGTTTTTCAACTGAAAGTAAGGGGCAACATCAAAACTGAAACGAACAGAAAATATTACGTATATGATTCATCCCCCTAATCAATACCTCACTCTTTAAGCCAAAGATTTTTTAGTACTTTCATAAGAGTTATATATTATAATTAACGACCTTTTGTGATTAGGGGGTCATTGTTAAAGAATTGGAACAAAATTCGAACTTTATCTTAAAGAGCAAGGTATTGAGTAGGGGACGAACCCTCTAATATACGTATTAAAAACATACGAATAGAGAAGTTTGTTACGTAAGTTAATTCGTAAGTTACGTATATTTATTACTAATAAAAACGTTCGTAAATAAAATTAAACAAGTTTCGAGAAAGCCATTTAACCAAATAAAAGTAAAATTAACATTCAAATTTTGTTTTAATTATTCATGCACGGAGAGCCAAATTCAAAACCTGCATTAATTCAAAAACGTTCAAAAATTAAATAAAAAAACAAGTTTTTTTTATCTGAAAGTAAGGAACTATGTTAAAACTTAAAACGAACAGAAATTATTCCGTATATGAAAGGGGCTGTCCCCTCCTCAACGCCTCGCTCTTTGCGCTAAAGTTTGTCTTTCTCCCAACTCTATTTTTTTTTAAACATTAAAAAACTTTAGCGTAAAGAGCGAGGTGTTGAGGAGGGAAAGCCCCTTTCATATACGAAATAATTTCTGTTCGTTTTAAGTTTTAACGTCGTTCCTTTCTTTCAGATAAAAAAAACTAGTTTTTTTTATTTAATAGTACTACAAAATGTATTAAGACAAACTCTTATAAACAAAGAAAACGAATAAAAATCATGTTATTGTCTTTCATAGGCAGCGCAATAGCGCCACCTAAGTAAAGAACGATGTTGGCACAACGTATTATTGTTATTATTTTTTTTGTTTTTCTTTTTCCATACCAGGGCACTTCGTATCGAAGGAGTTGTCGTAGAAACTTTGAAAAGGGCTCATTCGATTGGAAATTGAAGTGGCTTGTGCCCTTTTTAATAGTCGAAAGTGATTGGAAGGCAGCTAACACCCCTTCCACGCCCTCTATTTCCCCAAAAACATCCAATCAAAATTTTGAGATAACCATTTTGTTCAGCGTAGTTGATTTCCAGATAGAAAACTTTTTTTTGAGCAGGTTACTCCTCTACAACCCTCAGGGCAAAGGTTTAAGTTATGCCCTGGGGGCATATAAGAACGAATTTGACACAATGTATTATTTATTATTTTTTTTCTTTAGACCATGGCACTTCGTATCGAAGAAGTTGTCGTAGAAACTACGAAAAGGGCTCATTCAATTGGAAGTCGGAGTGGCTTGTGCCCTTTCTAATAGTCGAAAGTGAATGGAAGGCAACTAACACCACTTCCACGGCCACCATTTCCCGAAACACATCCAATCAAAATTTTGAGATAGCCATTTTGTTCAGCGTAGTTGATTTTCAGATAGAATTATGTTTTTGAGGAGGACACTCCCCCACAGCCATTAGGGCAAGGGTTCTAAGGTATGCCCTGGGGGCGTTAAAAAATTTTATGGACAGTGTTGTCAGAGAGACTTCAAAAAAGGCTCATTTGACTGGAAATTCAAAGGGCTAGTGCCCTTTTTAATAGTCGAAAGTGATCGGAGGGCAACTAACCCCCTTCTCACGCCCACCTTTTCCCCAAACAAATCCATCAAAATTTTAAAGATAGCCATTTTGTTCAACGTGGTTGAAAGTTTTGGAAATTAGGTCTTTAAGGATGACAACCCCTTTGCCCCACAGCCCTCAGGGTAAGGGTTGTAAGTCATGCCCTGGGGGCATATAAAGTTTTTATAGAACGTGTTGTCTTAGAAACTTCAAAAAGAGCTCATTCGATTGGAAAGCAAAATAACTAGTGCCCTTTTCAATAGTCGAAAGCGATTGGAAGGTAACTAACACCCCTTCCACGTCCATCATTTCCCCAAACACATCCAATCAAAATTTTGAGATAGCCATTTTGTTCCACGCAGTTTAAAGTTCAGGAAATTATACCTTTGAGCAGGAAACTCCCCCACAGTCTTCAGGGCAAGGGTTATAAGTTGTGCCCTGAGGGCATATAACTTTTTTATTGAACTCTTTGTCTTAGAAACCTGAAAATGGGGTCATTCCATTGGAAATTCAAGGGCCTAGGACCTTTTTAATAGTCGAAAGTGATTTGAGGGCATCTAACCGCCCTCTCACGCCCACCTTTTCCCCAAACACATCCAATCAAAATTTTAAGAAATACATTTGTGTTCAATGTATCAAAATTTTTAGATAGCCATCTTGTTTGCACAACATAATTTGCACTTTACTGAAAAAATACAAATGAATGTGCATTGTCAGTTTAATATACATATACTGATATTTAGTAATCAAAATTTTAATATTATTTGATTTATTAAAGTTATAAAAGTAAAAACATTTACATTTTCTTCAGTAAAGTGCAAATTATGTTCTGGCCTTGGGAAGTTATATGGGTTTTGAGCCCAACTTATGTCAATTTCTGCTCGTTTTGAGTTTGACTCGGTTATTTATTGTAATTTCTGTTCATTTTGGGTTTCATTTATTTATCGATGCTGATTTGTGTAGTGTCACGCTTAGTAGATTATTTAATTTAATTTTACTCATTTTTTGTTTAGTGGAGTTTTCTTTACTTTTCTTTGAAAAACTTATTTTGTGGAAAAAGTTTTGTTAATTAATTAAAGACATAAATGCGCTTGCTAGCACAAAGTTTGGCAAATATCGGTGTCAATGATGAAATGACTGCATGGAGATCCTTTTCTACAACCAAACGAATACGATATTTCATTTCGTCTAATGCAGGAAATCCTATTTTTGTATCAAATGAAATTTGCAAACGGCATGAATGCTTTTTTAAGCTTTATTGGACAAAATATTATATTCACTCCTAATATTTTGCCAAAATTGAATTAGAGATGTAATCTGAAAAAACTTTTTTTACAGAATTATCACAGGCTAATTTAATCAAGTTTTATTTCTCATTACTTTTTAATTCAAATTTCTAATCTTTTCTGTCGATTAATAAATTGTATAATCACGCATATTTTGTAAAATTGAGATAAAAAAAAAAATAATTTGTGGAATGGATTAATAAAAGTATTCATTCCAAGGGTTCGACAAATGGATTTTTGTTCGCTTCTATGTTATCTTGGGCGCATAAATTTAAAAGTGGAGACATGTCAAACTTTCCAAATTCGCCTTCATAGCTTCATTTTTTATGAATGCTTCCACATTATCTTTTAAATCAATAGACATATTTTTGGCCCTTGCATCAATTTGTTCAAAAAAACTTAATTTTTCAGAAATATCCGCCAAACAATCAGTTTAATAATTGAATTACCTTCAGTCCAACATATTTACGTCCTCATTTTGATTTTTTTCAAAAAAAAATTACAATTTTCACTTTGAGTTCACACATCCTCTAAATCATTTTGGCACAAGACATTCAGTATTTTTTTCCACAATATACCTTTCTCATAAAAAAATTGTCAAAAATATTAAAATACTACTGGATATGGCTTTGCAATTAATAAATTTGCAAAAAAAAAAATATTATCTTTATTTATATTATTCTCTTTGACACATGGAAAATATCCAATTAAAAAAGTGGTTTTAGCTACATAAATTCCTTCTACTACTTTTAAGGCGAAGTTTATAGTGCGTATCTGAGAAACTAATTGATCGTAAAGATCGTCTAATTGATAAACACAAAACGGAGTTGTTCAGCAGCATATATAAAATCCCACTAGTTTTGCCCTGAGATGGCAAACCTAGATTTGTTCACCCTGGGCACCTAAAGCCGAAATCAATCGCAAAAGGGTCAAAATATTCTGTGTGACTGCTTAGTTTCAATTTCATTTGATTTTTGTCAATTTTTCCTAACTTTAGTGCCTCCCTTTGGACTAGTCTGTGCCTCCCTAGAAAGGCATGCCTCCCAGTTTGGAAAACCCTGGTCTAAACAATGTCGTAGTTGACATCGTAATTTGATCTTCCAAGTAATATATCGTAAGCAGTTGAACTTCAGGTTTTGGTAGGAATTCCCCACTTTGCCTGGTATAAGCACTTGAAGTGATCGGGGTTCCACAGAGAAAGTAATGGGTAATTAGATTTTCAACGGTTCAAGGGGTGTTTGATAAGTCGAACTTGGAGCCGTAAAAAACTGATTTTTTTTTCTTTCCTTTTATCTTGCCGAATTGTATTCAAAGTTGGTAGTGATAATGTACTACTTTCTTATTACACTAGCTCAAAATTGTGTGAGGAAGAGTTATAAGGCTGGAAAGAGCGTTGAGGTGGCGATTCTCAGCTGGCAAGTCAATAATCTAAGTCTTTAGAATTATGAACCTCTGGGAACACTTCCGCTTTTTACCGAGAAGTGCTGAATTTGAACCTGCTCCTTTGATTCCCTAAAGTCCTCAGAAGAGCGCATTCCGTGTCTCAATTGGGTTGGTCTGTAAACTGTCAGGGCATATTACTCGACACGTTAAACAAAATCAAAAGCCACTGTGAGCACTCAAACTTGTCAAATGGGTCTGTCTGTCAGATCTCAGGAACAGCTATTGGTACACATTTAAAACTTTCAGGGCATGTTGAGAAAATCATTGATTAGCGTTTTTTCTACGTTCAAGGCTATAACATGATAGATGGCAGAACGTGTTTAGCCCTATAGAAATCCAAAGGCTATGCAAATTTAGAACCCATTTGTTTGAATATTATCCCCGTTTTCATCCATCCAAACCAACATAGTATAGCTACTCTTTTTTAGGGGGAAGGGGTGGCCATCGTAGTATATACAGAAATATTTGTGCTAACTTTTCATTTACCTATACTATTGACTTCTTTTGTTACTGGCGTAACGTTTTTTTTTGGGAAATAATTATCTCACAAGTACCCATTAGGATTTATAGTGCTATCTATATTATGCTACAGCTTTTTATTGGCATGAAAACTAGCAAGTAATGATCCCATTGTACAAAGTTCATCTATTTCCCTGAGTACAGAAATTAGCAAACCACATCCCTGATTTTCAATGTTTGGTACTGTTGCGCTTAATGGTACACACGAAAGAAGTCAAGTTTGGTTAATGCTAAAAAAAAAAGAAAAAAAAAGAGGATGAATATGCAATAGTTTAGAAATAAATTTGGGCTTTGTATTTTCACATTAAGGTGGCGGGGTGGGGGTTGTTAAAGCATAGCATATGTTAAATATGTAACCTAACCTAACCTAGGTACCCCCCCCCCTATACCCCATAAAACAACAGTTTCAATATTGTAAAGTCAATTCGATCAATTTAGATAGCAATTACCCGCTTTACGGGTCTCCATCACTGCTTCGATTCAGAGTTCAAAGTGGTAACATCGTAAATTGGTTCAAAATAATAAAATCGTAAATTGGATATTTTATGAACAGTATTAAATCAGTGAGTTTCCGTTTCATAGCTTTGAAATTCTTGACCAATCTTTCACAATTATTACAGTGACCTTCAAAATTACGAAATATAATAAATTCTCAGATTACATCTACGTTACTGTAACCACTATACTGATTGTACAGGTGAAAGATAATCCTATGGTATAATAATTATAAAATTATTTTGACTGATTGGTTAATTATTTTTGTAAATTTTACTAATAAGCGAGTGGAAGAGGGAGGTAATCTGTAGCAAGCGTCGTAGTACCTGCCGGGAGTGTGTTTCTCTTAAACTGCGGGGAATAGATAGCAGGAGCCTACGCTTCCCTTGCTTATTGGCGTTTGGATTTTGGTTTTGGTTGTACGACAAATTGGACTGACTTTCGATTGCAAATGGGAGACGAAACTAATCTGGTGTGGAATGCTGTCTAGAACTTTCTTATCCGCTCGATGAGTAAAGGAGTCAAGACGGAGAGTTTTGCGAATAAAGCAAATGAGTTCTTTACACGAGAGGAGATTATGGAAGCGAAAAAAATACTTTGGAATTCTACGAGGCTGCAGGTTTCGACGAGAGAATGCAAGAAAAAAACTATGATAATGTTGTTGATAATGCGAAAGTGATCAGGAAATGCGACTAAGATAAAAAGGAACTCCCGAAATTTGTAATCTTCGGACCGGAAAAAGTGCCAAACGGTGGGGATGTAATTGCATCTACGATTACGGTGAAGCTAAACGAAACGTGCAAAAAACTGGACGGTGTTGATGAACAGCTGAAATCGGGTCCCACCGTGGGGATGTAATTGCATCTGCGATTAAGGTGAAGCTAAACGAAAACATGCAAAAAACTGGACGGTGCTGCTGAACAGCTGAAATCGGGTCCCATTGCATGGCCTCAACCATCTTATTCTACTGCTCCTAGCCAAGTGGAAAAACAAACGTACTCCATTATTGTGAAAAGTATGCCCGCCAAGTTGGACTGTCCACAAAAGCGGAAAGACTTCATTGTGAACTTAGCTCCCGGTGAACAGTTTGCTGACTCTTCATTACTAAGGCAAAATAGTAAAGAATGGCGTCTAATACTCCCTTCAAAACAAGCTGCCGAGAAGATCACAACGGCCTTGACGAGCAGCACAATGCTGAAGCTCAACTTCGTAAGCCCTAGCTCATCGGCATTGTAAAGCGTATCCCCACCTCCACGTTTCCAGATGTCCTGGCGTCATTGTCTCAGGACTGTGTTAAAGTAGTCCGATGTGGTAGCGCTAACGTTTACAAACTGTACTAATCGACCAAAGTAGCTCTCGACAATGCTATTTTTAACCCAATCCAAATCGGACTTGAACTTTTTCGTATTGAGGAATTCCATTTTCTGCCGCGGTGCTTCTACAGGTGTCACGGTGTAGGGCATTTGGCTAGCCAATGCTCAAAGCCTGAGGTGTGTAGCAGGTGCTTTAGCTTTAAAGAAGATGTTTAAAAGCAAGTATTTTTAACGAATGTGATTAGTTTAATGTGGTTCGTGTAGTGAATTGTGTTTATCATTAATGTGTATATGCCGGTAGATTATGGCGATGATCAATCTGAGTGGAATTTTGCCCATGCTTGCGGTAGGCTGTCGTCGTGTCTGAACAAACTTAAGCTCTTACATATTCCGAGTGTTATACTAGGTGATTTTAAGTG
Organism: Artemia sinica; assembly: GCA_027921565.1. Lineage (NCBI taxonomy): Eukaryota > Metazoa > Arthropoda > Branchiopoda > Anostraca > Artemiidae > Artemia > Artemia sinica. The sequence goes on from CM051259.1 coordinate 62,214,709, forward strand.
CAATTTAGCTTCTGATAACCGGTCATCTCGTGCGTCCGTTCCTTCACGGTTTGTTTGATGATTATTTTGAGATTTTTGTGAAAGATTGTCCTTTCACTTATATCCACGTATCTTCAAGCACGTCTAATCTTGATCACGCAGTTGCTTCCCATAATCTATCCATCCCAATTACATCAGTACTAACAAATTACCAACTGTCAGATCACCTACCTATCACTGTTAGTTTTGAAATATTTACCCCCCTAAACCAGCAAATTGATGCCCCAGCACAATCACACAAGAAAACATCACGTAGGGAGTGGAGTAAAATAGATAGAATTAAATTTATTGAAACATCAGATGCCATTCTTCATAAAATCCATCCCCCATTTAACCTACTATGCCGTAATTCACTACAACGCGAGGAAGTGAGAACGTCGCTGAACGTTTATCGTTCTGAAATTTGCCACGCCCTTCTGACTGCTGAGAACGCTGCAGTACCTCTTACTTGTATTAGAATCGGCATCGTCCGAAAACGGTCTGAAAATGTGACTCTGGTTGAGTCATGCTCTCGAGCTACATTCTGGTTTCATATTTGGAAGGATTGCGGGCAGTCAAAGCAGGGTGTCGTAAACCAGATTCGCAAATCAAAAAAGAAAGCGTTCGCTGAAACCTTAGCTAAACATCGTAAAAAGATAGTTAAGGAGACTTCTGCAAAGGTAAGTCAGAACCCAAATGAGCTGTGGAAGTTGGTACCCCGATCTGCAGCATCCACCACCTCACCGGCGTCCGCGGGTGATATCCCATCGTCGGAGTGGTATGCCCACTTCGAGTCCAAGTTCTCGCCTCCGGATTTGGTTTGGAGTGGAGGTTTGAGCAGGAATTAGATACATTTCGTGCTGTGATACCTCCTAATAATTTCGTAGTCCTTCTTTCGGCTGCTGAACGTGCTATTAAACACCTGAAGCAAAACCGTCTTTCGGGATTGATCGTATAAGTGCAATGTATCTCAAGCATGGGGGAACTCAGCTTCGAAATCATATACAACTGTTAATGCAGATGATTTTTACTCAGGGATTGGTACCGTCTACTTTCCGAGTTGGGGATCTAACACCAACACCGAAGAAAGGAAAGCTGTCCACATAGTGCTCATCCTTTCGCCCTATTACTGTCTCCACTACTCTCTGCAAGCTGTTCGAGTTGATGTTTATTGATGAACTAACGTAAAATGTTACCCGACTCCTAATAAGTTTGGCTTCCAGCCTGGTGTGGGATATACGGATGCTCTTGCAGCTGTTGCTAATGCCCTTATTAATGCAGATAGAAGTGGAGACAGCCTAATACTAGCTGGATATGATATACGCAGGGCTTTCGATTATTTAATACACGCTGCAATGCTTCTTTTTGCAGGAAAAAGAGGGGGTGAACCGCGCTACTATCATGGCACTGCGCGATATGTGTTCGGGTCTTAAAGTTCGGCTGAAATTCCCTCCAGATAAATTTTCACCCCCTACACCACGTGAACCACTGATCCCGGTAAGAAAAGGAGCCAGACAAGGAGGTGTAACATCCCCACATGATTCAACAATTACATCCTGGATTCTCAAGCACAATACCCATCATCATGTATTTTGCAGGCTATAAACTTGTCGTTGGTCTGCTACTAAGACGATATCCTGAATGTGAGTCGCACGCTGCAACGGATTTCAGAGATTTTCGGAGTGCTGACCCAGGGGTATGCTAGGATTGGACTTGAATTTAATCCTGAAAAATCGGAGATTGTATTGTTTAATTGGAAAGATATAGCATAAATCTTAACATGTCTCTTAACAGCACGCCAATCAAAGCCGTCTAACCACATATCCTACCTTGGGCTCCCGATTGGTACTTCTATTAACCACACACGTCAGCTTCTACTTTCACATATACAAAGCCGCATTTGGACTGCTTATGCGACATTTATCAAGGCCAAACTTTGTTTCAATAGGTCCATCCTTGCCACATTGTACAATGCGATTGTAACCTCTCACATTCTACACTGTACACCTTTTCGGAAAATATTTACTCAAACAGATTAAAATAAAATCCGCAGTACTTTTTTCCGGTTTGCAAAATATATACTCAGACTCCCACACTTGGACCAGGGATACAAAAATAATCAGGATTTACAATATCACGGATCCACTGAAAGCAGCAGAAAACAGATTATTGGCAGAAAAACAAATTCAATAATAATCGTCAAACTGATTAGTGGTGGTCCATACTAACCCAGTAGTTTTCATCGGTAATGTGAATTTTCTTTTCTCCTTGTTAGGTTAAGTGTAAATGTCTTGTTTCGTTTTTCTTTCTTTTCATTATTGTTTCTGTTGAAGCGTCTTTTCGTTTTTCATTTTCTTATTTTCTTTTATTTTTGCTCCGTCTGAGTTTCTTGTCTAAATTTCACGGGTTTACAATAAATTCATTCATTCCTTCGACAGTCTATAGCGCTGTGTACCATTAAGCGCAACAGCACCCAATACTTTTTACTTCCTTGGTACCTAAATTAGTAAGCTGTCACTCCCGCTCCAGATCCAAAGAGCCGAACTTGGGTACCAATTAATCAACTTGAGTTTAACGGTGTCTATAAATGGGTTCGTTTACTTGTTGAAATCGCTCCTTTTCCAGGAGATTTTTACTAATATTTCTTTTTTTGTCTTTTTTTTTTTACTTTAAAAGAGGCCTTCTCGCCGAACCACCAATGTTAGTAAAGAAGTTATTATTACTTTCAATTTAGTAAGTATTTGATAAAGACACTACATTATACTTATTTAATGGCAGTGAATATCTTTAATATACAAATCAGATGTACTAAATATCACGTTATATTTTTCAGTGCCTTCCGTCTTCATTCCGTCGTCTTTCTCGTCAAATTACTTCAAGCAGAAGAGTATGTCAAACTATCGCCTGTCTTATGATCTGTTCACTATTCCTAACTGCCATTGGACCATTGGTAAGTCTTATTCTTCTAGTGTCTTACCATTTCCATAGAGTAATATTAAAAGGAGATTCTCTTTCGAATATTTTTAAGATGCATACCAAAATACCATCTTTATGTAAAAAATACATTGTGTTAAAAAACATTTACATTAAAAATTCCCAAGAAAGTGGAAAAAATGAATCGATTTACTATGGCTTATCATAGCTACTCAAGACCAAAATAAAATATGTAACTGTCAGCAGATATGAGCATAAATTATAATAAAAGAGTACACATTTCGAAACACTACTTAAAGTGCCAAAACCAATCTTCTTACCATATACTTTTCAATCCGTCAGACATTACCCCTCCTAGCTATATTCTTCAGCCTATCATCCTGTTTAATTCCTCCACTGTCCCGGTTTGTATCATAAATTTGATGGCAAAATTTGTTTCACATCTTTGAAAGTTATTTCAAGTTTATTTCATAGGAGAATTTATATAGAGGTGGGATGCAAAGAAATAAAAGGAGTGATTTCGAAGTTTGACTAAATATCATTTACGACTTAAAATGTTTAAATTGCGAAGGAGGACTGAAGCCGATGGAGAACTGAAGGAGGACAAAAGAAACTGAGGACGAAGGAGGACTGAGGACTGAAGCCGATGCAGGTATTAAGAATTTAAGGAGAAATCCCATCTGAATCAGGAGAGAAGATTCCCCGGTTCTCCAAAAATGTGAAGTGACCGTGGAAACAAGCATCTAACAGAAGAATGTCTAGCCAGGATTAGAAAATGATTGGATATACTCCGCAAATTAGAAGTAAAGCTCGAGGAAGTAAAGCTGAGAAAAGCAACATCCAAAATCTGATGAAATATGATATAAGGATGAGGAAAACTAACCACTACCCCCCCCCCCTTAATAATTAAATTTTTGTTGTGGATATAATCTGTTTTGCTTAGTTTTTTTTCTTCTGAAATGGGCTTTTTATTCACCATTATAACTATTATGTACCATTATAAATAATTATTATATATCTGTAGAATTCTTTTATTTATAGTTTATTTATAACCCAAGCTCCTTGAACAAAAGCATAATATAAGCACACACAAGCAAATAGCAAAACATAATATTAGCAGAAGTAAATCGCACGCATAATATAAGTACAAGCATATAAAACAAAAGCAAGCGGATTAGTTCACAATGCTGCATCTCGCTTCCGTTCATTTAGGAATGTCTGTTTACGTGTCCAGCCCTCTGGGTGGTCTAATCACTCTGCCATTGTGGGTATGCGGCAAGACCTTTGGTTTGGTGGTGGAGGGCTGAGTCCTTGTCTTGGGCAAGTGGTAGCCGTATTTTGGGACGTAGGCACGATACTTGGGGTGGAAAGTGCGGGGAAGATGACTTGCCTTCTTCTCCTGGAATTGCGAGACTTCTTATTGGAGTTCCCATGTTTGCAGGGTTTGGCTGAGGTAATTTGGGTGAGGCAAGGGGGAGCTGTAGCTATTTTCATCCCGTGTTATCGGTAGGATTCTGACTGAGTCCTCGGCTAGGGTAAAGGGACGCCAGGAAATGTGGACTCTGTTTAGTGGTAGTCTGGAACCGTCTTCTGTCTCCACTGCTTATGACCTGGGGTTTCCCATGACGAGATACGTTTTTTATTTTTTGTCCAGGGCCGTTCATTTTCTTCTGGAATTAATCTTGGCCGTCTGGTTTTGTCTCAGGTAGTGGTTTCGTGGACTTTTCATGATAGGGTTTCTGTCTTTCCTGTTCCTTTGACCTGTCTTGTAGAAAGGTATGGAAGGGGATAGATAAGGGCCTCAGCTGATGGTATGCTGATGGTATGACAGACTGCAGCTGGTGACTTAATAGGAGTTGGGTGAGTTAGGCATGACCGTCAACTGGGCTGTTTCTATATTCTAGAAGGGTAATATGTGAGCCGCATCCACTTTCCTTTACTTTCTTTACTATCCTTTCGTAAGTTTTACTGGTTTTTCCACTAGACTATTTTATCTTGGATAGATCGGACTGGAGGTTTTCAGACTGATTTCCTATAATTGTGCAAAGTCTCTGAACTCATGAATTCCTGAGAAAAAAGTTGAAATCCATTGTCTGAAGTTATCAACATAGGGATTCCGAAAGGTGCAAGGTTAGCTTTCAGTTTGTCAATGATTGCAGCTGATGTCTGTGTTAGTAGTTTGTCTATTTCAAAATTTTTGCTGTAATAGTCAGCAGTTACGAGATAACATGTTTTGTTCCACTCAAATAGGGCAATGCAATTATGCAGCCATGGTAGTGAAGGCGGCTGGTTACTACTAATCAATGGTTGCTTTTCATTGTTCATTGCAAATTGTGCACATGCTTAACATTTTTGGTCAAAGGTCTCGATGTCTGCATTCATTCCTGACCAGTACGCGATCATTCTTGCGTGCTGTTGGTTTTGTCTATCCCCAGGTGTGCTGAGTGAAGCTGGTGAAGTATTTTGGTTCTGAGAAGAGGGGTACAATGATTTTTTGGCTTTTTAGAGCTAGCCAATCATGGGTCACTAACTCGTGTCTGATGTTACAGAATTGTATAGTTTCTGTCGGGCATGACCGTGGTGTATAGGCCGTACTTTTTTAATTTCCATGAGTTCCATTAATGTATTGAGTTTAGGATCTTCCATTATCTCTTGCCGTGTTTCCTCTAGTTTGGAGTCACTTACTGCCAAATATATCATCACTGCATGTAAATAGACTTCGACTTTATTCTGCATTTGGGCATCAGTATATGGCAAGTGAAGTCGAGAGAGTGCATCTGGTGCCGGAATATCTGTTCCGAGGCTATTATGTACTTCTAGGTCATACGGCTGGATCTGAATCATCATTCGCTGCAATCGCCATAGTGCACCGCGAAGTGGATACTACAATATGGTCTCTAGTGGGGAAATGATCTGTTGTTATGATGGTTTTGCGCCCATAGATATCGTGATGAATGTATTTGCACCGCAACACGATTGCGTAGAGTTCTTTTTCCAGCTGTGAATAGTTATGTTCTGTCTTACTAAGGGCTCTGGATGCAAAACCTCCTATTTTCCCATTCGAGGATAGCTTGGCTCCAAGTCCGTGCTTTGAAGCATCAATTTTCAGCTCAACTGTTTTGTATCCATGGTCAAAGAATGCTAGATTTACTTATATGCAGCTCTTGATCTCTCATATAGGATTCGTGATCAACTTTCTACCTGAATTCCATGGCCGTAGTGGGATCTCTCAGTGGGGCATCTGGCTTGCTGAATACTGCTGCTCCAAGAGAGAGAGAGAGAGAGAGAGAGAGAGAGAGAGAGAGAGAGAGAGAGAGAGAGAGAGAGAGAGAGAGAGAGAGAGAGGAGAGGGAGAGAGAGAGAGAGAGAGAGAGAGAGAAAGGGAGAGAGAGAGAGAGAGAGAGAAGAGAGAGAGATAGAGAGAGAGAGAAAGCAAGGCATACAGTGACAGAGAGAGAGAGAGAGAGAGTTAGATTGAGTGTGAGAGAAACTTTTTTTTTAATTAAAATTCAGCCGTAATAAGCCATTACTATCGAAAGCTAAAGCAACTATTTTTTTCATTTGAAGCAAAGTTCAAAACACGAAATTGAAAAAAAAAACAAATATGCTTTGAAGTTCCGTCCGTTTGAAAGAATTGTTGTTTTTATTCTTCAAAACACCATCAAATACAGTGGTTCCCAACCGTTTTTGGGCCATGCCCCACCTAGAAATTTCTAAAATCCCGATGTCCCCCTCGTAATATATTCAAATTTTTTATTGAAAATTTTATGCATATTCACCTCACCGAAGACTAAAAGGCCATTAACTTGGTATCTTGATTTTGGGTCGTTGTCCTCTTGGCATATCTTATACTAATGAAAAATATTGCCATAGCACTCTCAGTGTCTGAGTCATCGCAGTACTGTCATGTATTTTCTGCTTTTTAAATGCATTTGAATTTGGCAGCATTCTTATGAAAAACGTCTTTTTTTCAAAATTAAGGCTTTAAAGTATAGTCAGCAGAAAAGTGTACGTCCTGCTCATGACCCACCAAAATATTGCCTGTCCCCACCGGTTGGGTCTACGCCCCAAGTTGGGATACATAGATGTAAAAATAATAGAGCATAAATATTATGCTCTGAAGTAAGAAACTGAAGGTCACTGTTATGTCTAAAGAAGAAAGCGAATTGAGAAATTGTAATGCATAAGACTAGTGTTGTCTACTACTAAGGAACAATTTGACATAATCTTTCAGGTTTTGAGGAGAGATAGTAGCTCATTAGCCCACCATCCGCTGCAAAATAATGCTTCAGATAGATCATTTGACTTTGGAGAAGTGCTAAAAGTAAACATCACTCGAAACGTCAGGAATGATGTCCCGTCCGAGGTAATCTTTTCATTCTAATTACAGTAAAACATATATTTTTTCCTGGCGATGGTACAGGTTTTTGAGCTTATTATTACTATCCCTGAGATGTTTTTGAAGGTTGTTAGTGATGGGGTTTTACTTAAAGATCTCCCAATAAAATATTTTCTAGCTGTGTGAAATTTTGTGAATGTTTCCTTTCTATGGTTGAATGAAAGAAAATCCTTGTTGACAGATAATCATTCGTACAATGATGGGCATAAGCCACCTGACGAATTAAATAAAAACTAGAATATGATTGCATCTTTTGTCTTTCCGTTTCTTACATAAAGTCAGGTAAAAAGCTCAAGAGTACTTAAATAAGAGAAATCTCTTCCACAGCCTAGGGGGTGAGTGCTACCGGATGACATTAATAAAAACCGAGACAATGATAACTTCTTTTTATCCCTTTGTTCGTATTTCTGGCCAGAGCAAATGGTTTATGGCTCTTAGACCAATGATATTCATGTCGGTACCTGTTAGAATTGAAACATCCGGTACACAAAAAAAGTTCCTTCCAAAAACACAAGCTTTAATTATAGTTCAAGGGTAGTAACAACCACTTCTTCTCGGAGTTGACAGATCATGCGTTCTTGTCTTCTCAAGGGTTGGAGCTTTCCATCCGGAAATATCAGGACTAACGACCTCTCGAGGAACGATCAAGTGACCAGAAACGGGTTATGTGAGCTACCTAGATGTACTCCTTGACGAGAACAGCTCCTACCTTCATCAAATCCAAGCTGTTGAGCTGAAGCTCTTCCGAAATATTGGGATTGTCAGGAAACTGAAGTTTACATTCACTCTAAAAGCTCTTGGCCTACTTTAGAATAGATTTATCAAACGTCATCTACAATATTGTGCGTCAAATTGGTAGTTAGCATTCGCATCCCACATCAATAGGCTTGATTCAATTCACAAACGTGCCTTGAAAGTAATTAGAGCTGTAGACAAGTTTCTTTTTCTTGTGTCGTTTTATCATTTATCGTTTCTTAGTTTTTTCGTATAACTCCCATCAGCATTCCACAATCTGTTCCTGGTATCATAAGTACATCTGACCTGGTATCAGAACAACATTCTAGGAATACGACATCAGGATCTAAAACCCTGGAACCTGTTTGTGCCTGAAATCCCCATACTACTGTCAACAAAATTTCACAGAAATCACGTCCACAAATCTTTCAACTTTTGAATACATTCTAAGACCACACTGGCTATACATGACGTATGAAAACAAGAAAGGAAAGGAAATAATAAATGAAAAATAAAATAAGAAAGATGAGCAACGAGGATTTTGTCAGCCAGTGGCAAAATATGAAGACGAAGAACAAGCAAATATTTCGACAAGGATCTCCACAAAGTCGTCTTCATTGATAAAAAAAAAAAAAAAAAAAAAAAAAAAAAATCAAACCAAATCTAATTTTCCGAAGTGAATCAACGAGAGCTCTCGTTAGATTCCCTTCGGAAGGTTAGATTTTGTTTGATTGTTTTTTTTTTTTTTTTTTTTAGCACTGAAGACGACTTGGTGGAGATCCTTGTTGAAATATTTGTTTGTTCTTCTTCTTCTTCTTCATATTTTTTACCGCTGGCAGACAAAATCCTCGTTTTCTCACCTTTTTGATTTTATTTTTCATTTATTATTTCCTTTCCTTTGTTGTTTTCATATTTCAACTTGTATGCGAGAGCAATCGAAAAAGATTTTTAAAGGAAGAAATAAAACACTTTTCTAGCTTTGGATCAGCATTCCGCAATCTGTTCCTGGTATCAGAACAAGATCTGAGCTGGTATCAGAACAACATCCTACGAATACGACATCTGGATCAAACCTCTAGTGTAAAGAAACACCTAAAGTACGATCCGATTTGCCCCCTGGTGTGGCATGCGCGAAAGTGTGGAGCATGCACCAATCAGCTGAGGTGTAGGAATTCCCTTGGGTCTTTTAAAAATAATTTTAAAAAATCATTTGATTGCCTTTTAATAAATAGAGTTAGCAAATAACTAGGAGATCTTTTTAATTTATTTGATTATTTAATTATTCTTGTTATTATCAGCGTGTTTATAATTACTACCATTATGTTGCGAGGATAAGGCGGCTGAGCTTAAATTTATGTTTATTTCTCTATTTACATTAAAAAACACGATTGAATATAAGAAATCTTGGCTTTTACTCTGGAAGAAATGGTGTTTAAATTTTTTTTTTTTTTTTTTTTTTTTTTTTTTTTTTTTTTTTTTTTTTTTTTTTTTTTTTTTTTTTTTTTTTTTTTAAGGATATGACGTTTTATCTTTCTTTAAAATACAGTCCTAAAACCGAAAACAAGGCAGTGGTGGGATGTCATAAATAACTGCCTAAATAAAAAGAAAGAAATATATATAAAAAAAACACTGTATATCCATTCCTGAAAGTTTCATTAAAATGGCACCACATTTGATTAAGCACTGTTATGTGTTTTTACCAAGGGCTTAATACTATTTTCCAAACATATCTGTTTTTTTTTTAGTATTTCCACTTATGTGTCATGTTGGTGATAATATCATGTGCAGCATTCCAACAATTGACTACAGGTCTACGGACATTGCTTCTGGGCACAATTGTTGGAGTTTATCTAATATTGATGTTTGTGGTATTTACGGACACGTTTGGAACATCTTTCACAGAGTAAGTAAGCCTCATAATTGTTTTTTTAAATGATTAATTTCACTCCGACCTTCACTAATTACTATTAAAAGTGCACTATTGTTATCTAATAGATTTCTATTGATCCTTTCTTTTTACAAATAATTATCGAGGAAAAAATACAAATAACAATAAAATTGTTCCAACTCGTTTTACATTAGAATTATTACTGGTCCCAAATCATGCTATAAAAAAAAAAGAATTTGTGTTTTTGAAAAATATGCTTTTTCCCAACCCAGTAAACAGTCGTCCATGGCCCATAGAAACCGAAAGTTTAAAAAAGAGTTTTTATTTTATTCTTTTTTTAACTGCCTTTTGGAAAAAATTACTACGTTTAGCTGATTCTGAAATGGCAATTATTATTACTTAAATTAATCTTAAAAGTAAAATTTATATTGAAAAATAAATTACAGGAATTTTGAAAAAGAGCTTGAAACTCATCAAGAGTGGCATTGGATCAAAACGAAAAATAGTCATTGAAATGTCAGAAAGCCTATGCAGGAAACCTACAGCCGTTCACCTTGAACAATAAGTAAGATTACTGTTTTTGCATGCATAGCACTGATGGGTCCTTATTTCTTCTACGCCATTGGTGTGGCCCTGGAACATATTAGAGAGCTGTTTAAGTGCTCATTTAAAACATAATCTTTATATTTAATTTTTTTTATATAAATTCATTCCACATGGCCTCCAAAAAGTGCACTCTGGGTGTGGAATGAAAAAGCTGAGAAGAATGAAAAGGGTACTCTATCATAAGTTACATGGTGGAAAAACCTTAGCCTGGGGTTTACAATCCCCCTCTTCCCCCTATATGTTTTCCATGAATTATTTACTGACTGAAAGAACTAGCAGGGTACTGCAAAATTGTATAGCGATGTTCCAAATCTGATCAAAAATAAAATAGAGTTTTTATTTTTCCATGATTCTTATAAATTCGTGTTGATAACATCTTCAAAAGGTGCCATATTGCACTGAAAATGGTACTTTTGGTGCCATAAGTGGAGTAAAAATGCCAGTAACCATAAAAGGGGTCCCGGCATAGTCTCCGTGGTCGAAAACCTTAAACCCAAGTTTTACAATCCTTCTCCTTGTGTATCCTCCCTCCCATCTTTTGCAAGAGTATAGCAATTTATACTTTTGTGTCTTGTACACTCTCCCTCCTATCCTCCTTGCTATTCTACTGACATATGACTTATATAAAAGGATAAAGATCCTCCTGGGCCATTGCTGGCGCAAAGGGCGTCGAGTTGACGTTTCAGGTGCTGGGTATGACTTATATAGCTGAAAGCAATTCTGCAGAATGAGCGGTCAATTTCAGCGTTGTAGAGAGATGTATAATGGCTTATCTTAAAGCTATTAATCATGTCTACGTGCTCTTTGTAAACTTGTCTCGGTAACTATAGCAACAGAACCCTGCCGAAAATAAATTACTAATTTATAAGGCTCTCAATAGTCTTTTACCAGCCTCAAAATAAGTAGATTTTAGTATACACTTTTGATTCTCTCGGAACTTCATATAAGATCAATTTTCAGTAAAGCGCTCGTCTTTCAGAATTCTACAAATTTGGAGAAGTATCATGAGTCAGTTTTTGTACTAACATTACAGGTATATGTTGCATAAATTGCAGAGCAATATTTTTTTTTTTCATTTCAAGTTTCATCTTCGCTGTTTACTTTTATCAGAAAACTTTGCTTTTTAATTAATCATTACATAGATACTACTACTACTACTAACAACTCATCGCAGCACCAAGCCGCCTGAGGCCAACACAGCTACGCACGCTCCTCCTCCACCCCAATCTATTCAAAGCCTCCCTTTTTACACCCCCCCACGAAGTTCCCATTTCCTTTAAATCTTTCTTTATGACGTCCTCCCACCCCAGGACGGGGACGACCTGCTTTCCGTTTAGCCCTAGATGGTTGGCCGAAAAGAACAATCTTTGGCAATCTGTCATCCTTCATCCGCACAACATGCCCTAACCACCTCAACCTTTCTTTCATTATAGACCTAGAAAGCTGTATTGAACCACATTTTTCGTATAGCCTATTGTTTGAAATACGGTCAGTCAGCCGGGTACCCAGAACAATCCTTAAGCAATTTCTCTGGAAAACATCTAGCAAATCTTCATCCGCTTTTCGAAGCGTCCATGCTTCAGAGCCATATTTGACCACTGTCATCACTGTAGCTTCTAAGATTCTAATCTTGGTTTGCAGACTTATCTTCCTATTCTTCCAGACTTTTTTTAACTGTGAAAAAACACCCTGAGCCTTGGCTATTCTATTTTTAACATCTTCACTGCTCCCACCATCTTTACTAATAATACTACCAAGGTAAGTGAAGCTGCCCACCTGATCAATATTTTCATTACCCAACGTCACCTTTTCATCTTCACTTATTCCTAGCCTTAGTGACTTAGTCTTCCTAACATTAATTTTCAAACCAATACTAGCACCCTGAACTCGCAAAACCTCTAAAACTTCATTCATTTTGCTCACACTTTCATCTAGGATGCTTAAATCATCAGCATAATCCAAGTCTAGGAGACTTTTTCCTCCCCATTTGATTCCGTGGTCTCCCATTGCCTTTCCTGTGCTCCTTAAAACAAAGTCCATCAAAATAATCCATATAAAGGGGGATAGAACACAACCCTGCTTAACTCCTGATTTAATACAAAACCAGCTGCTAACCTCATTTCCTACTTTAAACCGCAGCAGTGTTATTCTCGTACATAGCACTAATTACTTTAATGTATTTGTCTGGTATACCATACAAGGATAAAACCTTTACTAAAGCTCCTCTATCAACAGAATCGAACGCTTGCTCATAATCTATAAAACTGAGGACCAAAGGTGTTTGAAAACTTAGGCACTTCTCAATTATTAACCTAAGAGTGAAAATTTGGTCAACACATCCTCTACCTTTTCTAAAACCGCACTGCTCTTCTCTTAAAACTTTGTCTACAGCATCTCTCAGTCTAAAAAGTATCATATTACTAAGCAATTTGCTACCTACAGAGACCAGGCTAATGCCTCGATAATTACCACACTCACTTTTATCACCTTTCTTATAAAGTGGCTTAATTAAGGTTTTCCTAAAATCGTTAGGTACTTCCCCTTTTTCAAAAATCATATTCATAATCTTCAATAGCTTATTTCTAACCTCAGAGCCACCATATTTAAGAAACTCATTTACTACCCTATCAGCACCTGGAGCTTTATTATTCTTTAATCCTTTTAGTACTGTTGCTAATTCCTCCTCACAAAACAAATCTTCCTTCACATCCAAGTATCACAAACTTTTTCATTTTCTCTATATTTGGTCTAAGCTAGACCGCTTAGTAAACTTGTGAATTGTGAGTTAAATACTTGTCAAATGTGAATGTTCTTTTGGACGGTGGTAACTCGGAAGGTGGTATATCAAACCTAAATTTAACAGAAGAGCAGAAGAATTTCGAGATATATTCTTATGACTTTTCACTGTTATTAACAGTCAGTTATGTGTAGCATTGACAAAACTTCTACATGAGTACTTAGCCTTACTGTTCCAAATGTACATCGAGAAAGGACTCAAACCTGCTAACTTTTATGATTACCACATGTACAACATCCTGAAAAAGAGATCGAGATCATTTACTTTGTACAAGCCATGAGCTATCACAGTTTCGTCGAGTGTTTGAGAAGATATTTTTCCCCCAAATTATGTCGCATGCGTTAATAGGACACAAAAAGCTTCAGAAATGGGTTGGCCCGTGGACGCACCTGTCGGCTACTGAGAAGAATAGTAAGAACTACATCTTTATTTAAAAATCCACTGTTTGTCTGCAGCATCGACATCTTTGATGCAGTTTATTTAACGTTGACGCGCAAGCAATTTGGTGCCGTATACATTCAGTTTAACCCCAATATTCCCCTTATTCATAATTGTTGCTCCCACCTGCATGAGCGTTTAGCTTTAGGGTGAGAAATAATTGCCAATCAGCACACGCAAGAGCCTTCTGAACCCATTTAACGTTTTGAAGGTGTTCGGTAAGAATTTGCTGTAAGTCCTAGCATCTTCAATGCTGCGAATTAACCTTTAACTATAGATTTTCGAGGGACAATTTTTTGGAAGGCTTGGATCTAAGTTGAATTTCCTGTGCAGATGACTTGATGCCTCTAAGCAGCACGCTAAGGGGTCTCAAAGAGAATCTTTTGGCTCCTTGTGGCCTTATAAGGAAAAATGAGACAACGGGTCAGCAAACAGAAAACGCAATTTATTGTTCTTAGCTATACTAGCTCAAAAATTCCAATTCTGTCCTTGACAGTATTCGAACGCAGCAGTCAACGTCCCTGAATATTTTGTTAATACATACTATCAGACACCTTGGTCAACTGGAAACTTGTTGACTGAATCAGTATGTAAATCAAGCCACTCAGCATAGAGAGAAGCTATCAAATGCAAGTGGTCATTCAATCACTTTGTAATGCCGAAAAAATATTCAGTTCCGTCATCTCTTCCGCCATATCAAACAGTTCGTGGTAACGAACTGTAAGTAAGGAGCGACCTGGCTCAATAGTAACCGAAACTTTAAAAAACGGAATTTTTATACCAGTAGATGCATCAAAGAATCAGATTTTTGTTCTGATTTCAAATATATAAGTTTCATCAAGTTTAGTATCACCCCTCAAAAGTTACGAGCCTTAAAAAAATTGTCTTATTTTCGGAAGAAGGGGGGGGGGGGAATCACACCATCAGATTCAGCGTATCAGAAAACCCTACTCTAGAGGTTTCAAGCTCCTACATGCAAATATGTGCAATTTTTTATTTTTTGACACAAGAAAGATCACCGGGTTTGTTTTTTCCCAGGTGTGATTGCATCGATCTAGTGGTCCTAGAATATCGTGAGAGGGCTCATTTGAACGTAAATTTAAAGTTCTAGTTGCCTTTTTAAGTGACAAAAAAAGGACAACTAGGCCCCCACCCACGCTAATTTTTTCCCGAAGTCACCTGAGCAAAATTTTGAGGCAGCCATTTCGTTCAGCATAGTCGAAAAGCTAATAAATATGCCTTTGAGAATGACTTCATCCCCCACAGCTCCCGGGGTAAAGGCTGCAAGTTATGAACTTGACCCATTGTTTACATATAGTGTTGGTTATGGCAAGTATACAGACATTTTCAGGAGGGATTTTTCCTGGTGGGGGAGGGAGGGGGGGTTGAGGAGAGGGTTTTATGGAGGGATATTTCCATAGAGGATGTTTTCATGGGGAAAGGGACATTTCTATGATTTCCAAGCATTATTTAAAAAGCAATCAGAAATTAAATAAAAAGAACAAGTTATTTCAACTGTAAGTAAGGAACAACAATATAAAACTTAAAACGAACAGAAATTATTACGTATATGATGGGGTTCGCCCCCTAGTAAATAACTCACTCTTTGCGCTAAAGTTTTTTTTAGTACTTTTAAAAGAGCTATCTATTCTAATTAAACGACCTTTGTGATTCAGGGGTTTGTGATTCGATTAAAATTTGAACTTTAGCGTAAAGAGCGAGGTATTGACTAGGGGAGAGAATGCCTCGTATACGCAATAATTTCTGTTTGTTTTAAATTTTAATGTTGCTCCTTACTTTCAGTTCTAAAAAACTTTTTTTTTTTTTATTTAATGGTACATATGATGGTACATATGAGAAATATTGTCCCTCCAAGAGATATATAGATAGAGAGAGAGAGAGAGAGAGAGAGAGAGAGAGAGAGAGAGAGAGAGAGAGAGAGAGAGAGAGATGAGAGAGAGAGAGAGAGAGAGAGAGCGAGAGAGAGAGAGAGAGAGAGAGAGAGAGAGAGAGAGAGAGAGAGAGAGAGAGAGAGAGAGAGAGAGAGAGAGAGAGAGAGAGAGAGAGAGAGAGAGAGAAGAGAGAGAGAGAGAGAGAGATTCTCTTTCTCAGTAGTAGAGTGAAAAATAGATGCAATTTGCTTGTTTGTTGTGAATTTGAGCCCTTTGTTTTATATTTTTTTTTTATCTTACAGATTATCATCATCATCGGTTGGAGTTCCCAATTCATTGCTTAATGCAGTGGCATTAATTATCACTGCTCTGGCTTTAATCATGCATAGTCAGCAGACTGAAGCCACTTCAAGATTTTGTGGAGTTTTTTGTGGAAGTTGCAAGCGACTGGTCAGTATGTCCTCTTGCACAGTTTAATTCAATATTTTCCTTTGGTACAGTATGTCCTCGTTTAGAGTTTTATTTTTTATTAAGACGTAATTTTAGGCCAGTTATTTGACAAGACAATAGAGGATTAGATACTTCAACCTCTTCCCTCATTCTTCTTACAATAATTCAAGTTTTTCTTATTGGTTATGTTTTTTAACACATTTCTTTATACGTACTTAAGTCCTAAGAAAAGATGTAAAAGAAGGATTCGGAGGAGGCCACAATCAGTGAACGTATTCTGGTTGCTCTCAATTGCTTGTATGAGTCCTTAGAATTTCATTTCGAAACTCAAAAATAGGAAAATAAAATCAAAACAGTACAAACCACATCATTCCTGAAGTAAAAACTTAAATTGAGTCGATCATTTAACTAAAACTATCGTCTCAGCAATCGTCAATCGAAAATATTAGATGGCAACACTTACTTCTACCCCACATAAAGGTTCTACACCAATCAAAAACCGATCGTACAAGGGATACAAAATTACATTTAATATTTATTCTAAATATTGCATCTAAAAGAAAAAGAAAAAAAAGTCACCTCTCTTCCCCTTTTCACTTTCCTGCATCATAGGCCCCAAAAAGTGAACCCCATCTTACCAACCAATAAAAAGGCTCAATTTTTTTAAACTAGTGTCTTAATGAGTTTGATGCGTACAAGCACTTCGGAAGAGGCCAGGGTCATCGGTCATAATTCACTAGGGTTCAATTGTTTGTAGGAAACTCTCATTCAAATTTGACAAGGTCAAAGAGTCACTTTTCAAACATTTATTCTTACCATGCTGCATATTAATAAACTTTTTGTTATTTCGCAAGGTCAGGAATCGTTTATCGGAAATTCTAGACGGCAACACTGGCTGATATCCCACATAAAGGCTCTAACCAATAGTTGATTTAATGGGCCAATACAAATTATGGTTACCCCGGACGTGGATTATTGCAAGATCTTGAC